>OZ014477.1:18219520-18625651 GCA_963965965.1 Trididemnum nubilum
TACCGACAGTCACGGCGGCACACGTATTGATATACGACCATACTTTGTTGAAGGAAGGGTAGAACATCTTTATGGATTGCAGGCAAAATTTTTCTCGTTGTAAAAATAATGCTAGGTTCAACAGCTTGGTAACATCGGTTGATAGCAATTTTGGTTTGCTTTTCAAAATTCAAAGAAATTTTGCCAATCCAAGGTAGCTTCAAGTAAACTGGACACTACTTGAAGCTACCTTGGATTGGCAAAATTTCTTTGAATTTTGAAAAGCAAACCAAAATTGCTATCAACCGATGTTACCAAGCTGTTGAACCTAGCATTATTTTTACAACGAGAAAAATTTTGCCTGCAATCCTTAAAGATGTTCTACCCTTCCTTCAACAAAGTATGGTCGTATATCAATACGTGTGCCGCCGTGACTGTCGGTACGTGGGTCGAACTTCCCAAAGATTGCAAGACAGAATTAATCAACACATTCCGAGATGCATAAGAAGTGACAAAAGACCAACGAAAAATCTACCTAATCGAGAATGCAAAATCACTAGCACCCCTAGTGTCTACTGTGATTCTGCAATCGGACAGCATTTATTAGAGAATAAAGAATGTGCTAAACATTTCAACGATGCCCAATTTTCCATTTTGGCTAATGCAAGATCTTCATTCCATTTATCAGTTGTGGAAGCAACCTACATCAATTCCTTACAGCCTATTCTCTGCCGTCAAAAGAAATTCGTTTATTCACTCCAAATTTCACAATAAATTCTTTTTTTTTCACTTTTCCGACGAAACCGAAACAATATTTTTCCACCAATCAAATTGCCATAATGACCAATTTTGACCAATCGGAGAACGACAAGAAATTTTATTTTTTATGCTTTTGCAATAACTTCATACAATTTTAGGTGATTTTTGCAGCATTTTACGTCATAATTGCAACCCATTGTCATTTCAATGTAGTCAAAGTCTATATTTTAGTTTTTCTTCATTCCAGCGTAGATTCATGAAGAGAGCTGAACGAAAACGTTCAATCTAAAACAGTCTTTTTCAAAGCTACCCATATTTCAAAGAGGGGAAATGATAGCTCCTTCAGTATTCAGAATTGCAGCAGTAAAAATTGGACCAATCCAGCTGGCAATGTTAAATTGGAATTCCGATGCGGTTGCTGCTGTATTAACACCACCACCTGTTTTGCTACACTCTTTCTGATATTCCACTACCGCTTTCTTTGCTAGGGATTTAGTATCGAACCATTTTTTTCGGACTAGTACTTCTTCAAGAATTGGCCCAGCCCCAATACTATTTATGCTGTTGGTTAATTCAGCCCATTTTTTGTCCACCGTTGATTTTGTTTTAGAGTTGTTTAGTGGTCCAGTAAGAAACTTAGTATCTTTTGCAACTAAATCCATTCAAAGCTTAATTTCTTCCTCACTCCACCGTCTTGGCATTTTGATAAAAAATCTTGTACCGGTAAATATAAATCGCTGATATTCTGTAATGTGCGGCACACGCTTGGCAGCAACAAAATTAACAAAGTACTAGGTCGTCTTTGAGGTGGATAATCTACGTACTGGGTATAGAAAGTTTCGAGCTAATGCCGATTCAAATGCCAAAAACGAACAGAGCATAGAAAACCTCTGCCCAGGGGCGTATTTAGGGAAGGGCATTGTGCCATGTGCCATGGTCTCCAGGATTGTTAAATTGCATAGAAAAGTAAGCAAAATTGAGGCATAGCCCCCCCCCCCTTTGCAAGTTGGGCAAAAGGTTTGATCACAAAAGGACCTTTTTTTTTGCTCTTCACCTAATTTTGGGCGAAAAATCGGTCTAAATTTGAGTGGAACAATTTCTAATTTAGATCTTTGTTCTTCTCAAATTTTCTGGCCCCCCTTTTCAAAATCCTGCGTACGCTACTGCCTCTGCCGAACGTTCGTGTTCTTATTCGGGAGATAAGAATGCCGAACACAACCGTCTCTGCCGAACATGAACCCGAACGTTCGTACGAATGAGCATGGAATGACCCCCCAGGAGTCGGAACTTTAAAAAATATCGGGAGTTTAAAAGCCTGCAATGTAATATGTAAACAAAGGGAAAAAATTCGTCAGTATATCCTATACATTTCAAGAAAAAAATTGAGGCAGGATTCTAGCTTATCAGGTATCCTCCTTTTTCGATAGTCGTTTACCAGTTTGAATTACTGTTTGCCGTTGAGTGCAAAATGTTAGTTAGGTAGCCAAATGTATAAGGTATGCCTTGCTGGAAATTAAATGCAAAGGTTATATGGAATTTCACCACGGTAGCTTAATTGTGCGATGAGATAGCGTTTTACTTGTCTTGCACTCTTGACCTAGGCCAACTAAATCATCAGCTTCATATCTTTCAGTTTCTGATTCTGATGTTCCGGAAACAGCAACGTCTCATGCTAGCACGTCTTCTTCATCTAAATCTGCTGAAGGAGGTTATGCATGCACGCTTCCCTGCTGTGATGTCACTCAAAAAAGCATAACCAGAATTGCGGTAGAAAAAACAAAAACAGCAATAAAGTTTGGATCAAAAACAAGATATTTCCTTCGTCAATGGAAGGAAATTTATCCGTGGCAATACTTATGCGCAAGTAATTATATAGCATTTTGTTTTACTTGCAGGAAAGCTTTGCATGCCAACTTGGTAACTTATTCCCGTTGTGGTGAAACGGCGTTTACTGAAAAGGGTTTCAATGAATGGATAAGTGCTCTCGCTAAGTTTCAACAATACCAAAACAGTTCATTTCACAGAGAGTATCACCACAAACTATCGGTCAGGAACAACCCAAACGTATCACCGATTGATATTTTGTTGCAAAGAGAAAAAAATGAAGAACAGCTTGCAAGGCGCTGCGGACTTCTAGAGAAGCTTAAAGTTCTAAGGATTTTTACCCGGCAAGGAATACCACTAAGAAATGCAAACGAAAAGGAAGGAAATTTACAGCGATTTCTACAATATTCCAGCACGCACTGCCCTCGACTGAAAACGCTTTTGAGCTATTCCATTATATTTCAACAAATGCCAAATACCCTTGGTCGGAAAATTCACATAAAATGCTTATAAATCATCTATATAGGATAACACAAGCTGTATAAAAAAAAAAAATTGAAATCGTACTGTCCGTTAATGAGATATCAAATATCACCACTAGATGTCAGGTGAGAGCACGTAAAAATACAAAAATCAATTTTGAGGCCCTTACTTATGGCAGAAAGTTGGTTCTTGTATCAAAATATATGTTTTGGGGGTGGGGAATCTAAATTTGAGGTTTAATTAAGGCTAATGTTGCTACAAAATTGTGTTTCGATAGTTTTTTTAGGTTTTTTTTTGGTAAATTGGGGTCAAAAATTGGGGATGAAGGATTGAATAAAATTTTGAAACAAAAATGTTTTGGGGTAGCATAAACGCTGTTCTTTTTTTTTGATACAAAATTTACGATGACAATTCATTAGCAATATGTGTAACCAGAACAATTTGTTTTACTGTTATATCACACCTGACTATTCAGCTACCAAGATAATGCAATAAAAACAGCATATAAAAATTTCTTCATTTAAGTGAAATGAAAGTATAGATATGAAAAGAGACAAATTTTGAGTATTTTAATTTTCATACAATGCAGCTGAGCAAATAACAATACAGCTGCATGTAACATGTATCGAACATTAGTAGACATTTTGGCCACAAATTATACATAGCATTAAGTTGGTCTTGCTGACTCGTGTAATAAATGCTAGTCAATCACAAGATTGGTGTCATTGTTGCAATGGTGTTAAGTGCATTTTTGTTATAAAATACCATTTTTATCATTGCAAAATCTTTATACAGGGTGTTTTAAAAGTAACATACCAATATACTGATATTATTTCTATAATATACCGCCTACCATCTATAATATACTGGTATGTTTTTTTAAAACATCCTGTGTATACGTTTTGACTAATTTAGCTCAAAAATATCATGAGCAAATATTTTAATAATAAGTCAATTATGATGTTTTTGATAAAATAGGTATGATATAATACGAGTATAATAAGTCAATTATGATGTTAAAATCATAGAACATGCAAGTTGCGGGGTTTAAATAGCCAAAATTAAGCAAGCAAAGAGACGTGTTCTCTAGCTCAAGTGGTAGAGCAATGGACCAGTAATCCTAAGGCTGTAGGTTTGATTCGCGTGGAAAGACAATTTTTTCGCATTGCTTGTTTTAAGTAGTCGCCGTTCTGGTGGCTCTTCCCTAGGCTTCTGAGCTGGTAGCCTTTAGGCCAGAACGCAAAACGATTGAATATTAAAACTCTGGCTTGCAAACGTCAAAAAACATCTTAATTGACTTATGAGTAAAATCATACAACAAGAAAGTTGCGGGGTTTAAATAGCCAAAATTAAACACGTGAGAAGGCGTGTTCACTAGCTCAAGTGGTAGAGCAGTGGACCGGTAATCCAAAGGCTGCAGGTTCGATTCGCGTGGGAAGACAATTGTTTCGCATTGCTTGTTTTAAGTAGTCGCCGTTTTGGTGGCTCTTTCCAAGGCTTCCGGGCTGTTGCCATTAGGCCAGAAGCACGCAAAGCGATTAAACAAAAACGAGCAAATATGTTGATTAGGGGTGCCGAAACAAGGGGGGATGGGGGGATATCCCCCCCAATAATTTGGCTGTCTCCCCCCCAATAGTTTGAATGGGTGTACATCTGAGCGTAAAATTGGGGAAAAAGTGTTCTATTTTTGTTGAAGACCTTTTTTTTGGTCTTCACTTGAATTTGGGGAAAAAAAGTGTTGTATTTTTGATGAAGACCTTTTTTTTGTCTTCACCTGAATTTGGGGAAAAAAGTGTTTCATTTGCTTTTTTTTGGTCTTCACTAAATTTCCACGCCTGAACAAAATCGTGGTCGAGGTTCATCCCCCCCAATGTTGAAAATAGGAAAAAATTAGGGTAAAATTGCAAATTATCCCCCTCCATGCTCAACAAAGATCGGCACCACTGATGTTGATGTAAATGATAAAATATTATATACGTGGGTTCATCTCCAAATCACTGCTACTGCATGTTATTTGAAAGAATAAGAAACTAGCATTGCAAATTTATTGGATTACAATTGCAATTTCACTTGGAATGAAGATGAATAACCGGCCAGTTGGTCGAGCGATAACGCGTTCGTCTCTGGAGCGGGAGGCAAATCTCGGGCCAGTCAAGTCAGACAGCATTGCCAACGGCTCGCTACTGCTGCAACATTTCTTCGAAAGAAGCAGTGTTGCTTGGGCGCAATGACGCGGAGATGGGCCCGCAAACTCATTACCTGCTTCAGCGTAATACAATGAGTATAAACAAAAATAGGATTTTGATTTGATAAAGTTAAATGAGAATTGAAATCACTTGCACAAAAGAATATCAAGATGCTAGGAGAAAACAGCACAACTAAGCACACTCAAAATTACTTAATACATGAGTATAATTGATCTACGTAAGCAATTCAGATGTTTGATAATATCGCATTTTTTAATAATTTCTTTGTTGTAGCCAACATCTTTTTCATAATGAGCACAATTTAAAAAGTTAATCCTTATAACATAGAGATGCAAACTTTAATTGACCTTTTTTATAATACCATTAACAGTCTAAGTTTCTGGCACTTAGCCAGGAATTTGCATTGGAGGAGGGCTGTTTTGGAGGCTGGAAACAACATAAACGATCTTGACCAAGATTTTGATCGATTTTTAATCAGATTGAGTCGGTTTTTCTGTCCAAAGTAAGGTGATTTCCCCCCCCAAAAAAAGGTCTTCGCCCAAATTGGGACGGTTTTTCTGTCCAATTTAAGGTGATCTCCTAAAAAAAAAAAAACGGTCTTACGACAGGCTGAAACCAGTTTTTCTGGTCTAAATCACATCTGGTCCTTCACCAATTCTTATCGCCCATACCTTTGAGGGGGGGGCTATTTTCGCTTCTAAAACAAAAATCGGCCTCAAAAGTGCTAAAAACGGTGTATTTTGCATACTCTTCAGGCCAATGGGGGCTATGCCCCCCCGCGCCTCCCCTGGCTACACTACTGCTAAGTTTGTTAATTTTTTTCAGTTATTTGATAATTATTGCGTAAATTTTGAATAAATGGCCAAAAAATTGAACATTTTGCTCTAAAATTAACTAAAAAATTAAAACATTTTGCTCGCAAGTTCGAAAATAATGCATGCAAATTTGGTGAAAATGATCAAAATATCTTTGATTAATTTTAGTTAGCATTTTATATAATGCAATTTGCTCAAACAACCACTAGTTGATATCATTTGATGAAATATAATCAAATGAAAATCCATCATGGCAACTAACTCATATTGAAGCACTGGAGAGAATGACGTCTGAGTATTATTGCTCAATAAGGTAAAGTTCTTGATTCTGATACATAGACCAGCCATATTTTTGTTGCATAATTATGAAACAATTGCAATTGTTTTGAAACAATCAATATTTGTATTCATACAGAGCAGGCATTAAATTCAAAATTTGAAAAAACAAAGTATGAATTTTTGGAAGCTTGCTTCAAAAAATACAGCATAGGTGATGGCATAAGCGTAGCCAGGATTTTTGATTGGGGGGGGCCCAAACCACAAATCACATGCAATGACGTCATCAGAAATTTTCGAAAAAGGAACTTTTTTTGGGACAAAGATATTGTACCATGAAAGATCTGAAGCCGTAGCCTAATGGCACTTAACCAGGATTTTGATAAAGGGAGAGGGCGAAAACTAATAGTTAAAAAGTGTGAATATCTAACTTAGAAGACGTGTTGAGTAAGCTAATGTACTCAAACGTATCACAGACGGGGGTATGGCGGCCGAGCCCCCAGCCGCCGGTGGCTATGGAGGTCTGGGGGCTTGACCCCAGCCGCTGGGCGATTTTTGTGAGCTTTTGGAAAAAAAAGCTATTTAAATCCCATTGGATCACATTTTGCACGAGTTCAGAGCCATTTCAAAGAACTAGATTTTTTACATTTCAAAGCCAATCGAAAAAATTTAGTTGTTAAATCTTCCTTTTGCAATTAAATCCCAAAACACGTTTAGAATCTTGCATTGTGGTGAAAATTTTAATTGTAAGTGATTTGGTCTATAAGAGGAAATAAGGCACATTGCCTACTGCAATACTTTAGCACTAAATAATAATCCTCTCGAAGACTTTCCTTAGAGATTTTTGTTTAGTCGTGAAGTTTACCAGTTATAGGGGTACATGTACGGCCAAAGGGCCCAGGCCCCTTCAATTGAAATTTAATAGTTTGTTCAATGAGCATTTTCCCTAGCTATTTTTTAAAAAAGATTATGTGCGGAAAAACTGGCGAGGTGGAGGTGAATCGTTATTGAAAAATGGTAAAATAGATGGTTACGCTTACTAAACATCTTTTCCCGGGCCGGATTTACATTGTGCAGAGCCCCTGGCACTTAGGGGATTTTTGTAACATCTTCCTGCCAAACATAAATGAAGACCAAAAAAGTCCTACGGTACTATCGGAGGGCAGGGCCCTGGCACTGAGCCACATGGCAAATAAGGCGCTGGTTATTGTATTACGTTCATAAAAAGTTTAGATGAGGGCCTGAGGTAGCAACTTTTAGAACAAAAACTCTTGATTTCACCCTGGTTATACGTTTAAATTGGTAGGAAAAAATTGAATTAAGTGGTGCGCCGGGCCCCCTGGTCGTCAATATTATTTATTGTTAATTATTGTTGTACGCGAGTACTGATGTAGGCAAAGATGCTAAAAGAAACTGAAAATGAAAAAACAAGGCTTTTTGACAAATTTTTGTCATTGGTGGCATTTTGATTAAGGGGGCCCGGGTCCCCTCGGCCACCCCCTGGCTACGCCAAGGATTTTGAGACCAGATCGCTCCCCTAATAAGTTCTTTCATAAAAAAACTCATATAAATCAAAATTACAATAACTTTTTTTCCAAAACGAGGAGGACTCGAGTCAAGTCACTTGACAGTTTTTTGAAACATCCAAGAATTGAATGACATTATTATGACGTGGACATGTGGTCCTTATTATTATTGCTTACTTTTGTACGCTTAAATCCTAAATTAAAAAAACTGCAATTCCGGACAGGGACAACATACTGGCTAAGCTCTCTTTATATTTATCATTGGTAGTATTTCAATTGGGGGGTTTGCATTACCGCCTGCGTTATAGCAATAAGTTTATAATAACGTTAAACTAGGGTCTGGAGTGGCAACTTTTAGGTCAAAACTCTTAGATTTCTCACAGCTAGGTTTTGCATATAAATTGTTAAAAATTTGAATTGAGGGGCCCCTGGCCCGGGAACCTTGTTCGTCAGTCAGGGGACCTGGGGCTTCCTGGTTGCCACTTAGAGGGCCCTGGGCCCCTTGGTTGTCTGTTTGGAGCCACGGGTCCCCTGGTCGTTAGTTAGGGGCTTTGGTGCTCTCTGGTCGTCAGTTAGGGACTCCATGGCCCCCTAGTTGTTGGTTAGAAGCCCCTGGGCCCCCTGGACGTCAGTTAGGGGGGCCCCCTGGTCATCAGTTAGGGGGGCAGTGGGGCCACTTGGTTGTTGGTTAGGGACCCCGGGGCCCCCTGGTTGTTACTTAGGGGCCCTAGGGCTCTTTGGTCGTGAGTTAGGCCCTTGGTTGTCAGTTAGGGACTCCGGGGCCCCTTGGTTGTTGGTTAGGGGCCCTGGGGCCCCCTGGTTTTCGGTTAGAGGCCCCGGAAACCCTGGTTGTTAGTTAGGCATTACGGGGCCCCTGGTTGTGAGTCAGGGGCCCTGGGGCCCCTGGTAATCAGTTAATGGCCCCAAGGCTCTTTGTTTGTCAATTAAGGGCCCCCTGGTTGTTGGTTAGAGGTCCCTGGCCCCCTGGTTGTCGGTTAGGGGCCTGGGCCCCCCTGGTTGTTTGTTAGGGGGTCCCCTGGTTGTTCGTTAGGGGCCCCTTGGTTGTTAGTTAGGGGCCCTGGGCCCCCTGGATTTTCAGTTATGGGCCCCTGGTTTTCAGTTAGGGTCCCGGGACTCCCTTGTCGTCATTCATATCATTGTTAATTACCGTTATGTGCGTAATTACTGAAAAAAAAAAACTGCAACTAAACATCGCTAGGTTATGTTGTCATACTTTTTTATCGTTAGTGGTATTTTGATTGGGGGGAAACCGGGCCCCCTGGGCCCCCCCCAGGCTACGCCTATGGGTGATGGAGACTACCATTGTCATGGAAAAAGAAAAAGCAATAAAAATGTTTGTTGTCAAGACTTTAAGGCATGTTTGTTTTTTTATTTCGTGCAATCCTTCATTCCCTTTTTCGGGCCTCAACTTAGCCCCCAAAATTTCAAAAACTTCAAATATTCAGACTTTCCTGAGAAGTTATCATGAAAATAACCTAAAATTATGATTCCTTGCCCCCAGAAACATGTATTTAGACACAAAAACCAAGTCAATACCTTTAGTAAAACTCGTAAAATCTAAATTTAAATTTTTTCATACTCGCGTCTGCCACCTAGTGGTGACTTTCAATATCTCAGCAACCACTGGGTCGATTAAAGAAATTTTTTTTGCAGGTTGATCAGTACGCCAGCCTCTATCTATAAAATAGTTAATTGACTCTTTTCCAGAGGTTGGGTATAAAAATGCTCAAAAATTTTTTTGAAATATAATGGAATAGCCCTTTAACAAGACGGCAGATATATGTCACATGAAATAGACGAGGAACTTGTCAAAGCAATGTATCGTAACTGTTTGATTGATTTATTGGGTAAAACCAAGTTTTCAGATTTTTTGCAATCGTGGTTGATAAAACAAAAGACATAAGCGGGAAAGAATAATTATCTTTTTGTGTTCAGTGGGTTGATGAAGGCTTTGTCATTCACGAAGGTTTTATTGGAGTGCATCAAGCCAGCAAATGTGACGCTGAAGGAATAGTTAAAATCATCAAAAATATCCTTCTCAGTTTGGCAATCGACATTAGAAATGAAGAGGATAAACTTACGATGGGGTCTCTGTTTTGCAAGGTACACTAAACGGAGTTGCAGTTCAAATCAGAAGAGAAGTACCTATATGGCACTTGGTGTACATTGTCTTAAACACAATTTGCAACTCATAATTCAAGAAGCGGCATCCGTTAATTTTCTCATAAGCGATGCTTTGGCCACTGTGAAATCTCTTTGCAATTTCATAAGAAATTCTCCAAAGAGATTGGCAATGTTTCAGGCAATACAACAACAACAAAGCCAAACTCAAACGTCTTTAAAGCCACTCTGTCCTACAAGGTGAAAGTGCAAGGCAAAAACGATCCAATCTGAGCTAGATGATTATGAAGAACTTATCGAAGCCTTTCAAGCAATTGTAAATGAAGGAGAGGCTCCGGCAAAGGTGTAAAATTGGCTCATGGTTTATTGAAAAATATGTTCGATTAATGTATTTTTTGGTCGTCATGTAAGCAAAGAAGTTTTTTCTGCTACTAAATTGCTAGCTACGAGCCTTCAACGTCACGATGTGAGTGCGGGTGATGCGATCCAGAGCAAAGATGTTTTTAAAAAATGCCTGCAAACTTTGAGGAAAAACGCTAGCGCATTTTTCAACACGTTGAAAGAGAATCAAAAGTATTTGAAGTGGATCCCCCTGTTTTACCGCGATGGAGAAAAATGCCACGGAGGTTTGACTGTGTAATTGAAAATAATGAAAGATTTACATCGCCTCAGCAATTTTTTACAATGTGGTATGTGGAGGTTATCGATTTGATTGCCAACAAGTTAGACGAAAGATTTCAACAAGACACGTTGCAATATCTTCGTGAAATTGAAATGGTAATTTTGAATGCAGCTAATGGAAAAGATTTCGACATAAAAACTAATATTCGAGCCAAATTAAACTGTGCCTTTGATCTTCACGAACTAAAACTTGAACTCAAGCTTTTAAAAAATGTGGCAACATCAGCTTCACGTGTAAGTCAACGCTTTGTGAGCTTTTCTACCTTAACTGATGTATGTAAAGCTCTTAACCCTGCTATGAGGAATATTTACAAAAATGTTTCAAGACTTATTCAGTTATACATGACCATCCCAATCTCTAATGCAACAGCTGAACGGTCTTTTTCGTGTCTTAGACGTTTAAAGAATTTTTTAACAAACAGATTGAATCAAGAACATTTGAACCATCGGATGTTTTTGCATGTTCACAAAGACGGACTCGATCGGCTTGATCTCTTAGCGATATGTCAGCAGTTTATTGTTGCTAACGATCGCTGAATCAACTATTTTCGAAAGTCGTTTGTTGTGTTGCCTAAAAGAACGTTGAGTGAATGAAGGACGCTTTTTGATAACAGTGTGATTCTTTTTCTTGCGAAAATGCTAGTCTAGAATTATACTTCAACAAATTTCACCCTGCAATGCTTGTGATTATCTTTGCTGGTTAGTTGTGCAATCAGCATCATTATCGGGCTATATGCCGAGTTTAATGTGTACATTTGCAGTGTGTTTACTAACAAATAACAATGTAGCATTTTTGCTGTGACTAAATTTGCGACTGTTTTATTATGGATATTGGATAGGCCTAATATTATTGCTATAGTTTTTGGTGTTTAATTACGGCTTGGAATAATATTTATGGGCGCACTTTTTAAAACGAACTGTGTTGTTCCGGTAACCTTTAGCGATATGCTGTATTTGCAGTAGCTAGTGCTAAAACAACGAAAATCGCTGTAAGCTTATAACTGCGCGTTATGCGCTGTAGGTGAAAAAACTGGATAGACTTTGGGCCCCCCGCTTTCAAAATGGTTCCGCCATCGCTGATTAAAACCCTTACAGAATTGAGCAATAAGAGCGGTCGCTAGATGTCATTATCGAGATGAAGTAAACTCAGAGTACATTCAATTTAAGAATTTGCAAATTGATGATCTATTAAAGTACTGTATATGAAATCGTTAATATTGTTCATTGTTATATAACCAACAAAACTCCTAATTCGTTTCGCTATTATTTTCGTACAAATATTGAACATTCGAGCCGAGTTACGAGACAATCAAGTGATAACTCAAATCTAAATATTCCACGCTACCGAACAAATGAACTGCTAAGGTGCGTTAAATATCAGGGAGACAAAAGTCTGAAATTCCATTCCTCAAAAAATTAGGGTACGTTATCTTTTAAAAGCTTTAAATTCAGTATAAAATTTTTCGGCTAAATCAGTAGCAATTAGGTTCGCTTGCACGTCTCGCATAACTATTTGGATCTTCCGATTCTTCGGGAGGGTTGAATGGTTTGGCCAATGACAAGCTAGCAACTAAATAAAACCTAACAACGATGAATTTCACTAAAATATATCTATATAGCACCTTGATCAGATCCGCGATTTCGTCACGTCGAGCACTTTCGCTGGGTACGAAAGTTACCACAAGTGATAATTTTCAAGCAGGCTTTAAGATTCTGTCTTTCAGGCACCCACTTTTCTCAGTGGTCAATGCTGATAAAAAACAAACACCGAAATGGCAGGCCGTACAGCGATTGAGAATCAATCCTTAATTTTACTGGCTAAATCAGTAAGTTTTCTTGACATCTAGGGTGGTTGCTTGAATTGATGACCGCGAGGTCCTTTCGCAACTTCCCTGTCGCATGTCTAATCAATTTTAATGACTGTCATTATATTGTTACTGAGCGACTAAATAAAAGTATTGTCTTGTCTCCACTTAATTATTTATCTTCTATCAGCAAATTTAGGGCCACTTTCTTTCTCAAACCATTTTGTTTCCCCGGCTAGTTACGAAAAAGTATTCTTTGGCGTTATACGAAAACATGAATACCATTTTTTCTTGTTTCATTATAATCATTAATCAACCTTAAACTTGCCAATACATCTTTTTTATGTTTGTGAACAAATTGAGAAGCTCATTTATTTTTATGAAAACTCTGGTATTTAAAATTTTTTTTTTGATACCGTTGTACTAGTTTTGCATGCTTTAAGGTCTAAGGCGTGTGAGAGCCCTGCCAAATAGCGAATTTGAAATTTTTTCTGGTAAATTTTTACACTGTAGAAGAAGTCTTTAACAAAAGTTTTTCCTAAAGAAGTTTTGTTTTTGAATTTTTAATCAATTAACTTTTAATTAGTCGGCAGCGTGGCCGAATGGGTAAAGGCGTCGTTTTAACGACGATCCTGATCGCATGATCTGGGTTCAACCCGCACCCTGATCACGGTTGTTGCGTCCTTGGATAAGACGCTTTACGATAATTATGGGGGCTTTACGATGATTATCTCTTCTTGGTGGCTTCAAACAAGCAGCAAATTCAGCGGACAAGAATTCGAAGAAATCCACAGGAACATTGAATCACTGGAAACTCCTAAGCAGGTGCCAAATCCTCCAACCACGAAATAGTCATTGCAATGAAAAGTGCGCGGATCGTCCAATATTTAGCGTCAGACGCTGTGCGGTGGCAGGAGGATAAATATGCGTTACTACAATACTTTCGGGCCGCAAAATCACTTCGCAGGCATTATCGAAAATAATGCGAAACAGAATAACGAGGGTAAATTAGCCAGCTATGTGGTATTTTAAATCAATCAAAGTGAAAATTGCTCTGAAAGTATTAAAAATTTCAAGTGTTGTGCACTTTGTTCGACACCATCATAATTGTTTCCTCCACTAAATTAAAAATTAAATTTTCCTTGCTTTTCAACATTTTAAGCGAAAAGTTTAATGTTAATATTTTAATTAATCCAAGCATTGTCTTGGCAACATAACTTTTAAATATTGTTAAAAATGGAAACCTCTTTCGCAAAGATTGCTGCCAGTTATTCGTACAGTTAAGATGCATTTACACTGGACACCAAGCAACGCGAAACAAAACGACCAAAATTTGATGTACAAGCGTGTCATTCATTGTTTGGCTTGGCAGAACACAACAAAATTTGTTGCAAAGTCAAATAAAACAACCTAAACCAGCAATTTCTTTTTTTCTTTTTATCGATTCGCGTTGACAATTTGCTAACTAGCCAACGAAGATTTATCAAAAAAGCTTAGATATATTTTAAGATAATAAATTAAACTTTTAAAGTAAAAATTAGTTGCAGTATTACATAAATTGACAAATCACATCATAGCTTTAAAAGTGTGAAAAAATCTTACAAAGGGGTCATTATGCAACACATCGCAAGAGTTGCGACGTCTTTAAGCTCTTTAAAACAAGCAAAACTTACGATGTCGTATATCTGACAAAGGTTTTGGTGTTGTTTAAGAAATTGGAAGCTGTACTTTTGAATAACATATTTTGAGCAAGCGGCCCTAAATCAACTATTTCATAGCAACCCTCAAGGAAACCTGCTGCTTTAAGACAATGCCGTTAATCTAACCAGGTTGTTTGTTCAGAAGACCCCAATTTTTGCTCGGTAAAAGGACTGATCTAAATTATCAATACTGTGTTTCCTCAACTATCTTTACCATACTAACCGCCATTCAATGAACAATTGAAAAAATATCGCTCCCCAAGTTTGGCGCTGCCCCCAAAGATACCCGTCTGCCTACGTGCATGGATTTCACGAAAATATTTTTGGACTTTGGCGGACTTAGTTTTAAGCTTTTTGTGGAAATACACGGTTAAGGCCTACATGGTGTATTTAATGTTGCTATTATGGTCTTATGAAGCCAGTGACTTTCGAATTTACGTTAATGTTAGAGGTTGCAGTCATAAGTTACGTAGAAATAAATATACGTAACACAGAATGCTACGAATTTGGTCGGCAAAACGCCATATTTATGATTAAAAAGCTTAGTTAGATTAAGGTCTACAGTTATCCGTAAATAGATTCTTATATAAAATCGTGTTGTGGTTTTTAGTAAACCGGGTCAAACTAATAAGTAAGGTTCAAAATGCTAAAAACAGATTGCTGTCACCTAACTAAGGAGACTTTAAATTTATGTTTTGAATAAGCTCATGCCGTAGCTGACAAGGCGAATAAGCTTCCTGTTGGTAAAACAGTCATTCCGGACCTTTTGTAATATTTTGTATCTTACATGATTCCGAACACGATTATTTTTGACAAAACAGACATAAAACACATTAAACTGTGTAATAACATTCCAGCAACTATGCAAGAAGTATGCAGCTATTTTTATTAACATGCTGCGCAACTGCAACACGTCAGTTGTATGGGCTTGTACGTTATAAAATTATATTTAAGACAAACAGTCCTGTGGATCAAATAGTAAAAATGAGACCAAATTAATCATTTATCTTTTACAACGAACTCAAACTAGTTTTTATTTTCCATATTTGGCCAGGATAGTAAAAATCATAAATCGTATAACCTGATTCAAGCAGTCTTAAATTTTGTACTTTGGTTGTCTGGTTTTAAAAGTTGTTTCTGAATAAACCAAAATACTGAAATTTTTACCAGCCAGAACTACGTTAATTGTTTGTCATTTACGGTAAATCATACTGCATAGCGCTCTAATAGATCTCCTAATCTCCATAATGAGCTTAAAACGGATTTATTTTCAACACAGTAAATGATAATAATCAGACAATTTTACGTGCTGGCCGCGAACGTAAGACTCATTGGCCTAGTCTAATTCACAAAAGCAAAACTACAGTGAGTACCAGTCAGTAATTATATAACATTGCGAATACCGTACTATGTAGGTACTTTTTCACTTATCCAATTTGCTTTATAATCAAATTTTGGGCATCCTCAATTTGTGCCATGGATATCGTTTACTGCAAACTGCAAAGCATTCAGACACAAATTGCTACCACGTTGTCGAAGTCACAGAATTTAATTTGTGCTTAAGTCAGACTCCTAAGGAGAACAGCAACAAAAACAAGAGCAACTAGAATGTGACATCGCAAGCGATATCTGGGGACTTCGCGACAGTGCCTAACTTCATTGAACAATAGACCTTAAGTGCACTTTGAAACAACAACCCAATTGCATTAAAAGAGATACTGCTCTAGATTGGTTTTATTGAAGAAATGAGAACTACTACAAAGGTAATAAAGAGGTGCCCCAAACCTTGCTTTACTACTTTCCTTTCTTGCGAAAATCGATTTAGTGCGTTTGGCTCCGTACCATTGGGCAACCCTGCGTTTGAAATTTTGTGACATCAGAAAAGGTTTAATTAAAATTTCTTGCAAAACTAGGACCGCGATAATCGAACATCGCAATGCTTATTTTGCGATATTTTTTGAAACAATAAAGAAAGCGATGTTCGATATCACTAAAGTGGAACATGCAAAAATTCAAAAACCATGAACTGAATATCTGATTCATCAACAGCCAAGCCCGTCCAAACAGATAGGCCTACGGCTCGAAATCGGTTTTATTGAAGAAATAAGAACCACTTAATTAAAGGTGTATAAAGAGGTGCCCAAACCTTATTTTACAGAGGTGGAGTCGAGGACGCAACCTTCGAGGCCAAGGCTAAGTACAGACTTCTCGAGGCCAAGAACACAAGGCGCAAGCGTTCTTCCCCCCAAAAAAAAGTTTCCCAAAATTTTTTTCAGGCGACCTCCATAAAAAGAATTCTTTCCAAATTTTCCGCGAGGTTTTCGCCGATTTCCCACGTAAAGTAAAAAAAAGGTCATGTCCATGGCTCATTTTTAACGAAACAAAAAAAGTGCTGTCCTCGAGCCGAGGATAGGACATTTTCGAGGACTTGTGGGCTTCAAGGCCAAAGACTTCAAAATGTATTTTTAAGGCTAAGGACGCCCTCGAGGACTCCATTTCTGCCTCTAACAGAAGTGAAAACGTAAACAAACGACGCTATGAACTGCACCACATGTCTGTCAAGATAGCCCGCTCACAAAGTGTAGCAGCTTTGTACAGCTACTGTTTATCTCTCGTCAGCTAAATTAGGCTTCCCAACTCTTAAATGACCGCTGTGCTGCATAGAACATCTTGCAACAAGATCCGTAGTCCATGAAGCTCACTTAAGAACCGAAAATGAAAAAGATGGCACATTTTTAACTTAAATTTAACATTAACAGGTATGTAGTTGATAGCTTTCAAAATTAGAAGTGAAAAAGAATTTATGTTCTACTGTACAGTTAACGTTACTTTTCTACATCTTATGGCCATTGGTACTCAAAACTACCATCCTTTATTGGGCGCGCAAACTATCCGTTACTGCTAAAATATTACACGGGGCAGTGTGCTTTACTTCCTCCCACCTGGGCCAAATCACTCACAAAATTTAATCCTTAAATGCAAGATTTTAAAGGAGAATTAAACAATTTCATTTTTTCAATTGGCTTTCAAATATTAAAACTTTAGTTCTTCAAATGGCTCGAAAAACGTGCAAAACATGATTTAACGGCATTAAAATAGCTATTTTTTACAAAAAATCCCGCAGCGGCTGGGGCGGAGTCCCCAAACCCTAGTCTGCGATACGTTTCACTAACTTTAGTTTACTCAACGCGTCTCCCAGTTCAGACATTTTAACTTTTGGTTCAAGCCCTCTCCTATGAGCAAAATCCTGGTTACATGAAGAACCAGGCCACGGCTTCTGATCTTTCATTTTACATCTTTCTCCCAAAAAAGTTTCTCTTTCGAAAATTTATGATAACGTCATTACAAGTGATTTGCGGTTTGTGCCCCCCCCTCAATAAAAAATCCTGGCTACGTCTAATGGTACATACAACCTACTTGTGACAGAAAAGCACAGTTGTTTATTGCAGTTGATAAATTCATGTGTATGCTTTACTTTTACCAAAATATTAAACATAACAGTTTCCGAAAATCGTAGTAGTATTAGTCAGAAGGTACAGTAATATGGAAAAGGTAATTTAAACATCTTTGAATTTTTTGCGACAAATGCATCATTCCTTTCCAAACAAACACTGCCATTACACGTAAAATTTCGGCGTTAGGCAACAGCCGAAATACTATACAGTTGTAAACCTACTAAGCGAAATAGTTATATCTTTTTGTTTGCAATGAGCACCAGCACGAAGTCGAACTAAATATTTTTGCCAAACTTGAACTCGAACTTTGTCGACCAAAGAAAGCAGAGTCTTAAAGGCACACCACTGTCATCTTTTTGCTAAAATAGGCTGAACACCTAGCCCTGGTAGGATGTTTTTTTCAGATGGGCAAAATCGCCTTTTCATGCAGGAGCGTCGGATTTCCCAATCAACTCAGAAAGTGGACATCTTAAACGATAACACAGTGTAGGCTATTGCAGTGAAACACTACGTCATTTACAAAAACTGCACTTCACATTATCACTGAAAAGACTTTGTAATGCTATCCGTTAACCAACCGTCATGAAAAAATACTTCTTTTTACTAAGAAGCCCGACATAGATGCACAATCTATAACTTATACAATGCCAAGGTCTAAAATGAAAAGCATGCGACAAATGCTTTTTACGTGCTTGTTTCGGAGCAGAAAAGGAGAGCCGCCCTTACAGAGGATTATAAAACACGACTAGTGGATAGTTGGGTATCAAATTAGCTGTGGTCGTTTGTGCAGTTATAGAGTACCAACTCCTAAAATTACTTGAAAATAGCCTTTTTTTCCGGGTTCTAAATTAGTTTGCTGAGATTCCGTAGAGCAACATCCTATTCCACAAACGCTCTTAACTACAGGAAAAGGAGAGGCAGTTTCCACAAACGAAATAAAAATGATATCAGAGTAGTAATACTACTCCTAAACCATAATGTAAATCGTAAACAATACACCGTTTCATTGTAATATTGTCACTTCACTGCAGTAAGTTTCCAGAGCCCACCGCCAAAAATCGACTGCTTTCACCTTATGGACAGTATAGACTTAAATCGTTTTTAACAAGCAATAATAAACGATACAGTAACTATTAGTTCCACATAACCACTTTAGCAAAGTCAGTTTAAGATGTTATATCTTCTAGTTTCACATAACTTTAAAGAATATTCTTGTTATGAAGCTGCACTAAATTGATGTCTTTGCTTGAAAATGCATTAGATTCTTTGCTGGTAGAAGCTGCATTTGCTTTTCCACGTGATGACTCGGCGTTTCTGATTCAATTGTCAGCTTTGAAAGTTTCTGTAATGTATAAACAAAATCAGGCTCTTGACAAGAATCAGCAATTCAACAAGAAAGCGTTTTATTTCGTTGCTTATTTATTGCAATATTGTTAATGAAGAAAGCTGTACATTGAGCAATGCCAGTTTACAGTTCAGTAATCATGATCTCTTTCGCAATGAACTGCCTCGAAGTGCTAGCCCACCATTTGCCAATAATCAAAACATTACAAAATAAGTAATTTTTACTAGCACTAATTTTTTTTGAAATTAGGAACCACATCACTATCAGCAATGTGGAAGTGCCAGTTCGTGAATTGCTTCCACCTTCTTCGCTTCCACTTCCACAACCACATGATGACGTTACTTTTGCTTATAATATTTTGTCTTCAATATTTTTTGACTGAGCAGATATGTCAAAATTAACGAGCCAAGTCAAGTGACCGCGACAAACAGACAGCGAACAAACTGACCAGGAACTAACGGTTTTGTCACAGTAATTTTGTCACAAAGTGAAGGTTTGGGCATAACGGCTTTGGGGATAATGAAATATTTTTATGATCGCCTTCTCAGCCAATTAGTGTTATTTGATTCGCGATCAGTCGTCGCGGACCCAAAAATTACACTGTTTACATTACCATTAGTCCATTATCTTGAAAACATAATATGAAATTAAAATATGTTTCAGTAATTGGTTTTGTCATCACAAGGATCTCAGCATAGACATAGACAGGAATTCGAATCGGAAGCGGACCAAAAGTGAAAAGTCCATCACATGCTCATATCTTTTAGCTGATACTAATTTTTCTAACCGTTTAGTGCAAACTAAAAATAAGCGACAATTACGTAATGGGGTCTAGAGACGGATTTCCCAGGCTACGGCCAATGCTTATCTAGCAGTTTCGTAACCGGAAAACATATACAAGTTTAAAATCTTTATTACCACGAGCATTAACTCAAACCCCAACTCTAAGATTAAACCTAACCTTCAATCAAACACAAATCCTAAATTCAAATCCAACATTGACTTTGAAGACATTTTTTAAAAAATGCCACCATTCCTCATCTTCATTTTATTATGCTCAAACAAAAAATAATCCCTTTGTTTTGTGGCATAGAAATACTGTTAAAATAGCAACATTAAACTAATTGGAAAACAACAAATTTCAAAGTGTAAGATCTTGAAAACGGAAAGGCGTAGAAACTTGAAATTTGGTGAGAATGAATTTTAGACATACAACATTTTGGTTAAGAATGAAAAACTTGACTTGAATGCCCTTTTACCTTTGAAGTTTCAAACGACCACATCTCCCCATCAATAAACGCTTTAAAAACACCACATGCATTAGCCAGAGAAAGCAACTCAGCAGCAATGTTAAAAAGCATATAAAAGAACTCTGTTCTATGTAACTATTAGGCCGATTATAATCAGTAATTCAGCATTTTTATTGGTCGCACGTCGACTCAGTATTGAGTTTTTCATTGTTTAGAGGAAAATCGCCGATTTTTTGGACACACGCCGACTTACCAAAACCTAAAAGGAAACATTGATTCTGCTTACACTTTCCTTAACCGAACAAACCCTGTTAATTACCTAACAGCAAAAGTCAACATCCCTAACAAATAGCCCTCCAGATGCACCTCAAAAACCAAAATTTATTCAAACTACGGCCTACTACCATTCACCAAACCTTTAAGATCCACAAAGCAAGTAAGTAACGTAACCAAATTACAAACTTTTGACACACTCATCCAGCAACTATATCAGTGTTCTCTCTGCATTTTGGTGGGTCTGCATGCATCCCAAAACAAACAATTTTCTTCCAGCAAACAAAAAACAATTCAAAAATGAGTCAGAGAGTGTCCAATAAAAATACTAATCCACTGATCAAAATTGCTTTAATGGGAGCATATACCTCCATCCAATTGCGAAAAGCCACAACCCACATTATGTTCACTGGTGAATACCGGCTTAACGACAACATATACCTCCATGCAATTGTGCAAGACCGCAACTCAATCATTTAAACTTTTTTCCTTCATCTTTAACAACTCTCCACTGAAGCCTAAAACAAAAACTCCATAAAACAATAACCTACAAGAAATATACAAACCATGATGCAAAGTTGTGTTATAGACCAAATTTTGATTCCAAAAGTACAGTAATTCCACTTTGGGAAAAGTTCTATGGTCATTTTTGGTGATTACATCATTGCTATCTTCTTTCTTTCAAGAAACAGAAGCAGAAGACCAAGCAGGCAGGTCTAAACAAAAACGCTCTCCCACAAAATACAGCAACAGATGGAATCTACCAGAAATCTACAACATTTCAACATCTAAAAAAAGCTATATCCAGCACCTTTTACCAACTTATTCATCATATAGTATAAAAATTTAAAGTAACTTTACACAATATCAGCATGCCTTCCATACAACTAAAATTATTTACAGTTTTTTTTGTTTTTTTCAAGAGGTACAGTAATTTTTGGGTGAACCAGAAGCCCTTCAAGAACAAGGTTTAGCATTCAACAATGCCTGCTACTGCCAGGCGCGTCGCTAGAAATTTGCAATGGGGGGTTGCTTTAGGGGTAAAGCCCCCACTGCCAGAGGCACGGAGATCTGGGGCAGCGCCCCCAGCATTTGAAAATTTTGCATTTTTTTGCTAATAACTCAATTTTTGGGCTATTGTAATAGAAATATATGCTTTAAAAGCGTAACATAGAAATTAGAAGTGCATACATGATTAAACTGGTTGCATAAATGGGTTATGTGGGAGGTGGCTAATGTTAAAACTTAATTCTCTTGTTTACATCATAAAATCCTATAGTTCAATAAAACTCTCACAGAGTAAACTATTTCGTCTATAATTTATAAAGAAGAATAATTAGGGGAGGGGGAATGATGGAAAAATATTTGAGAGATAATATTGGTAATTAACTAATATTGAATAGCCCCCCAACCCCAGTTGATGAAACTAAAATAGATTTTTTTACCATAAATAGATAAAATTAACTAATATTCCTCAGTGTATAATACAGGGTGTCCTTAAAGTTACTATACAGTCTTACAAGATACTATGCAGTTTCATTGTATAATGCTGTCTTACAAGTTACAATCAAGGCAAACAATTTCTATGACAAATATTCAAATTGGAGGCCTTCAGCTCCAATACATTCTCGACAACGTGATACCACACTCTGACAAACTTTGGTGCACAAGTCATGATCAAGGTTGGAATGTATGGTCTCATTTGGAGTTTTGTGAGTATTTCACGTAGAGAAATTCGTTTGATACCAATTTCTGCACTAGCATGCCGAAGTGATTTCTTTGGGCTTCTGCCATATGCCTCAGCAACTGTAGCCAAATTTTGTTCAGTGCACACACTTGGCCGACCAGAACGCGGAGCATCGGCAACTGAGCCAGTATCATCAAATTTGTCTCAAAGTTTATAAATAGCCAAACGTGTTGGAGGATCTGTATTAAAATAATGATTCCAATCACGAATTACATCCTGTGCATTTTCTGTTTTCCAATATCGCTTCAAAATAAATTTGCGCTCTTCCAAAGTTAGCTTGCGTGGCATGCTTGATTGAATAAACTTGTAAAAAAAACAAATATAACTATGTAGTAACAAAAACTATTACATATAACACTGTATAGTAACTTTACGGACACCCTGTATATTTGTTGATGAAACCTATTTTCAGCATTTTTACACTAGCGATCAAATTTCATTGCTTATTTTGGCCATTTTCCTAACTTTTTATTAATTTGTTAGTTTTATTTTTGACAAATCATATCCCTCCTCTTGAATATATGTTTCAAAATATGCTTTAAATCTCTTTATCTCTTTTTAGTCCATTTCAGTGCAAAAAAGAAACAGTCTTAGAAGTGCTAAAAACGTGGTATTTTTTTTATTCAGCATTTTCATCGACAGGCTAATGGGGAAGGCTTAACCTTCCCCTGGCTGTGCTACTGGCTGCTGCACTGGCAAAATTAACCATGAAAAGACAATTTTTATGCCTAGAAAAACAACAAAGCACCATATCAAATTGCAGCTTCACCAATAGATCTGAGATAGGGTAAGTTTTTGCAATTCTTTAAAGCTTTTGAAACACAGAGACTTTATGTTTCAGTAGCACAATGTTTTAAGCTGTCTCCATTAATTTTTATTCTGCAACTTTTTCTGATTTTACAAGCAACTTTTATCAATTCTTGCATAAAACATAAAAACTTGATTCCAAAAATATGCTTTGAAACTACAGTATTTCAGTTCAATTGCAGTATTCTCTAGGTATTGGACAACAACAAGCTTTGTGACACATTGGCTGTAACTTAGTGTTGTCTATGAT
Organism: Trididemnum nubilum; assembly: GCA_963965965.1. Lineage (NCBI taxonomy): Eukaryota > Metazoa > Chordata > Ascidiacea > Aplousobranchia > Didemnidae > Trididemnum > Trididemnum nubilum. Next base: position 18,242,845 of record OZ014477.1, read on the forward strand.
GGAATAATTCATTAATATTGCAGAAGTTCAGCTACAACCCCAGAACTGTGCTAATACCACAGTGTCAGAACCAGGGTTGCAGAGTCATTGTAGGAAAGGTCGGGATCCAACTCCTACCCTATTGCTTTGAAGCATCCAACCATGTTTACACTCTTTGTCCATAGGCCTAAATTTAACTTCTGACTTAAACTTTTGTTAAAAGTAAATGCAGCTTTTGTAAAAAATAAAGGAAACTTTTTCAGGATTTAGGGCAGCAAAAAATTGCCATACAAATAATTATCATATGCAAGTTCATAAAACCAAAAAACGTATCTGGTAAATTGAAAAAAAGCGACAACAATATTATGATAAACCTACTAACCTGAATAAATTTGAAAGCAACTTAATTCTCATGATGATTGCAGTTTCACCTCAGGCAGTTGGGCATCTTCAAATTGATATATATTCCAACACAATTTCCAGAATCCGAAACAATAGAACTACTGCGATTAAATTATTTAATGCTTTGCGAATTATCTTGCACAACAATCCTGATAAAATTGCAACGTTATAATTTTTTCTGCCAGCAAATAGCAGATGTTGGAAGTAAACATTAAACAACTTTTGCATCTTAACAGCAAAAATCACTTGGCATGAATGAATTAATGATAATGGGAGTTACATTCTCAATTAATAATGGAAAATCAATACAAAACTAAAAATTAAATAAAAAGTTAAACCAAAAGCAGCCAGTAAAACCAAAATCTTAATGAAAACAAACAACCCTTCAAGGTTCAAATTTAAATTTTCAGTTCTCAAACTGTAGCAACTTCCAGTAACTGTAATTGAAACTCAATTCAAACCATGCATTTACCAGTTCACAGCTGACTCGAACCAAAGCAATGCCTAGCCAACCAAGTTTTGAATTTAACTACTCTACACTTCACCTGAAAAGTTCATTGTTAAAAAACGACTTATTTCAGCAGCTCCAAAACTAGAATATTTTATCACAATTTTTGCATGATTTAGTGGAATTAGAGCCTATGGTAGAATTTCAGCCTGATTTAGAAGAGGCAGAGAGGTGGAGTTCTTGACAACACATTTTGAAGAACTTGGTCTTGGGCCATGAAGCCTATAAGTCCTCAAAATGTCCTGTCCTCAGCTGGAGGGCAACATCATTTTTCGATTGATTAAAAATGAAAATAACCAAACAAAATACAACATAAACTTTAATCGACTATCAATTTGTTTCCTTTCCTTATTTGAAAAAATAATAGAATGTAATAGCCAACCAAGCCAGGTGATACTGAAACTTATTTTAAATGGCATTGCTTGAAAGCTCTAACCAGATAAGGGGGCAAAAAGCCTTCAGAAATTTATAGTTTTTATTTCTGCTAATAGTTTTAGTGCAGGCAGTAGAAACTGCAAAGCACTAAAGCTACCCAGAGACATAGCAAAGAACCCATGGGTTCGGAAACAAATTTGATTTGCTAATGCAAAAACATGACCAGTGCATATTTTGTGTGTGAATTTAGAAGAAAGTATGTGCATGATATTGAAATGTAATACAGTGCCACTACTACCAGAGATGGCATACTAATATTATACTACAGTAAATATATTAAGACTGGTATATGTTGATACAACTAACAAAACATATCTTGAAAATGACAACTTGTTCTAAAAATATCTGACCACAAACAATTTGCTTTAAGAAAAAACGAGCTACTCTAATCACTGGCAAGTAATGTAGGGGCAAAGCCACATGCTCTAAACAATTTGTGCGTTAAAAATCGTCGCTAGGAATCCTAATAACAAAGTATTAGATCACTGAAAATGCTGCATACAGAATTATAAAGAAATTAGGTGTGAAGTTAAATACAACTACGGTATAACAATTGTTCAAATGCCTGGAGAGATGTGCGATTGTGCGTTGAACCTAATAAAATTTTTACACCACGTCATTACAAGTTGAATAGGCAAAGCTCCCAAGAAAAAATTGGTACAAAAAATGTGGAGTGTGGACCCTTTGAAGGTGGGGCCGGAACTAATGTCTCCAACATCTTCCTTCTAAATAGAACCTTGCTGGGATCCTCAGAATATTTTTTGAAATTAAATACCTCATGTTAAATTTAACAAAGTGTCTTTTGGCAGCCTAAACGTTTGCCATCATTTATTGATAGGCATTAGATATGAGACAGGCTGTCAAGTCATTGAATTGAAATAAAAAATGACTGCTGAACATAAAATAATGACAAATAATGACAAGTTTCAAGTATAAATAATGACAATTTTCAAGTAGAAATCCAAAAGACTGAACTGAAAAGCAGTCAAAAAAGCTCTTCGTGCAGTATTTGAGAAATTTCTAAGGTGAACTAAAAAAAAGATCTTCATGTAGTTAATTTGAGATTTTTTTGGATGATCTCCAAGAAAAAAAAAGGTCTTCATTTCAATGGCTCACGATTTATTGCAATTTATTCGGTAAACTCAAAAAATATCAGCAGATTATTTAAAAAATAATGGAAGAGGCTTGGCGAATGGAACATTCGCGGTACTTTTTTTTCCTCGCGAATGGAGCAGGCGCTATGAATAGATACTACAGGGAATTGCTATCCCCTCAGACTGGCATCGCTGCCCTAACCCTAACTGTAATGAAAGGTTTTGAAGCAAAAAAAGGTTGACTACCACATATTCTTTCCGTATCCGTATACTCCGCGTTACCTTCCATTTGACGCTTTTATACCTCCGACGGGAGTCGAACCCGGGTTCATCAGTTTGCAGTTACGTGCTCTAACCACTACGCTACGCAGCTTGCACCGACTTAGCGATAAAATGTCGTATTTAAACTAAATGTATGAAAAAGGCAATGTCTCCATTCGCGAGGAAAAAAAAATACCGCGAATGTTCCATTCGCGTAGTCACTTCGAAAAATAATTAAACAATGACAACGGGTCCAAAATAATGAAAACTAATGAAATTGAAAAAAATAGTGAAACAATGACACACTTGACAGCCTGTATGAAAAAGACATCACGAAATGTAAAGAAGAGATTGGCATAAAATTCGAGTTGGGAAATTGTGGAAAAACTGAAGTCTACTTACCTTAGCATTTGGGTATTTTCTTTTCAAATTGCTTTAAAAATCTAAGTGTTTATTCCTTTTCAAAGTCACAAAAATTGCTGGTTTTTCCAAAAGTCTACTTACCTTAGCATTTAGGGTATTTTCTTTTCAAATTGCTTTAAAAATCTAAGTGTTTATTCCTTTTTAAAGTCACAAAAATTGCTGGTTTTTCCAAAAATAAAATTAAAAACACAAATATTATTCAACATGGGGCATAAGGACTTTGCCCTTGCCCAAGAACTCAGCTTTTTTGTAATGACAAAAACTTGAGCTTACAAATTTACCCGGTACAGTATTTCAATTCATTTTAAAAACATAAATTTGAAGTATTTGCAGTACTTATTAGATAACAATATTTTTTAAAATTTCATTAAAGGCAGTGGCTATTTTGCCTCTAGAGGCAAAATTGGTTGCAAACAGAGGTGAAGTCGATGATTGTAGGAATGGTCAAGGACCACGGACACAAGTTTTTTGAATTATTTTGGGCAAATTTTTAATAATTTTAGGAAGTGGCTATTTTGCCTCTAGAAGCAAAATAGTGTTTTTCCTCTGTTTGGGTTAGGGTTAAAGTTGGGATTAGGGTTTGGGTTAGGATTAGGGCTATTTTGGCACTTGCAGCAAAATAGCTGTTAGGACTATTTTGCCTCCAAATGGCAAAATAACATGGGGCTATCTTGCCTCTAGCGGCAAAATAGCCACAGCCTTATTTTTAAATGCAAAAAGTGTTTAAGATATTGCATTTCATTAAGTTTTTGGTGGTAATTTGAACACACTGTAGATTAGTAGTTTTTAAAAATAATCATGAATGTCATTCTGAAGTGATGGATGAATGGGATATACTAATACAGCTAAATTAAAAATTATTACCATATTAATTCAGAAATTGTGAATTTTAATGCCTTAAACCCTCTTTTTTAGTAGTTTTCGAAACACAAACCAACTTGTTTGGCAAAACAATTTGTTTTAATGAAGAAAAACACTAGGCTATTTTGCCTTGAGAGGCAAAATAGCCACTCCCTAAAAATTTTGGAAAATTTGCCCAAAATAATTTTAAAAAGTTGTGTCCTTGGTCCTTGACCATTCCATTCCTATAATCATCGACTTTACCTCTGTTTGCAACCAGCAGCAATAATTTGGCTATGGAAGCTTTGTAACAATAATCATCATTCATTCACGATAATATACCGGTAGCATCTATTTTGCCTCTCTGCTCTGGAGGCAAAATAGTCGGGTGTCGTTAAGTATTGTCGCTTTATTTGCGGCAGCTCTGCAATTTGTGTATGAGTGCAAGTGCGTTCTCTCCTTCTCTACGATCTATTCTAAGCTATTCCCCAGATCTACCCCTAATCCCAATGAGTGCACACATGCGAGGAGCAAGAGCATGCGCACGCTCATACACGAGTCATAGAGATTCCGAAATAATGCTGACGGCTCATACTTAACGACTCTATTTCTAACAACTCGACTGGGTGTTTTAAACATGCCTTGCAGAGTAGGGATTGCCATATCGGGACCACTATACACACGTGGCCTACAAGCCAACTGTGGTACCTGTTTAGGGCAATTTGGCAATAGACATTATACTGTATATCATTATCTTCACTTGGTTAGTAAGCCTCCCACTATTTTCTCGTTTTGTTTGTTTATTAGACATCAGTTGCCAGTACAGAGTACCTAACAGCATCAGGCATTACCTCCAGTGCCAGGCCTATGAGTCATATTACCGGTATTGCACGTAAGGAGCAGCTTATGCTACTATCAACAACACAATGCTACCTTCTCCATCATTCCAGTCAGCAGCGTGGCCCAAAGGGTAAAGCCATGTTTTTTATGAAGATCCTGCTTGCAAGATCTGGGGTTGCAAAATACAACTTAGTACCGGTAATATTTTGACACTAATATTTTGGCACTGAGAAAATGGACACTTTGAACAAAATCAAGTCATTGCACAAACACTACCGTACCGTACCAATACAAAACAGCATTTTCACCAGGCATATTAGTCAACATCATGCAATCATATTCTTGGTTCTACAATCAATAACATTAACATTACACCTAGGCTATCCTAGTACAGTAGGCCTACCGTATGTGACAATATACCTACTACAGATGGTATATTTTACCAGTGTGCTTAGCCTACAGCCTAATAGCCAACTAAAAAGAGTCATTCATTAATACTCTACAAGGCCACAAACTTTTCTAAGTCTGAAATACTCAAATAGGTTCTCCCATCCTAAAAACCAACTTTACTGCGAATATTGCAGTAGGCCTATTATTACTAATACCAGTACTAGAATAGCCTCTCAGTAGTCAGTGAGGTGCTCAAAACTTGAAAAGTTTTCTAGAACAGCCTTAAAATGAAAATCCCTAATTTCTCCAACTGAGAGCTTGCGTAAAAACTTTTACAATTTCATCAAACTACCGTACATAAAGTTATGAAACAACCTTCATAGACAAAGTTTGCAATGGTGTTAATGAAAAAATTCAACACCATTTCGTCATAAGTAGCCTAAGTATTGACTTTTGCATAACTGAATCTTCTATCAGGAATATTACTACTATATAAACTTCATAACAAAAATTTTCATAATATCCTTTCATGACCAAATGGTGTTCATTTTTTTATGAACACCACATGTAAAACCCTTGCGAGTACCACAACAAACAATCTGAGCTAGCATAGACTGAGCTAGTGATCAAAAGGAGTACGGAGTAGCCAGAAAAAATAGAGGAACTTTTTTATTTCACAATTCCATTCCTACGTTGTAAAAACGGTAAAGTTTCAAACTGAAAAAAGGAAATTTTGGGGAGATTGGTGCAATGCAACCCCCACAAAAATTATTATCTTTTTCTTTTGTCTATATCTAACTATCCTGAAACTGATGTTGGCATGCCTTGATCAATAATGATGACTACAAAAATTTGGATTTTGAAAAACAATTAAAGAAATATTAGCCAATTGTGATACCCAAAATTTTACCAACAATTTACTTTTTGTTTCATTAATCTATTCCGAAAATTTGATCTACTTAAGTTGAGTGTAAAAATTTTTTTGAATTTTGTATAACTCATTTCAACCATTTTCCCCCATCGCAGCTCCCCCAATTTTTAATATGTTTTAGTCACCACCAATATCCACCAAATCTGATAATTTGGCTTATCTACGTTAAACAATTCAAAAGTTCAAAATTTTCCAGCTCCCTTTTTAGGGGGAATCCCCGGACGTGACACCCCCATTTTCAGGCACACACCAGTTTGTCTCAAACTCTATACCACTCCATGATATCATCCATCTGCGCTTTGTGGTTTAAAAGGAGATAGTGATAGAAGAAAAACAAAGAAAAAAAAAAAGAAAAAAGACAAAAATAAGGAAAAATTTTATCCAAGACGGAATAAATGAACATGACCAATACAAAGGTACTGGTTAGTGTTTTCAAAAACCACAAATTTTTTTCAAAGAATATCACTACTTACCGAGATATACCACTTCAAAATTTACCACTTTTTGTCCATTTTCCGCCTCAGAAATTTTGGTCACGAGACTGGGAGCCCTCAAACTTGGTACGCAAACACTTTCTACCTCTACCCATGTTGTGTCCAAATTGCAACTTTCAACGTTGAGCATTTTTTTTGTTATAAGCGAAATAAAAAAATTTCGGCTCAAAAATAGCCGTTTTTTGTCGGTTTTAGAGTCCCCAAATCCATATCACGTGATCTTCGACCCCCAAAATTGGCATGCATAATGCTTTGTAAACTTGTAATGTTGTGTTCAAATTTCAGCTTTCCACATTTTGCCGTTTTTGACTTATCATAAAATTAAAAAAATTTTAATGCTCATCTATAAAAATGGCCGAGTAAAAACATAGGAACTACGCGCGCGCGCGCGCGAAGTCCCAATAACAGCAACACTAGCAAAAATAACACAAAAACAGCAAGAACAACAAACAAGAAAGCACTGTATACCATACATTTGTACAAAAGCACATTATACACACATATTTATACTGTGACGAAAGTATCGCATAGTTGCAAGTTAAACTTATCAAAAATAGCCAGTTGATCGTAAAGAGCGTTTCAGCTCGATAAGAAAACTCTATCCAAAAATGAACGGAGATGGTTTTAAAAATGTTCACCAAATACGCGTCAATTGCATCTCAGATTGGCAGAATAAACAATTTTAAGTATGTAAGGTATACCCGAATGTTACCGGCATGTAATTTCCTATATTATACAGTATAGTTGTCAAAGTCATTGTAGAAAAAAAAATTGCGTAAATAAAGTACAGTATTCTGAATAATACTAAAAGTAATCGATTTTATTACTGTATTCAGCACAGCATTATGTTAGCTTTATGAATGAACGGAAATTTGATTATAAATAAATCCAAACAAACGATTTAAAAGCATACCTATCATCTAATTGAGAGAAATCACATTCGTTTTGACTAAACTATACCAGTCACATATAAATTATCATGGTAAGATTGCTATGGCTTGGCGAAAGCTTTCAAGATAGCTTAAAATAGTTGAACCGGTGCTTTCGTTAATTTGTTCGTTTCGTTTACATGGCAGAGAAACCCAAACTGAATAGATAGAAAATATTGCATCCGATGAAATTATTGACTTTCAAGTGCTCAAGTGTTTTTGTAAGAATAATGCTAACTATTTTGGATTATATTACAGAGAAATTTTGGTTTATGTTATTGCTCCACTGAAATGACAGAAAACCTCAATCGTTAATTCATGTGCCAAATGTTTGCAAGTAAACTTAAAAAACAAAGCTTAGGCAAGCTTAGAAGATTTAATAAAGACATAACTGTGCACTGAGTGCAGTGGTTTCAAGCAACTTTGATGCTTGATACTTTGTTACTTGGTTGTTTAATTTCGGCCAACTTTACCTTAATTATCTTCTTAAAGCGTGGCACTTGCAATCGAAATTGTTGGCCAAATGTATTTACTTTTTTAAAGCATACACAAAATCCTCTCTTCCGAGAATTTATATAACACAAACACTTGAGTGTAAAGTTGTTTATAACAAACGAAAATTTACTCTATCCATATTGTTCTTCAAGTTTCAAACACCCTTTATATTCAGTTGAGAATGCAAAAGAAAGGAACCAGTTCAAGAAGTTAATGCTTTGGCAACGTCAACAACAGTTTTGGCTCCCGGCTTTTTATTAAAATTTTGATAAGTCGACATCCAAATCGTTACTGAGCACTTAAATATGAAGTGGAGTTTTATCCACTACGTTTGCCAATGCCATTAAAAATTACAGTAAATTTTTGGCTTGAATTCATTGTTTTAGGTATTTAAAAAGCAATTTGTTTGATGATTTGCTTTGGACTCGTGTAAGTCTAGACTTGTACCAGATCGAAACTTTGATTAGATGTTAAAGCAAGAGTATCATAAAACAGGATTGAAACGTCACTGTAGAACTGTAGTTTCTCCCTAAATCGGTGTTGTTTAAAGGGAGTAAAGCATCCAGCCAATTCGAGTAGTGCGTAATGGCTAAAATCAAAATATAATTTTTCAAATGTTTTAGTCTCACTTTGGGGCTGCAGTTGCAAAGATATTCAACAAATACAAAAATATATTTCCTTAAAAAGTGTTTGGAAACCCTAAATTTGTTTTCTCAGCGTGAACTTAGAGCGAATAAGAGATACTAATCACGAGACAATATTTACCCTTCCAGTTACATTAGGTGACCTTTTTTTTGAAAATTCTGTTGGGAAAACAAACTCAGGTTTTCCAAAAACTTTTTAGGGGATATCTGTATGTATTTGTTGAACATCTTTGCAAACGCAGCACCAAAATGAGAACAAAATATTTCCAAAATTATATTATGATTTTAGCTATTGTAAGCTACCGAAATCGGCTGGATGCTTCACCCCATTTAAGCACTCTGCCTCTTTAAACCTATCATGGTGAATTGCTCAACAACAGCTTTAGAAGTTGCCACAACTTTAGGCAAGCAGCTGAATGATGATACAATCACTATGTAACAAAACATAATTATTTGAAAAGTCTTTTATTTTTCTTTTGAAGCTTTTTTGAACCTTTGTCAAACTTATTCAAATACTGCAAAACGGTCTTTTATTAACCTTATTTTACACGGGGGCAAAAATGCCTTCTTCTCGGATTTTTCGTGATAAATCTGTTTAAGAATAACATTCTTACTTCAAAATAGCTTGACTTTAAGTCGAATTTCATTTCAAATAATCCCTGAAAATTCGAAGTTACCAAGATAAGACGAAGTGTTTCAATTTTGAATTTTCCAAAGTCACTCTAAGAAATCTGAGCATTTTTTGGTCCATATTTAACTTAAATTACTTCACAAGATGTTTTTGTGACGTCATCACGTTGACTTGGGCATTTGTAGAATCATATCTAAAAGCAAACATCTGTACGAAGTTTAAATTGCGCATGATGTCATTAAAATTGAGTTCATTTTTTTGAAAATATAGTTCTGACGTCAATATGATAAAGTCATCAACTCAAAACCAGTTTTTGTAAAAAAAATTTGGCAAATACCAACCCCCGCATGCCAAATTTTGTGTTCCCATGACTTTTGGTTAAGAGTTAGATAAAGAGCATTTTTACCCCCTCCCTCCCACCCGAATTCAAATGGTATTTAACTTGATTCAAGTTTAGATAGCGGCTTAGAAAGTTAGGTTTCCACGCTGGTTTTCCAAGGCTTCGATGCTTTTAGCCTTTCGGCCAGATAGCACTCAAACGATTAAATATCAAAAGCTCTGGCCAGCAAACGTCAAAAACATCACAACTAAATTATTATTAACGCAGGCTCTGCTGGAAGTGCTTGAAAAAATGATTTCGAGCAAAATTTTGCAATTCGAAATTTTGATTAAACCCACAAACAAGCGTTGCTGTTTATGCACTAAACATTAATAAATTATTTTGTTGCTAATGGTTACATCAAAATGATGTGTTTCATTTTTGCAATCATGATGATGAGTCGCATCATGCAAACAAACGTAATGTCTGAAAATGAAACTTTGTACCTTACATAATTTGGTCACTTCCACTACATACGCCATCAGATTAGCGATGTCCGTGAGTAAACTCACTGGAGTAAAGGAAAACAGATGTAAGCGACAATGAGAGGTTGTTGGATCTTCTTTTAATTCGATGAATTTGCTTTGTCATTACCCAAAAAGATTCTAATTTGCCAAGTAATGCTTAACAAAAGCTTCAAAAATATGGATTGATGCCACAAGGTGACATTTTATTTCCAAATTTATCAAATGCCCATTCTAATACCATATTTAAACCTATAAAGCTGGACATTTGTAATTAATTAATTGTATTAAATTTTTGATGATTATCATTCCCTCTCATATCCAAATAGACTTTCGCTTCCTCTTAAAAGTGGCCATCAAACAAGCATCAACGAAAATACAGCAACGTAATACAATGTAAATTTTATAGTTGTCTCTTGCTAGTCAAAATTTATCACATGTATGAGTTAGTATTTGCTTGGCAGAGAGTAACAATTTATATCATTTGCAGCAGATACTTTGAAAAATTTTGTTACTTTACTACATTACTTTTCTCACTAAGATAACGCTTACCGAAAAAAACGTAACTGATTACAATTATTTTGAAAAAAAAAAGACTCAAAAATTACAGCACTGATTTTCGATTCCTATCCTCGTGAAAATTTTGCAGAGTAAAATTAAAAACAAAACTATCTATTCAGTGACATTGGTTTATTATTATTATTTTACTTTTGTTCTGTTTCTACGGAAGGTGTTACGAAATGATGGAGCTCGATCATTTCTGCAGCAACCCTGCAGTTGCACCTAAGCTACAGTTTCTTGTAAACACTGTAGTGTTGATAATAATTTAAGCACTCATGAATTTCATTTTACACCCGTCCCAGGACTACCGTTCATCTGTATTCAAAAGCAAAAATGCTGATAAAAAACCAAAAAAATGTTAGTTTGAATTCGATTTGAATAGAGAAAACATTCTCTTAAAAAATCAAACGATAAAATACATTGTTGAGGGATTTTCTCTTTTAGTGAATTAATTTTGAATACTGTGGCAAAACATACAATGCAGTTCTGAGAGCTTGCGAGCGTTTTGATTAGTCATTTGAAGTAATGCATTTAGAAAAACTATCAATTCGACGTCTATTTCTGGATATGACATTATTAAAAGCGACAAAAAATTGGCGCTCGATCTAAAATAAATCAAAAAGTAGTGAAATTAATTGCAGACTGCTTGAAGCATTAACGATGTAAAAAACTGCAGAACTTGCTTGCAAAAACATTCGCAGACTATAAAAGTCATATTGATTTTTTTTTTTTTTAATTTATTGAGAAATTAAAAATTGGCTACAGAATCGACAGAATACTATATACAGACCATAAAGCTTAGAGCCACAACCACAACCATGCTTGACAGCCCAAGACACACCATGCAGATTTGAAATCGACATGGGTAAAAAGTTTTAATTTTTGATTGTGGTCAGATCAATTTGCATTATCTTGCCTTTGTGCTGTACGCTCATGTTAGTGCTTACATTAGTCCGATTTACTATAATTATTATAGCCCATTGACGATAAGTTTTATTGTTCAGTTTTTCTCTTATTCGACAAAACTTTAATATCACAAGTAATCTTAAAACTAAGTTATCTTTGTCGACTGATTTTGAACGTTTTATGTCAACGTTTTTGAGATTTTGGATTAACCAGTTACAAATTGTTCTCTTATTTTAGTGTTGCAAATTAGTGCAGGACACTTGAAGACAGTGTGAATGTTAAAAGTTATCTTTTTGACCATTATTCAATAATTTACGTTCTTCTGTATTGAAGTACTGAAAATCACTTTGCAGTCATAATCACTCGTTATTTTATTTTGGCGCTAGCACAGCCATTAAACGTTCGAAAGCCAGTTACCGAAACGGCAGCGTGCAAAAATAAAAATACTAAGTCTTTCAAATCTAGCACCTCAAAAACGCTAGTGTTAAAACAGCTCAAGTTTTGCGCAAACGTCCTGTTCTACAATCATGCTTGCTGCATTCTCTTGTTTGATTTTCAAAAGTGATGCATTAAGCCACCTAAACACCAAGAAATTATACAGCTGTAACAATAATTCTTCTTTCTTCATTCTAGGACGTCCAACTGGTCTTCTCCCATTTGCTTTGACAAGTAAAGCTTGTTTGGGGAGTGTTTCCTGAGGCATTCTGCTTATATGGCCAAACCATCTAAGCTGAGATCTTTCAATACGGAGAAGTAACGGATCGATGTTTAGAGATTATTGAATTTTAGAGCTACGCATCTTGTCAAATAGTGTGACTCCTTTGATTCGTCGCAAAAAACTCATTTCTGACGCTTGCACTTGTTATCGCACTCTTTCGGCCATTACCCAAGATTCATGACCAAAGGAGAGAATAGGAACAAAAACTGTTTTGGAAATTGAAAGCTTTGCCTTTTTTGACAATTCTCGTTTCATGACAACCAAATAGTGCAGAACACACATTACTACGCTATAGCCTTGCCAAGTCAAGTATCCAGTTCTTCGTCTTGCCTTCCGTCATTTGTAAATGTAACATTAAGATAGTTTTCTACCTGCTTCAGTGTCGCTCCATTCACTTCCATAACAATATTGATTTTGTGAACACTTCAAAAATTTGATGCGGGTTTATTCACAATCGGTCGGCAGCGTGGCCAAATGGCCGAGATGGTAAATAAAGGCGTCCTTTGCACGACCACCCTGATCACATGATCTGGGTTCAACCCGAACATTGGTCACGTTGTTGCGTCTTTGGATAAGGCGCTTCACGATGAGTATTTCTGCTTGGTGGGTTCCAACAAGCAGCAAATTTACACGCGAAAAAGTCAAACGTGTACAGAATAGCTTGGAATACATTCAACTTTCGAGATTTGTCTAGTGAAAACAATTTGTCGAAAATAAAAAGCGCCACCGTCACTTCCTCGTCAGTGGGGAATGCATATGGGCCAATCAATCAATCCGCAGTTTTAGAGAATGAACACATAATCGCAAATAAATTAAATCGCTTAATAAAATGAATTTTGTCAATTTCATGTACAGTAATTTTGCTTCCAAAGTTTGAAGTTTTCGATAAAAATACATTTCCAGCGTACAGCCTTCTACTCAAACTACTCCATAATTATATTTTTTTATAACGATTATGTAATTTGCTTGAAATTAAACTGTATTCAAATCGTGTTGTCGGAAGTATATAAAATTATGGAGTGTATAATATGTAATTTCTGCTGGTCAGTAATTTGATCGTAAGAACAGAAGTACTCATTCACAAAAACAAAAAAGGCAATCGTTAACCCTATAAGCGATGCAACTGAGTAATTGCAACAGGGGATTTCCGTCAAAATACTATAAAAACAGAAAAAAAAAGCGTGCATAACTCAAATTCGAAAGAAGTTTAAGCCAAGAAGACATTAAACTAAATTACAACGAATTCGAAAGAATGAAGTTAGCAATTTTTCTTAGTTGTCTTCTTTGTTTCGTTGCCTATGCGCAATCAGGTACGCCAAGTCACATATTTTTTTGTTTCAAGCTGTAAATTCGTGCAATTTAGTAATGGATATAAGACTGTAGCTTTTTTTGTCTAAAAATGTTTTAATAAAACAAACTTTACAATTAATTTGAATAAAGACAAGATTAACTGAATTTTTACTATAATAATTGCTAATATCAAAACATAACATAGTACACGTCAAAAATTCAAAATTTAAAACCCTACAGTCTGTTTCGCCCACAATCGGTATCATTGGGGCATAGCCGTAGGAGGCGAGGGGCAGGGGGGGCGGTCGCCCCCCCATTTGGTTCAAAACGTCGAAAATGGTCGAAAATTCGGGCAAATGGTCTATTTATATGGGCAAATAGTCTGGATATTTGGGCCCACCATTGCCAAAATACTGTCTCAGTTTCGGTGAAGACCTTTTTATTTATTTACTTTTTTTTTTGGAGAACACCTTTATTTGGACAGAAAAACCGTTCAAATTTCAGGAAAGAACTTTTTTTTTTTTTTTGGAGAACACCTTCATTTGGATTGAAAAACCGTTCAAATTACCGTCTCAATTTTGACAGAGGAACGCAATGCATCAAGTCATTTTTTGGGCAAAAGTTTGCTGCCCCCCCCCCAAATCATTTTGAGCTCCCACGGCCATGATTAGGGGTGTCTTATTCAAACACAATCTATTTAAATAGAATCTATTTGAATCAGACACCCTTGATGATTCTGATTATTGGTGAAACAGACTATAGGGTTTTAAAGTTTTAATTTTTGACGTGTACTGCATTATGGTATGATTTTCGCTCTGGCCAGCGCTGTCGAGCACTTTTTTTGAACTGGTTAAATTCAAACTCCACTAATCATGATTACCAATATATGTATTTTTAGCACAGTCGCATTCTGTATAAAACTGCATTTAAAATGCTTTTCACTGTAGGCTCATATAAGTAAGAAAACTATGTGTGCTTTTATACGTGACATTGATTTTTGATACATAGTGTTTGAATCATTCTGCAGCAAAAACTATTTTGGTTTTTAAAAAGCATGCATCTGCAGTTTTTTATTGCAAGCTTTAAATTATAATCATCTGCTTTTAATGATAAGCTTTTAATTATCTAAACAAGATCGAGTGCCTTTATCAGCTCTTTCATTTCTTTTCATTATTTGTAGTTCCCGTTGAACAAACAAACGCAGTACGGTCTAGTCCAACAACTACAACCGAAAGCAATGATCCATCATACCAACGGCTGAAAGTAAGTTGAGGTTCTGGGAACCTAAAATTACGAAGCTCCAGCATTGGAAACCAGTCTATTTGGCTTGCACCATGGCACCAATTATAGGGGTTCACAAACGCAAAGCTGAAGCAGTTACTGCACTGTTGTAGATCTAATTCTTAGTGACGTCACTAAAATGAAACTATTATTAAAAGGAAAGTTGGTGATGCTCTTACAGTCTGATTTCATCAACAAATCATTTTCAAGCATCCTCCACTTCATAGCAAAAGGTTTTCGGTGTTTGCAAGGCAAAACTTTTTTAAAAACCATGACCAATTAAATCCAAAAATGTTAGCCATAAGTGGGACATAAACTGTGATAATTGACAAGTTGTTTTTTTTGTTAATAGGGCGTTTTTTTTTTCAGAAACTTTGTAACCAGCGGTTTTGCAAGAAGAATGACCAAGGAGCGATCACTTTCAAATGCGTAAAAAAACTACAAAATAAACCTATACTTACAGGTAAGTGTCAATTAGCAGGCTTATTGTAACAGCTGACTTTTCTAGCTTATTTTTGAAATCGCTTTAGGATTGATAATTCCGACTTTTTCAAATACAGTAACTGTTTTCAATTGCCGGATAAATGATTTAAGTCAGGGATTAGAAATGAGAAAAAGTATGATCAAACAAGTAGTAAACTATGAATGAACATTATCTAAATCAATAAACCAAAATTGTGCATTTAGTAAAAACAACATTTAAAAAATTATACGAAACTATTAAGCCTCAAGCTATACAATACAATGCAAAATTTATGGTAATGTTTTTTTTTCAGAATTTTGCCTATTCTGTCAAAATGATTTTTTGTGTGGGAAAAGGAACCACACGCCCTTGTAAAGAAACCACAACAATCACGTCAAAGACAAAAATTGAATGCGACGGTGCAAAACCTAACTGAGCAGAAGAAGCATTATTGGATTTAAACACACTGTTTTTTCTAGTTCTTTTTGCCTTATTTCTTCAGCGTGTATCAATTTTTTAATTTAAATGAAAAAATATAATATTTATTGTTCATTTGATTGTGATTTATTTCATACCGCATACTGTAGAGTTTTCAAAATCGGTTCACTAAACTTTTTCGTGAAGAGTTTTGAAATATACTGTAATCCAGCGATTGGGGTAAAACGTGGTATCATTTACAGTTCGATACCAAAAGTTTTGAAGATGCAAATTTAGATCTGAAAAGTTAACCCCTACAAAAAGACTGGTGTCGGTAAATACTCTTAAAGAATAAAAAAAATTCTGTTTTTGCTATATCTTTAAAACATAACGATTATGCCACATTGCATTAGTGATTTTTATCAGCTAGTAGATTTAATTGGTGTAATTATTTTAGGACATTAAATGGGTATACAGTCACATGCTGTATATTTTCAAACTCAAAAAATATAGAATAGATGATTATGCGTCATGCTACTTGTGCTAATTGGTAATTCAGAAAAGCATCAAAAACAACCGCGCATATACAGACTGTTGGGTTTTTATAAAAAACATCCAATAATTTAAGTTGCCGGAAAACAGTAGCTAACAAGTCCAAAATTTCAAATTAGTCTGATTGTTATTGGCTTGAGTAGGCAAACTCGTTAATATTTATTCTCAATTCGTGAGTTTTTGACGTACAAAAAAATTCCAGTCCATCAATATGCACTCCAAGTTGGACTGCAGCACAATGTTGATTTACATTAGCTTTCAATAATTCAGACATCTGCATCAACGCGTAAGATATTAATTAATTGGCCAAACACGCTATTTAAAAAGCTAAAAACTAAAACGGGTGGCTGGTCTGTTTTTACAGGACTAAGCAGAGTTGTTAGAGTTATGGTTAGTTTAGGATTAGATTTAGGGTTAGCATTGTTCGGTAGCAATAGCCACTGTTTGTATTACATGTATCATAATTTATATCATGATATTTACAGTACGGTATATTGTCCTACAAGGTTGCTCATAAGCAAATACAATAGAAAAAATCAAATGGAAAAAATTCAATATTCACGAGGTCTTTCGCTTTCAAGGTCGATCATTGCGAAAGCGCATTTTTGTATATTGAAAGCAAAAGACTGCACACTGCATAGTATTTCAACCCCCTTTTGTATTCCGACAGCTATTAAACTCGGATTTTTAACAAGATTAAGCGTCTTTTTCTGCGTCGGTAATACCATCCTACATCAGAACAGTTTAATTGAACGAAAACTCCACAAAAAGTGTTGAAATAACAAAGAGATGACTCCCATGACCTCTTACAGTATTTTATTTTCATGACTGATACATCGTAGACATCATCAGACTCAAAGATCTTAGTAGATCCTGGTAGATCTTAAGACCCAGTATAAACCTGAAAATTAAGTGTTGTCGGGGTGATTGAGACAAAGAGGATCACGACTACAAAGCCCAAGCACCTAGTTAGTAGCACTCAAAAACTAGTATCAAGTATTTTAATTTAATATTGTGATCATTTATCATCATTTATTTGTTATTAGGTATGAAAATTAATTTTCGAAATCGTCGAAACCCTTGGCACACAAAAAATTGAAAGAATGCGATTGCATATTTGTGGGAAAATAACGACATTTATCATAATCGATACAAAAAGTTTGGATTGGATTTTGTTACATTTGTGCAAACTATTGCAGCAGGACAAACAAGACTGCAGTCTTGTCAAATTTTTTTCCTGGCTTCCAAACACTAATGGCTGAAGAGCCTTAGTCATAAAATCAGCATTTTGTGAGGAGCATAATGCAAAAAATTCAAATGCGCCTCTAGCCACGCTACAAATTAAGAAATGATTTCGTTTTTGACGTAAAGATATTACCGGTATCCTTAAAGACATTCTCTTTTTCCAAAACATTTTAAACGGTGCAGTAATTTTGACTTTAGAGGATTTCAAACTTGAATTAGTAAAAATGTGCTGTAGTTGCAAAAATTTATGCATTTCAATTTGCTGAGGTAAAAAAATCTAAGATTATTGAGAAGAAAACCGAAAGCGTTCATGTAAAAAACAGATTTGATACATGGAAAATGGTAATGCAAACAGATTTGTTTACGTGGAATTGGAATAAGACACAAACCTTGTCGTAGCAGATTAATAGAAATACTGAAGCTTTGATTATTCGCCAACGATTTAGTAATCATTTTAGCTGAAGAAAAATCGAAATTATTTTTACTTTTCCAGATAACAAAATTAGACAAAAATCGCCGTCATTTGAGCAGCAGTTTCATAAGGATCACAAAAAATAGCCTGTTAATTTTGAGGAATACAACCATTGCCTGATATTTTCGTATTGCAATTAGATTTCCTCCAAGCAAAATTTTGGCATAGTGACAAGAGAAGAGACCGATCGATTAGCTAACTCTTCGTTGTTAATCGTTTAGTCGTGATATATAACTGCTGATAGATCAACAATAGCCGAACAGATTTAATTTTAGTATCTACTATTTGCAGAAAACATTAATGTTGTAATCGCTAATAAAAATGACTTTATGCAGTTGCTTCTCTGTATCACAACTTTTTTCATCAAACACAGCAATTTTACGTGTATAGAATGCAATCTTAAAGACAATCTGAGTGATTTTACAAAACTTTTTGCTGCTTTATCATCCTGCTACGAAAAAGCAATTGTAGCATCCACACTCGCATATAAGTTGGGTACGTTTTTATGGCAATGAATAAAATAAAAATACACAAATAAATAAAAAGACGTTTCTATGGCAAATAAGCAGTTTTTAGCGATACCTTCTTTCAAAATAAATTTACTGCTTGTTGGAATCCGCCAAGACGAAATAAATGTCGTAAAAGTTTTCTTCCCATAATGTCATACCAACAATATAACTGCCAGGGTAGCAGTTGATTCTGAGTCATGTAATTGAGTAGGAGTAGAAAAAAAATAAAAAGATTAATTGTTTTACCGTAAAGGAACAATTTTATAAGAACACGAGGCTCACTTTTGCCCAAATTTTAAGCACAAATTAAGAATAATGGCAGGCTCAGCGTGAAAACAACAATTAAGAACATGAACTAGCACAATGTAATTAGCAGCGTTATCTTAGCCTTTTCCATCCTGCCATTGTTGCTTTGTCTAACAGTATTTATGATTTGCAACAAAAGACAACGTTTAACCAAGCAAGAATAAATTTGTGCAACTCTGTTCTCCAATAAAGTAGAGAACAAAAAGAGGCTAAAATTTTGTGAAAATTTAAAACTAGCCAGCCTAAAACCCAAAATTTACTGTTCCTTTTTTAAGCGTTGTTCGAAACTTGCTTTGACAATATACTGGAAAATGGCAATATTTCTGTTAGATTCTGTTTGTTGGTGGCATATCAAGTTTTTAAATGACTAATCGGGAATGATAGTTTCTATTTCAAAATTGGAGAAAGCCAAATAGACAGGATAGAAGGGTGTCGATTAAAAAAAAGCAAGCTATAAGAAACTAGCCACCAAATGCCTTGAAAATCTGCATGCTCTAATCCAGTGGTTCGTAACCTTTTTTCAAAGCAGCCCAAATTTATTGAAAAAATGAAATGATTGTATAAAATTTTGCGTCCCATATAATATTCTGATTAGACTTACCATGGCTTTGAGAACGAAAAACGGGACACTCAAAGCATTTTGCGGAAAGTGAGATGAAGACCAATAACAAAAAGGTCTTCACTTTGGCGACCCTCAAATTTCTGCGGGTTCGATCAGACTCGTAATCGACAAAAGTTTGTTTACCTCGAATCTTGAGGTGAAGTCCCAAAAAAAGGTCTGCACTTTGGGAATGCACAAACTTTTGCGAGTTGGGTCAATCATTTTTTATTTTGCTTTCTGCAAATTTTACTCTTTGCAGGTGTATACAAAAAAACATGCGACCCAAAAGAATTTTCAGGCAACCCAACTTTGGATTGCGACCCATAGGCTGAGAACCATGTCTCTAATCGCATGGCAAATCTGCATTGCTATTAGTGTTGTATAGTGTGTTAAATTTGGTTTAAAGGATAAAAGCCAACTGTGAGCTTCCATTATTCATACAACCAAAAACCATAGCCAGTTAAAAAAGCTTCATTTCGTAATTTAGTGTCAATTAGATAATTTCAAAGCGTAATTTTTCTCTTGGCTCCGATTGCAGAAAATCCCCACAGTAGCTTACCTAAAATGCAAAATTCTGACTCATCATAAAGAATTAGTTTTTCCTGCTTATTTCGTTTTGGGTGGAAGTTCCCTTTCTTTCCGAACAAAATCGCATTTTCACAATTTCCTAATTATTAAATTCTTGCAAAAGAAATTATAATTTGCGTGAAATTTGGCTCTGTAATTAGTTTCTACTATATTTTTTGATACAAAATCAAACCTGTCACTCCCTTTATATCTGGCATGCGTTTTCTTTGTATGGTCATTTCCTTTAAATTGCAGTAATTTGTCAAAAAATCGACCACCAACTCTTGCATCTGCAATTGTACTGCGATTAAGACTTATAGTTTTGATTCAACTGTTTTTTTTCTAATAATGACTGACGATACTGCTTTTGCAAAAAAAATATAATCCAACAAATGATGCTTATCTTTAATTTCTCACTACATCGTTAGTGATAAAATATATTTCGTTTGTATCGTAAATAAATCGCAGTTTCTGATTTCATTACCTTTTTTTTGCTATTCATACGCAATTTTACTGAATTATAGTTGTCTTTGAAAGATTGTAAGTTAATCAAAATCCACTGTAGGTATTTTTCTTCACTAAAGTTTTATACTGAAACATCACACCAAATCCAAGCAAAGAAAGCTGCATAAATATATCAGCTGCAATTTAATTTTTATAGTTAATTTGCCGTAATTGCAGCATTTGGAAAAGATAAACGACCTTAATGCAAAAATTTCACCATATTATAAATAATAAAAGTCGACGGCATAATTAGTCGCAAAACTGCGCAATCTTATTCTATAACAGACAGAATTATTCAACTATTATCCTGCGTAAGCGCGATCAAATTCTGACCGTCAAGCAGCAATCATTATCACAAATAACGTCAAGTTTTGTGTCTAATTTTACTAGTTCATTCTCATTAGGCAACAAAGTTTTTACTCTTTAGCTTTGCATTTTGGTCATGTCTTATCATGTGATGCTTTCATTTCTTGTTTTCAAGGAAATTCCGCAATTGGACTTTACTATTGTAGAACAAAGCTTTTGTTGATTAAGCAGTTATTTTTACAATATTATTACGTTTTGCAATTTCATAACACATTTCTTACGATAATTATTTGACTTAGTGCTGTTTATCTGTGAAAAATACTTTACTAAAGTCATTTGTTCAGTAGTGCCTGAAACCGCTGAATCTATTGAGCCAAGCAGTATGATTTTCCAATCGAAACTACAAAACGGTGCTTTACGTTGGCAAATTTTGATGCTATTTACAAAAAGCTGATTCAAATAAATGAAAAGAACTTTTAGAGTATTCTGGAGGGTAATTATAATTACATTTTATTCGCCAAGTAGCCTTGGGTAGGAGACAGCGAAGGGACCTTTCGTCTTCCAGTCAAGCGGTCACGTGCCCACCTGTCTATCACACACGTACTGTGGAGGCTTTACACTGTCCCTTTTACTTGCTAAACGTCAAGCAGGGAAGCTGTGAGTACCAATTTTATAGTCTTTGGTTTGACTCGAACGGGAATCAAACCCCAGTCTATGTTTCAGTTGCAGACGTTCTATCCACTCGACCACTAATCAATATTAATGTCACACTTTTGAGTGGTATTACTGTACTATGGAAATATTTCAGGAGGAATGCAAGATGAAAACTATCGAAACCTGGTGAACGTTATTGAATGATGTCCCAATCACTTACATTATACTTTACTCGAATATTGCCTTGGAAAGGATTTTGGATCAGAAAGAACATCAGAAAAGTGTCTGTGCTTTTTTCACACCGCGGTGATTCCCCAAAGCAGTTAATTTGGTCTTGACACTATTCTCTAAACTTGCGTTAAACTTTCCTGGAAAAGTTTTAGATAGCATTAAATACCCAAACAGAGACAACGAAAATCTAAAACAAAATAATTATAATTGCATTCAGTTGTAGTTGGAGTAAGCAAACCTTAAGTGTATTCAATTTTTCTTTCCTTTTTTGTAGTTGAATGAATTGATTTATTTGGCAGTAAATAAACCGTAGTCACCCAACTTTCTTAGAATTTGCATTTCCTGTTGACTTCTTTTTCCTTATATCACAAGACGTATTTTCAACGCGTAAAACTCAAGTGGGTTGGGGCGTCTTGTTCCTTGTTTCTTTGGGTTTCGTTTTATTTTGATGATAGTTCGTGAATTTACGGGCTGAAACTTTAGAGCCAAAAAGTGGTGACTTCCGACTTTTGCATCCTAATAATGCAATGAGCAATCATGCTTACATGAAAGATTATTGTTTTAGTGATATAAACGCTTTCCTGTCTTTTGTTTAGACTACCCAAGATTTCCTTGTTTGCACACGATTCTAGGAAATGAGAAAATAGGCTAATAACTGAAGCTTTGTGACTAAAATTTTTTCCTCATGCCCAATCATTTTTTGGGGAAAAATAGCGAGTCCTTCCAGTTTCATGTGAATCTACGTAGATAGTAAGACAGTGACACCCACTTGTGTGCTAATGTTTGTAAGTTTAGGTCCACTCTTTTGAATGATGGGAACAACCGTTTCTATCGCAGGTTTTCTAGCAGGTTGCAGGTACTCAATGTGGTTTCAAAGTTTGTGGTTGCATCATGGTCTCGTCGACAGAAACAAAAAGCCAAAAATTCATACAATTTTTAGAATCAGCTTGCTCAAAAACTCCATGGACGAAGGTCGCTCGTCCCCTTTTACTCCTACGAGCTATTATTTAAATGAACTATGGACTTAAAATATAACGTAGAAACTTGAAAGAGTAGTAGTGTATACCTGAGTGTATAGCATGCGCAACTTCGGCTACAACTTAATCAGTACGTCACGTACTTTTTTCAGATAATTAAATAATTAATTTTTCATACTTATTTTCCGAAAGTTCTTACTGTAACTCAGTTTACGACTCAATCACTCAACTTGCTCTTTGTGCGGGTATGAATGCAGTTTTTAATCGACTCGTTGCTATCAGTTTAAGAAGATTCTTGCCTTCCAAAAAGTAGTCAATTAATTGTGTGGGAAAAAACTGAGTGTTTTATTAAAGAGCAAGAGCGGTGGTTTCCAACCTTTTTATATCGGCCAACCAGTAAAAATTAAACAAATGTTCACGGACCGGCACCAAAAAATCATAATGGATATACAACAAATATCTGTGTAGTTATTATCATATTTGTTATTTAAAGCAAAATTAATGGCACAGCATAATCCATTATTTTGGCAAATGTTGCGCATTTAAATAAAAAATTAAAAATTGGCAGTCAACGTAAACAATAAAATGGCAATTTATGGACTAGGCGCGCAACCACAATTTTGTCAGGGAGGGGGGTTGAACCCAAAGCTAAATTTGTTGCCTGAAAAATGCGTCAATAGGGCAGCGTGCTGAGAAGACTGGTACAATTTACGGGTATCAAAGGCGAGAGTCTGGAGGTGGAGCTTCTAGCCGTCCAGCTGCTGAGCGATTTTTGCAATTTTTCAGCCAAAATAGCTATTTTCAATGCCATTTGGATCACATTTCGTACCTTTTTAGAGCCATGTGAAAGAACTAAATTGCTAAGATTAGAAAGCCAGTTGAAGAATTAAACTGCCCAACCCGTTCAAGTCTCTCTTACTCACAGGCCAAGTCCAAAATATGTTAAAACGCTTGCAATTTTGGGTTAAACTTTCTAAGTGACTTGGATAAGAGTGGTGAAGCCTCTATAGCTCCCCTAGTTGTGCCACTGTTATGGCCACCTAGTACAAAATCAAAGCTATTAAGAAATTTGTTGCTGTTTCGACGCTAATATGAGAGACAAGCGAGACAGCAAAGAAGTTTCTGAAACATGTAACTCGGCTGTAGTATTAAATCAATATTATTGCCTTGTTTTGATGTAACTTATGTCAGAGCTGAAAAAATTTTCTCGCAGAGCAAGCTGTTTTTTTCATTGCCCTTTTTTTTTCATTGTTTTTCTCTCTCTCTCTCTCTTTCTTTTTTCGTTGCCCGCTTTTCCGTGAGGGTTACGGGAGCAGCAGCTCGGAATTAGGTCGCCAAAGATCACGAACTTTCGTCATCTCCATCATTTCACTTCAGCGAAAGTCAAAAGATCCCGTCCTTTTACGAGATCTTTAACGTAATTGATCTATTTAGTTCTAGTTTGTCCAATAAGTCTTTTCCTATTTGTTTTGATAGATTAAGCGTTTAATTTGCAGAAGAAGCGGTTTCCAGAATTCAGGCAAGGATTCTGTTATACATCTTGACTGCAAAATAGAATCACTACGTAATTCAATCAGATTTTCATTTTCTTTTTTCTTTAGATTACGGTTGCATGTGCTGAAATCTTCGATGAATGGTGAAAAAGAAGCACAGAAAAGCCAATTTTATTGACTAATAATTGACCCAACATAGAATGAGTTTTACAATTAACAAAAACATTGCAATGATGTGGGGATAAAAAGGTTTTCTGTGGACCGGCAAAAAACTTACGCGGACCAATGGTTGGGGACCACTGTGCTAGAGGACGCAGCAGCTTTAGTACTCAGTCAAGTACAGGAATTTGCGGCAATCAAATTAAAATCAGACACCTTAATTACGCACAAAATTCAATAAATCACAACGAAAATTTAAAAATTATTTCTAAAACTTATGCATTGTTTAAAATTTTATTTTTGTTTTTAAAATAAAAATGAATTTCCGCAATTTCCAAAACTTTATTGCCAGAATGGTTGCGAGACTACCTCATCGTCGCTTCGCAGTCACTATGGCGCTACTTTCATACATAATATATTTTCTGATCAATTGCGGTTGTAATTTTGTGGCAGCAATGCAGGATTAATTTTGAAGTAAAAATGATTCATACAAGATGTGGGAAATACTGCGACTGATTTTTCTATAATTTAAAAAACTCACTGTGCAGCAAAATTCAATTGAACAGTGCACAACCGGCCAGTTGGTTGAGTAATAACAAGTTCGTTTTTAAAACAGTAGGTCCGAGGTTCAAATCGCGGCCTGGTCAAATCGGACACAGCGGTGCTTAGGCCTCAACCCTTGCTGCGACATTTCTTCGAAAGGAGCTGTGTTTTTTGAAGGAGCAATGACGCAAGATGAGCTTCGCCATTTTCAGTTACACGTTTGGGCATGACAAAACGAGTAAAATGAGCCATTTGATTTAATACATATATACTGCACTTATTTAAAGGGCAATATGTTACACTATTATGTAGGCTACTTACAGTGACATGATAAGAGGGTTTGCCGTAACATTAAGAGGTTTACAGTAAACTGCAATAGTGTTAAGGACCGTTGAGTCGTTGACCCAAGTTCAACACAATCAGAATTTTGCCGCTAACAATTAACCAATTGCAAAGGTTGGTGCAATGACTGCAATCATTAGTAAAACAAAAATATAATATGCAAATTAGGATGCATAATTGTCTTCAAAAACTTGGCAAATCCCAATTTTTTAAAACAATTGCATTTTTTTATGTTATTGTACATTAAATGACTTTTTCATAACGTACATGATGTTTGATTCAGTTTCTAATTGTTTCGGTTTTCTTAATTATTTTAAATGCAAAAGTAGAGAAATTCCGTCAAACCAATTCGTTTTTGAAGTTTCAGTGCCAAAAGTATAAAAATATCATCAATCAGGTTAGTTCCCCCTCCGCAAAATGGTAAAATTTATGATAAATAAAATTGCTTAATCAAAAGTTGGCACTAAAGTATTAAAATATAAGTTTTGGTTCTTTTTTTTTTTTAATATCTTGCGATTATGCTGTTTGTTTTTTTCTGTATAACGATACTTTCATACCAACGGAAAAAAATCCAATTATCAAAAAGAGTCATGCCCAAATGAAGTACAAAAGCGTTATATAGAACCTATGCTAATTTAAAAACTGCATCAACTTCGAATAAGGTCAAACAAAGTGTAACAAGAAGTGTTTTACAAAAAAGTTAGTTTCGAAACATTAATAGTTTTTCAATCCATTTTTGATTCAAATTAAGCCCGATAAAGGAATTTTCCTAAACCTAAAAATATTATAAAACTGAAAAAAGGCGCCTAATGTTCGTAATCATTTGCTTAGATTTACAGTAAATCTTTCCAATCTCGATCAGGTTTACAGTTACCAGTATTTAAAATTTAATTTTTCTTTTCATATATGAACATACTTGTGCTACATGGTAAAATTGATATGGAAAATCCTAAAATTAAAATAATGCAAAAGGTAAAAGGCATTACTTTACAAGTCTGGGTCGAGTGTCTATATTTTTTTACAGGGGTGCCTGATCAGATTTATAAATGCCCGAGACCCAGCCAAGAGCATCTCTTTGCAAGCCCAAATATTACGGAGAACCAGAGTGCAATTCAAAAAAATGGTTTTTAACCTATTTAATTACAGGGCAAACTTGGCCGGAAAATAGATGATGAAAAAAAATATTTTTCACAACTGTGAGGTAGCACGTCACCCACATATCTGGTTTCCCATTAGGCTTGTGTTTCATTATCATCTGAATTCACACAATATAACCTATCTTGGCAGCCCACCCGAACCTTTAAACCACACACGACGATAATTTCTGCACTTGCCATTGTACCCTCTTCTCAGATTATTCTGTTCAAAGTCTGACAACAAGGTCTCCAGAAAGAGGATTCTCGACCAGTGTCCACACCACACTATGGAGTGGACCCTGGTTAAGATCCTCTTTCTAGTGACCTTGCTTTCAGACTTTGATCAGAGCAATTTGAGAAAAGGTTACAAAGGCAAGTCGGAAATTGTCCTCGTGTGTGGTTTAAAGTTTCGGGTGCTGGGCTGCCAGGATAGGCTACGTGTAAATTCAGATGATGATGAAGCACAAGCCTATTTGGAAAGCAGATGTGTGAGTGAAGCGCTACCACACAGTTGTGAAATTTTTTTGTTGAAAATCTACTATAACTTCTAAAAAAGAACAACCTTTTTTGGTCACAGAGTAAATTAGGCGGGAAAAAGGAAAAGACCAAAAAATTTAGCTGTAACACATTGAGCAAAGCCAACAAATGCAGACCGTATGAAACTCCATCAAAGGTTGCCATTATCCCGCGGCCTTTATTTTAGCCGCTACCCCTATCACAAACTAAACCTGATTAGGTTGTTAAAACATGACTAAGGCTGGGATCCAAAACCACGCCAGCAGCAATAAAAAACATATAAACTTGGTTACGAAGCGTGGTTGTAGCGAAACCAGTTTGCAAAGCGAAACCTGAACAGCAGGGGTAACATCATTCGACCGCCGATGCTCTGTGTTAATGTGAGCATGCTAACCTGAGCACTCAACTATTCAAGACATCGCATCATTTTTGGACCAACACTTGCAGCAAGATTTCATCAACTGAAACTGCAAAATGCAAATCCCTTTTCGTGTCAAGAGAATTGAAAGCCAACAAGCTTACGTGCTCGAAACTCGCTCAGCAAACTTCGAGCCAAGTCGTTTCAGGATTTATGTTATTTTTGGTCAAATCAGACGAGTAAACTGTTTTTAATAAGATCACGGCTTTTATAAAGTATTAACAATGCTTAATTCTAACTGATTGGGTATGTTAATTCATCTAATATCCTACTGTAATTACGAAGTTTTGAAATTATTCTAGTTAGTGACACTTCTATGAATTTAACAACGTTTGCAGATTGCGGTAATAAGCCTAATAAAGTATATTCGTTTTATGTTGCTATGCAATTATGCTATTTTAAGTAAGATTGTGCACAACTAGTATAATGTGTTGATGAAGAAGCTAATGGTTATTCTATATTTTAATGAAACTACTGTAATTATGAATTTGTTTTTTATAGCAATATTGAATTAGAGTCTGATTTAAAAAGAAATAATGTGGGAAGTAAAAACTTAACTTGAAACAATTTTCTACTTTGTTTTGAATTTGTGTTTGATTAAATTATCACTCTTCACACATTAAAATTACAGGTTGTTGCTATTGAATAATTAAGCAATTCCGTTACTGAGCTAAAAACTAAAACTAGCTCAGAAAGTTTCACTTTAGTGTTTTTGATTCAACAGCTCTTCTAAAAAAATTGCATAGTACATAATAAACATTCTCAAAATCAAAAAAAATCTGTAAAAATATCAAGCGATTTGCAGCAATGATAAATTATTAGTTTTGACTGCATTTATTGCTGCTTAAAAATTTAACAAAAAAATTTGCTTTACTAAAAGAATTATGATGATTATTATCTACCATAAGACATATTTACAATTAATAACACATAAATCGTTATTTGATAATACAGTAAAGTAAATCATAGGCTATTTTGCAGTCAAGAATTGAAAAAAAAAAGATTTTTATAATATGAATTGCAGGATAGTTTCTGAAATTGATGTTTATCATCATAAGCTTTCAGACAAATTTAATGAACGCACTTTACGCTGAAAAAACAATTTCCTTTTTAAAATTAAAAAGAGAGAAAACTGGGTAATTTTATTAAATAATGAATATTTTCAATTTAAGTTTTTCCGGAAACGGCGCATTTTCAATAATGGAAAAAACTGTGTTCAACTGTTTTTCTGCTTGAGGCCAGAAATCATTGATAGCCTTGAATCACAACACTGCGAAGCTGAAGCTTTTTTGGAAAAGGTCATATGGTTAAAGTCTTTATAAGATACGCCCGCTTCCGTTTTTTAATGAGCGTTATTTTCTAGTACTGCACTTATCAAAGTTTAACTAAGAATTAATTGGCAATAATGGCATAGAACAACCTGCAATTCATGCCAATTAAAGCGCCAAAACTTACCGATTCATAAAGCAAATTGCAATCAAAGTGCAAAACACAACGTATTCAGTCCATCGCTAAAGCGACATATTTATGACGCAATATTCTTTGCTTAACAAATTTTTTAAAGTTTGTTAACGAGTTCCTAAGCGAATAACATCTTGCTCTTTATTTCGCGTTGAAAAAAGTATGATTTAAGTTAAAACAAGAACTAAAACATGAAGCGCAATCGATAAATTACTTATGAATCCGCATTAATTGTTGTGAAACTAGTTTTATGCATTATGCAAAGAGAAAAACTTTCGAAAAGTTTTGAAAAAATTTCTTTTTCTTTTTTGAGAAGTTTCTAACCAACACACACTAAATCTGTAACAAAATTTGACTTATTTGTTTGCAAATCTTTTTGTTTTTGTTTGTACTCAACGTTTGCAAATCTCTTTGTCGTTTTATTCCTAAAGTATCAACCAGGCATTTTTCAAAGTCTTTCTAATCATCTTTTTGGGTTGTCAGATTGCCCTCGCCCCTTGGTGGAAACTATATTTGTTAGAGTTTTTTTTTTTCAAAGAAACACCACATTGGTTAAGTGTCGTATACTTGTAAAATTGTTTTTTTCTGACATAAAATTATGATTTTTGATACTGGTAAATTATCATAAATCTCGCATCATCACTAGTCCATTTCATCTTGTGCCTAAAATTTTTATTTAAACAAATGTTTGATGTTTTTTCAAAATAGTCCCGCATGCTTTAGAAATTGGCATTGAAAAAAAAGAATATTTTTTCCGTAGACTTTTCATATTTTACCTAAAATCAAAAATATTTAAATTTTCAAAAATTTCTCGTTTTCGCTTTTCTTTCCTTTTAGCAACTTAATTAAGCAACTAGAACGTGACATCTCAAGCGATATCTGGGAACTTCGCGGCATTATCCAACTTTTGCTGAACTTTGTTAAGGTTTAAAATTGTGATCCGATTGCTATGAAAAAATTTGTAAAAAATGTAGTCGTTGATAGTAGATCAATGAATTGAATGCACCCCTTTTAAATTTTGTTTCACTAACTTAAATCTCTTTGTGGTTATTCGAGTTTAAAATTTAAATCTCTCGAAGTAATCAAAAATAATCGAGTAACGTCCTTCAAAAAGCTCGCATAACAGTTTACAATACAACGTCAAATCTCAGCACTTTTTACGAGTTCTCAACAGTTTTTTACTTCAATTGAACTAACATAAGGCGGTCTTTTAGATTCCAGCAACTCACAAGCAAATTTCGTTGCATCAACGAAACTTCCAGTCATGTATGATTCTGAAAACGCTCTTTCGCATGCAATTCAACATAATATAGTATCGGTATACCCGTTGTTTCGAATGAACCCCCCCTCCTCAACAGCATAAACTAAAATAAAAAAGTACTAAAATTATGCAAATTTAAAGCAGGCATTTATTTAAGTTTTTTACTAAATCGTTTATGTTTTTGCCACATAGCCGTCATTCTCGAGTGGTATAATTTGACAAATTGCAAAAAAAGGCGGAGAATCAAAACTTATTTTCCCTAGTTAATGCTTCACTCACAAGTTGTCACAGGTCGATAAGTATAATTTTGTAAACCATCGCAGTTTTCTATACGGCCTTTAATTTACACGATCTTTCGGGCTAATTATTGTCCAACATGGCATTACCAAGTTTGGCATGTTTTATCTTTTCCTAATATTAGCGTACCGGTACTCTTAAAAGTTGATACGTCTAGTTGATGTACTTCGTATTTAAGATTTAAAAATTGTAAGAGGCCCGTTTGGCATGGTCTTTTCGCTGCGGCCAACCAAATTTTGTTATCTATTTTTGATTCATATTGATCTATCCTATAGATTTAATTCGTTTAGATTTTGTAGCTAATGGGGGGAGGTGTCAACATAATTGGAGGACCCCTATAGTATGAGATCCTCAATATTTTTTTAGATGTAGTTTTACCTATCTTGAAAATTTTATTTGGTTAGCTTGATTGGTTAAAATTTGTAGGACCCGTTGGAGGATTAGTTTTGTCTTTTCTTGATATTAACCTATGCTGAAAATTTGATGTGTCCAGCTTAAACAGTTAAAAAGTTTGGATTTTGGCATCCTGGTTAGAGGGGGACCCCCATTGTGGTACCCCCAAATTTTATCTTTTCTTTATATTTAACTATTCCAAAATCTTCGTCAGTTTAGTGTCAATGATTCAAGTTGAACTTTAGCTTCCTGTTTGAGAAGGATCTTTTCATGTTGGTACCCCGAAATTTTGTCAAATTTTATCTTTTCTTTGTACTTGCCTATACTAAAAATTTCATGCTTCTAGCGTGAGTGGTTAAAAAGTTTGAATTTTGATGGCCCCGTTTGAGTTGGACACCCTCATTGTGGTATCCCCAAATGCTGTCATATTTTATGTTTAACTTATATTAATATATTCTGAAAAATTCATCTGTCTGACGTGAGTATGGTTAAAAAGTTTGAATTTTGGCAGTCCCGTTTTAGGAAGATCCTCTTATTTTGATAACCACAAATTCTATTAAAAATTATCTTATCTTCGCAATTGTCAACCCTAAAAATTTCATATGTCTAACGTGTATGATTAAAAGGTTTTGAATGTTGGCGGCCTCGTTTGGGCGGATTTGTCAAATTTTTTGGAACCCCAAGATTTTGTCAAATTTTGTCTTTTTTTTTATATTTGGTTACCATAAAAATTTCATGGCTTCAGCCTGAACAGTTAAAACGTTTGAATTTTGGAGGGCCCCGTTTGGGAAAAAAAAACTATTTTGGAACCCCAAATTTTGTTAGGTTTAGTTCATCTTTCATATCTACATATACCAAAAATTTGATCCATCTAGCTCTAACGGATTAAAAGTTAAACATTTTGGTGGCCTCGTTTAAAGGGCACCCCTATTTTGGTACCCCCAAATCTTGCCAAACATTATCGTTTCTTTATGTTTAGTTACCTTAAAAATTTCATGTCTCTAGCTTAAAAGGTTAGAAAGTTGGAATTTTGGAGGCCCCGTTTGGGGGAAAACCCCCAGTTTTTGTTACGTTTAGTTTATTTTTAATATCAACCCATTCCGAAAATTTGATCCATCTAGCTCCAACGGTTTCAAAGTTCCAAATTTTGGCGGTCTTGCTGTTTCAGGGGGATCCCTTATTTTGCTACCCCAAATTTTGTCAAATTTTATCTTTTCTTCATATTTGCCTACCCTGAAAATTTCATGAGTCTAGCGTGAGTAATTAAAAAGTTACAATTTTGGCGGCATCATGTGGGGTGACCCCCCATTTTGGTACCTTCAAATTATGCCAAATATTGTCTTTCATTTATGTTTACTTACGTTAAAAATTTCGTGGGCCTAGCTTAAAAGGATGAAAATTTTGAACTTTGGAGGCCGGTTTGGGGGAAAACCCCTATTGTTGAACCCCCAATTTTTGCTGGGTTTAGTTTATTTTTAATATCTACCTATTTCGAAACTTTGACCCATCTAGCTCTAACGGTTTAAAAGTTCAAAATTTTGGAGAACCCGATAGAGGGGGATCCCCCAACCTGGCACCCCGATTTCATTCCCGCACTTTTCTGATATCCTCCTCCCTGATATCTTCAATCGCTCAAACTTTTCATACAGTGCGTTTAGGGGCTTAAACGTCGATAGGCGGAGAAGAAAAAGAAAAAAAAAAGTAAGAAAAAAGACAAAAAAGAAGAAAATAGTATTCAAATTGAGGTAAACGAACATAACCAGAAGAAAGACAGTTGATAGTGTGCTCAAAAAGTACGAATCATTTTCCATCAAAATGGGTATTTATCGAGATATATCGATTCTAACTCGTCCACTTTCTGCCCATTTTCGGCCTGTAACATTTTGGTCACGTGGCCGGGTGCCCCCAATCTCGGTTTGCATCAATCATTTATCTTACCCACATTGTGTACAAATTTCAGCTGTGCACGCCAAGTGGTTTTTGAGTCATAGGTGAATTAATGAATTTTCAAGTGAAAAATCGCATGTTTTTATGTATTTTTTGTGTCTCAAATCACGATCACGTGACCTAGGATCCCCAAAACTGGCACACATGACGCAATCCTTAATTCCCATCGTGAGTCCAGATTTAAACTTTCTAGGTTTAATCGTTTGCTAGTTATGAGCAAATCAATCCTCATCTGCCAAAATTTGCAAACAAAAACAAAGGTATAGCGCGCTCCCGCAAAGTCTCAATTACACTGAGCAAACGCTAAGATTATCTCTATTTACCTAATAGCGCTTTCTATCGGTGCGTTTTCGAATAGTTTATTGTCACAAGATGCTGAAAAGATGAAATAGTTTTGTGTCTAAAATTTTGATGAGTTTTGAATATTTTTTTTCTTGTTTGTCTCTTTTACTTTACAATTCATTACAAAATATACTACCGTACTTTAGCTATTAATTTTCATGTTTCACGAAATTTTAACCTACAAAAATTGAAATTTATTATCATATTTTTTCGGTTTAAAATTTCAATTGATTTTAAAACCATGCAAAAGAATTAGAACATATTCAAAGATCTTCTGCTTTGTTAAAAATAACCTATGTTCAGCAGAATCTAACAAATTGGAAAAAAAATTATTATTTTTTGACAATTTTGTTGATTCTGTGAACAAAGCCATTTAAACAAATTGAAATACAGGTACTGTAAAGTCTTTGGTTGGAATTTTTATTTTTTGTCGTTGGAATTTTTATTTACACTGGTGTGTAAACTGAGTTTGCATGAGTTTCACAAACCAAGAGGTACTCGCTTTTCTGTTCTGTATCTGGTTATCAAAATCGCGCGTATGCAGACTTAGAAACACAAAAGTATCTCTAAGCATTTTTTAACAAGTTTTTGTGTTGGCGCATGACAATTTTTACACAGGCTTTAAATAGACATAACAAGCTTGTTGATTAAGAATTATTTTTATCAAACTTGAATGTGGAAAATGACTAGTTTGGTTTTTGAAAATATGCTGTACGACAAAAGATTATATAAATTTATTAATCTATAACATCTAAATGTAATGTTTAACGTTAGTTGTCTCTTCAGGTCACATTCTACCCACGTTATTCAAACACGTAAAGCGGATGCAAAACTATTCTTTGAAATTTTATTCTTCTTACATGCAGAGTGTAGATGAAGTATGACAATAGATGTTTTTGCAAGATTTGCGTCATGTGGGTGTTCGCTGTGTTTTATTTATTATGTTGTGTTTTGCTCTGGATTTAAGGAAGTCTCTTTCTAAGAAAATCAGCGAGGCCGAATCAATCTTATATGGTTACAATTGTCGTTCTGTGATTCATGTCCGTTTTTTAGAACATTAATTTAGCATTCAAGCCATAAATCTGATAACTTACTCAGGCGAGGATTTTCTCGAACCAAAATAGCAGAAAACAGCAAGCTTTAGGGTCTAAAAATTCGAATGTGATTAGTGTA
The DNA here is from genome assembly GCA_963965965.1 of Trididemnum nubilum. Taxonomy (NCBI): domain Eukaryota; kingdom Metazoa; phylum Chordata; class Ascidiacea; order Aplousobranchia; family Didemnidae; genus Trididemnum; species Trididemnum nubilum. Next base: position 18,277,025 of record OZ014477.1, read on the forward strand.
CTTTAGTTTTACTGGCAAAAATAGATCACAAATTACATCATCGAAGAGCTTTATTTTCATAGTCTAAACTCATTCAACCGCATTTGTAACTACTTAGTGTGAAATAGTAAAGTGGACTAAATGCGTCACAAGCTAAATTTTAAGAACACCAACTTATTTTGGTAAGGTAAATTTTTTTATTCCTTCTGCAAAGCTTTGTTGCTTTTAGAAGTTTTTTCCTAACTGCAAAATCAATCATTTAACACTTTCCAATGATATTATGCAACGCCAGAATAGTATTTTGGAGATAGCAAAACTTTTTATTCCTTCTGCACTATTGCCAATTTGTGCAGTCGAAACCGGATGATCCACTTACTAAAAAATAGGCTAAAATTACTCATGAATAGTAATTATTATCAAAAATTTGAAATTTTACCCATGATAAACGCATGCAAAAAGGAAGCAAAGCGTATATAGTTTGCGAATTGCAATCTGCATCCTTATACTAATTCGGAAATACTGTATTTGTATATTTTTACATCATGATATTTTAATATCGGAAACTTGGGGAATTATATTTCTTTTGCAATTTCAAAAAACTTATTTTGCAATTTGATTTAGTCATGCCTAATTTCTTATCAAATTATGTGCAAGATTTTTAGGGTACTTTCAATTTTTTTTTTTTTTTAATAAAAAATATTTCAACAAATATGTTTCTCAAATTATCTTCATCATATATTATTGTATTCCGTTGCAATAAAACTCTTTTTCTCTTTATTTTCTCTATCTGAAAAAAATTGCTTATGTTTTATAACGTCATCAAAATACTACAGTATATCATAGTGTCAATTACTTATCAATATTATTAGTTTTAGCGGAGTTAATCAAATACATCACTTGGTAACAACTCGTTAATTTGCAAAAAATTTGCTTGTGGGGTTCGTATTAGGCCAAAGGTTTGGGAATATTGAAACCCGATCAGTACCGTAGTTGTGATAAACAATTTGGCACATAAAAGCTAAAATTAAAAAAAAGCTACCACCAATAAAATATAGTAAACTTGAACAAAAATGTAACATTTTATGGTTTTTGGTATCACGATTATTGGCCGTAATAACATCGGAATTTAGAAAAGTTTTATGACGTCAGCGAATTGGTAGAGTGTACTGTAGACCAGTGGTTCTCAACCTTGTTTCAAAGCGACCCAAACTTATAGAAAAAGTCAAAAGTGTGAAACTTTGCGACCCATTTTTGGTGGAATGTGAGGTGAAAATCAAAAAGAAAAAAAAGGTGTTTACTTACAGAATCCACAAACTTCCGCGGGTTTGATCAGGCTTTTGCTATATCAATTTTTATAATTGCTTTCTGCTTATTTCACTCTTAGTGGATGTCCACAAAAAAAAATCAAGCAAACCAAAAAAAATTTTTAGGCGACCCATAGGTTTAGAACCACGGCTGTAGACTGCTTAATTTCATAAAAATCAAGTCGAAGTTGGATATTGGTAACAGCACTGACTTTAAACTCTTCAAAAAGTTGTTAAAATGCCCAAGATTCTTTATGAGATAAATAAATCAAACCTTGCTAGCAAATTACTCCTGCAGTTCCAATGACGTCATAATAAAATTCTTCTGAATGGTAATTTTTTCGCAATTTGAAGCAGGTAGCAAAATTTTGTATTTCGTTTTAAATCACAAACCACTTCTTAATTTTTGTTTTCAAAATACAAATATCTATGGTATAGTATCTCATTTGAGTGCAGTTTTTTTTTTTGGCTTTTTACGTAAGGCGAAAAAACGACAGCAAATTTACTTAATTGACAACGCCTAAGAAAATCATTAGCGATTGTTAGTGTTGTCATCAGCGAAAACTTTGCAGAATCTAAATTTTAGATGATATGAAAAAGTTCTGGAAGAAAAAATTATGAACCACAGGATTTGGAAAAATAGCGGAAATTTTTGATTTTTTTAAAACTATCATTTCAAAAACTTGACGAAAATATGTGCAATTTCGCATTTATATCTGTGATAGTTGTTTGGTAGCGGCGAAGCCGATTTACAATTGGAGTTACTCCCATGGTCTTTCACTATTCTACAAACAATCACACTGAGTAGACCGTGCTGAAACTTTGACCTTATAAACTTTGTCCTGTGAAGGCCTCAGAAAACGAACTTTTAGAATATATGCTACACCAAAAAGATTATAAAAATCGACTTTAGTTCTAACCCAACAAAGAAAAGCCATCAATGCTTTCAAATAAATTTAATTTTGTGAAATTTGTAGATCCCTCCTACCAAGTTTTTCATTTTTTTGTAATAATTGGAAGATTTATTTAGCATGGAAAATGGTAAAGTGTTTAAACAACATTTCCACGTTACTGACGTCATAAGTTTGTTCAATTAATGCAACAGAACAAATTTATTAAATTAATAAAAAGCAATGCTCTTTTCAAGTGTGTTGTCAGCTACTTTAACAAGTTCCGAATTTCTTTTTAGCATTTTCCACATCTTGATAAAACTCGTTTCTATTGGCTAAATACTTTGTCCAATACCGTTCGCTGCTCTAATGCTTTGTTGGTGCCAAAATTTTACCATATTAGACGCCGATTACTACTATTGTAAATTGCATAACACATAATCATCGCTAAAAACGTGTGGGACAGGATTCCAATCCTAGGTTAGTATTAAAATTCTTACAATTTAAATGGTTAAAACACTACAGCCAAACATTGTAGATTTTTTATGCGAGAGCATAAGATTTTTGATTATTGGGACAAAGCATGATGCTGAGATGATTCTCATACTAGTTAGGTCAAATTATTTAGCCACCTGTTTCTCAAACAAAATGTCTGGAACAGCATTCGTGCCAGTGATATGGTCGTATTACAGAGACAAAGTAAAATTTTAGATATTGTGCAATTTTTTTGCTAGTACAGAAACAATAAAAAATTGTTCTTGCTTTCCAAAAGTGAAAACGGTTTTCAAGTGCAAAAATAACGTAAATAGACTGTTACACTCGGTTACACAGCGTCTTTGCTTTTCTGGTTATTCAGTATTTAATTTAGTATTTGCTTTTGTGATGCAGAAAAATTTATACTAATCAGTGTTGTAATTTATCAGTGGCTGATATTTGATTTTCAATTCTGAATTTTTTAAAATCTGCCGGCAACGCTTCTATTCTGATTTCATTCTGAATACTACTTGGTAGTCAAAAGAACAGTAATTTAATTGCAATTATAACCCAGAAAGTCGATTAAAGCACAACTGAATAAACTTACTCGATGGTAAGCTCACTGGGTTCAATTTTAATTCAATTTACGTTCGCTACCAACAGGTATTATAACAATACGTTTTATATCATGCACAGTGAGCTACAGCATAATATTATTACTTTCTTTTGTAAATGCCATAAATGCCATACAAGCTACAAGCCAAAAAACAGGTATTAAAATACAAAGAGCAAAATCAAGAAAACTGAAAAATCTAAAGTCTAAAGACTTAAAAATAAAATAACACAAGCAGACCTAGTTTGTTTTTGTTTTTTTTTGGCGTATTTGGTTATGTCTTAACAAAGGTCGAGGTTTCAGTCATATCAAAAATGCTTACATCATCGTTAGCGTGAATATTTTTTAAAGTTATTATTTTGTAAAACTGATCGTCTCATAAATAATGCACTAAAGCTTATTTCATATCAGTTTAAACAGCTAGTAATAAGCTTTTTAGAAGTTGAAAATTTTTCAAAAGTAATCCAGCGAATTCCAAGGTTGATTTTTTTGATGTTTTTACCAATTTTCCCAAGACTTGGAGCAGCCTCATTACAATTGAGCTACATTATATTTTATAGTTATTGTAACCCATATACAAGCATTTGCCTAAAGAGGCCCTTAAAATTTAGGCAGATGCCAATCTTATTTATATCTACCACATAAATCATTATCGCTACTAGATAGTTGTATTTACTGCATTTTGTTCGATAGATTATAGTTGCTTAATGTGGTCAAATGTTTTTTGTTAATTAAAAAATGTTCGTACAACCGATACTGAATGTATGTGCTGAATGCGCTAGTTCGTGATGAAAGAAAAAGAGCTGCTAAAATGTCTTCAGGCAGCAGTAATTTCATTTTTTATATCATGTGACGCAACTCACGTCAATTTTTTTTTTAAGCTCATTTCCTATATCGACTGATATAAAAGAGACAGGCTGTCACATTTCATTCATAATAATTCAGCGACAATAAAAAAGATATTGAAAAAGAGCAACTTAGAAAAGTTAGAAAAAGAACTAAAATAAAAAATGAAATTCGCATTTTCGCTGTTTTGTGTCTTGTCCGTGATGGTCATTTCAAATTGTGGTAAGTATTTTAAAAGTATAATAAATTAAACTTTAGTGCTGTATTCTAACCTTTTTTAATCTAAGGTTCATTTAAAAAAATACCTTTTGCATAAGCTATAAAGTATAGTAGTTTACGATTACCCAAATTTTTTTTCCTACGGCTTTACCTTGTTGCAAACAACATCTCTTTTTTTATAGCATCAATATCTTGCAAAAATAATTTGAAATGTTAATTATTTTTCTATTGGTCACAGCTACCATTCCACTGTTCAGTTCTGGTGAAGTTAGAACGACTGGGGTTGCGTCTAGCACCGCTGTTGCCGTTACAACAAGAAAATTGGCCACACAACCTCCCACTACAACTCCTATGGATGAAGACCTCTTTTTGCTGTTAACGGTAAGAGCACGTAAAGCCTAGTACGTACTAAAAATAATATGCTAAGTAATCACTAAAATAAGTTAAAATAAATATAAACCGATATGCTTGAATTGAGAGTGATTTGAAAACGAGCAATTTTTGGTTCTGAATCTTAAAATTGCTATTTTGAGTGGGAAATTTATGTCATTCAATCACTTAACGCAAAGAAAGCTCATTGTTTGTATAATTCACCTCATTCAGCTAAAGCTTTATTCTAAAATTTTTTTAAATTATTTTGCAGAATCAATGTGCCACCCCATGCACACGAAATAAAAGAGGACGATTTGCCACTAGATGCAAATCAATAAGAAGGCCAGTTGTTCAACGTAAGTTTGCATGTGGTTTTGGATCGTTGCAAATTCTGCAAAAAATTGATTTAATTTTTCCATTTTACCATAAAAGTGAATTTCCCAATTATGATTGTTTGCTCGCATTGTTTTTTTTTAGTATTTTTGAAAAACTATGTAACATACAGTTGAAAGTTTAAATTCATTGACATATTATTCAACTCAATTTAGAACTGCAAGACAGCTTAAAAATGTTTGGTTTGTTGTCACAATATATTTGAATTTTATTTTCAAAAATAATCACCCTAGCTTGTTTCCACAGAATATAGCACCATAGACTTATTGAAAAAAAATTTTTGCTTTTCAGAATTCTGCTTTTTCTGCCAAAACGCGTTTAAGTGTGGTCAAGTTCCTACTGGTGGTATAGACGGATAATTATGACGTCATAAGGAGACAGCAATGTTGTCGAAAGTGGATTCAAGAATTTCAAGCTAATCACACGTCCCCAACAAACGTAAATGCAAATGCGTTGGCGAGAAATGATATTTTGAAGAGATTGTCTGCATTGTAGCATTTGAAAGTTCTTCAATTAGAAATATTGGTTCAGCATTTTTAACTGCTGCCATAATTATTACTCGTTGCCAACAAATCAAAGTTGTATTAATTTTGAAAGCAGTTTTCATTGAAAATTTTTATAAAAAGCTTCGTTGAATTCCATTGTTATAAAACTGACTCCATTTAAAATCTAAAGCTGTTGGATCGTTACGACTTTTTGAATGTTCTTAAATCCACCTATACGTCATTTAAACTAAATAAGATTATTTTATATTTATTAATAGACAATATAAATTTGTTGCGTATTTTCTTATTACAAAAATGCAAATGCATGTGGTAAAAGTTCTTTTAGTGTAAATGTTTTTTAATTTGTTTTTACTGCTACTACAGCGGTGCTTTAATTATGTGTGAAATATATTTATTATAATTTTTCTTTTTCATAATTTGTTGAGTCCTGGTGATAATGATTTTTTAATTGAGTTTTTGCGTTTTGCTGAAATAACAATTCTTAACACTAGGAGCTGTAGCTTGTTGTCTTCTAAAAATCAGGCAAAACTCAAATTGCAGTAATTTTATCTTTTTTTCTGCAACAATTAAATCAATTAAATTGGTTTTTGGATTTTCTCAATCATTTTTTACTATTATAACATGACTTTAACTGTTTTTTTTTAACTTCTAAGCAATTTAAAAATTGACCTACGTTCTATATAATTAAAATTCCAAAAAAAGAAAAAGGATTCATTATAAACTTTAGTATCACTTTTTGCTGTAATTTTGCTATTAAATGTGAAATGTGTTTCGCAAATTTAAGAGTATTGTTAGTACCAGTTTATTGCAAACCGTTAATTTTTTTAACACTCTATTGCTCTGCTATTAAGCTTTTAAAGCTATCTTCCTGTCACTGTGTTTTCAGGTGCCTTGAAAAAGGCTAAAAATTGTGAATTTTTGTACGTTCACTATTATTTATTTGAGGAAATAAAGTGTTTTGAGATTGAAGTTAACTCAATTGCTTTCTGTTACAAGTGTCGTGGTGTAACACTTTATTCTGGTGTTACGCAACATAGTCCGTTTTGCGTGATAGCGTTTTGTGCATTTGGGGGGTGTTTTGTGGATGGTAGTCATGGGACTCTGCTTATTTTTAAGTTATTGAGCTTGATAATAAGAAAGAATGCTTGCAATTAATCTAAAAACGCATTATATTAAATTTATGAAATTCTGCATAAAATACAGACCGCAAAAATATTGTCAACGCCTAATAGATCAACTAAAATCTTTCATTACACTCGTTGTAATACGCCGAAGTGTGTAACGAGTTGGTGGGGCCCATCTCCGCGTCATTGCGCCCGAGCAACACAGCTTCTTCCGAAGAAATGTCGCAGCGGTGTCGAGCCGTTGGCAATGCTGTATCCGATTTGACCGGCCCGAAATTTGAACCTCAGACCTCCGGCTCTTGTGACGAACGCGTTATCGCTCGACTAACTGGCCGGTATCAACGCCTATAAGAAATGAATAACGTAGTGCAAAAAACAGCACACATTAGCAATGAATAAGCTTACCAAAACCAAAATAAAATACGTTTTATAAGTACAAAAAATTTGTTTCGAAATGCTAGAATAAAAACACCAGACGAAGAAATTTCTATGATAACAACAGCTTAATCATGGCCTACTGAAGTTACACTTGTTTTTAAACACTAGAGCTGTCAATATTGTTGGGCATCTTGACTCAAAATCCGCGTCATTCAATAGGAAAAACATCAGACGTTTATCCGTGGTTTACCATATCCCAATCACTTTAAATCACGGACTTCTAAATAACAACATTAGCAAAAGTATTAGAAGATATGCTGTCTGAAAGGTTAGTGATTAGTCAAATGTTATTCTATTCACATTGATGTTTTTCGACATCCATCGCACATCGTTATAGAGTAAACGCAAGTCTCTACTAACCGTATAAGCCATAAAAAATCTTGTCAAATGATTTTATCTATCCACAAAATATTTCGTGGGTGATATTAATGCATTTTTAATGCCAAAGTCATATAGTAGTTCAATCGATAAAGGATTTACAAGCTCAAGTAAAATAAATCTCCTCTTAGTCCAAGTTTTGTATTCTATTTAAAATATTCGTAATGTCAAGCAGATTATTTATGTACAACCAATTTGAAAAAATATTAAAAAAAACAATTGAAAATCTCTGAAAAAGCCAACAGCTTTATGAGCTACACCGCACGCCTGTCATGACATAGCCTATGCCCTACAGGCTATTTTGATATATCAGAAACACGCAGACCAATAGAGCTCCTGTTTTGTGAAAAATCACCATTTATTAGCTAGGCTGGATACGTAGGCCTACCAATCCTCAAAAGACTGTTGTGGTACATTTAAATAAGTCAAAAAATAAATGAAACACCTTATTAGTTACATCACACACCTCGATCTCAGATCTGTCATGATAGCCTAACCACAAAATATACAGTAGTATCATAGTACACACAGTACAGATGCTGTAATTCAAGAAATTTATCCCTTACCCAGTGGCGTAGGAGCATACGTTGCCGCCCTTGGTTTTCGTTGAAAATGCCGCCCTAAGTAGACTGTGGCAAATTTTGAAATGGTTTTACGTTCCAGCAATCTTTTTAATAAAATTAATTAGAAATAATGTGCCCGATCTCAGATGTTCTATATTGCTTGAGAAAGAAGCCTCTCTGTCTCCAGGTTACGACCAAAAGCAAAAGACAAAATGGTGAACAAATGTGTTAGGTAAATAAAAGATCAATAGCCGCCTCAAAATTGAACTTTTCGAACTTTCGCCGAAGCAAAATTTGCGATGATCTTTTCAAAATCAAGTTTTTGAACATAGTCTCTTTCTATAGAAAGAATCGATATAGCCGATAGCCGATCATCATTTATGGTAGAACGTAAATACGACTTTATCCCTTTGACCAGTGAGAAACTTCTCTCACTGCTCGCAATTGAAACCCCAATGGTAAAACAAAGCTTCAGACACAAGCATAAGTGTGGTGTCGAATCAAGTAAGCATGATTTTGCTAACTGCTGTAAGACATCCAAAGCTGCTGCATTACGATCAAACGTGGTTTCACTGCAGCAGTGAAACCGGAACAGATGAGTGCAGCACTGCTATCGAACACCAAACAAAAAGCAACTCAAACTATAAGCTGTTTAATGTGTGCTAGCTGCCTTTTTGTAAATCATTTCTTGTTGAACATTTTTTTTAATTTTTGCTTTGCGTGCACTGCAAAGCGTCGTTTTGAAGCCGCTTTGCAGCCTGCCACCCCTGGCGCAGAGCCAGATTCGCCAAGTGGCTGCCACGCCACTGCCCTTTCCAAATAGTATGGTTTAAGAACGTGTCGATGTTGCAGAAATTGTACGTATAAATAGTCACATTCAGAAGTGATAAGGGGAGATAAGGGGTATAAAAGTACCCAGCAATTTTGGAGGGCCCGCCAAAATTTAGGAGCGCCAACGATTTCAATGTTGAGCTCAATAAGCACTTAAAGTCAATGAGAAGCTAATGTTTCTTGGTCATGTGAACAGGTTTAAACCGGTGATGGCCTTTTTGGTTTGAAATTTCGTCTGTTGTCATGGAGTTTTACTTAAAAGGTTTCAGTGGCGTCGCTATGGGAAGCAGCTCGCCCCGGGTATCACCATTTCGGGTTGACACCATTTTATGATACTAATCGAACAAAAAAGAAAATAACAGTGTGTTTAACATCGTTGGAAATGTTTAGCACATTGGAATGGACTAAAAAATGATTTAAAGCATCTTTTGAAACATTTCTTTAGAAGGGGTGCGGTAATTTTCTATAAACATATATCATAAATCAGTGAAAACTTTGAAAAATCGCCCACATCAAGCAATCAAATTTGATCGCTTGCTGAAACATGCTGAATATAAGTTGCATAAAAATAGCTCATGAATTGGGACGGGGGGTGGTGTGAGAGCAAACTGTTTTTCTTTTTTTCTAGGTAATATTGTTGCAAATGATTTAGCCAATTGGCAGCCCTAGGCAACTAGATAAAGCTTTCACTCGTGAGTTTGCTCGTATACTAGAGTTTCTTACAAATAAAATCATTTAATGCAATTATATTTTAACGTATATTACATTTCCGACTGACACAAACTTATCTAAAATAACAAGAAACAGGAATATAATGCTTGAAGTGAACAAGAAAAAGCATTGAAACATTTGGACAGCGTACTGCAGACTCACGTCATTCTGCAAACGCATGGTTTTATTTACCCATGGGCAAGCGCATATACGAACTCATCTCCATAAACAACACTAAATTTTCAACAATAAAGACTCTCACTGTTCTAGAGAATTCTTCCTAGTCAATAGTTTCAGAGTAGTTGATAAATCTACGTTGTAAAACAAAGTACAAAAACTGAATGTACCAGTTGTACTGGTACTAATTTTTGTCTGACCTTTTGGTATGTTATGATAAAGAATGGTGTAAGTTGCAATATTATTTTTCAGCGTTGCATCATAAACACTTTGTGTCATGAAAATTACCAGCAAACAAAGCTTTGCTCAAACTGAACGAGAAATAACGTTAAATTTTGACCCAAAACCTTTCAGGTAGTTCTCACGATTCTTAAATGTTTGTTGAAAAAAATTGGATAATATCAAAAAAATTGTGATTGTATTTACATCTTTATTTCCCAAGTTGCTTTGGCCAGGAGACAGGACGATATTGGTCCTTTGGGGTCTTCGGTTCAATCTTCCACCTACCCAGAGACCGCTTGCGTACCACATACGATGTAGCTTCACACTGAGCCTTTTTATTGCTGAAATCAAGAAGGAAAGTTGGAAATACCAATTTTTATAGTCATTAGTTTGACCCGACCAGGAATCAAAGTATCGCCTACCGTTTTAGTAGCAGACGTTCCATCTGCAGGACCAACGATTGGCACAAACTCGAAGCTCGTTACGAAAATGATAAAAAAGACGGGCTTGGCGAATCAAATTTACAGCTAATTTAAAAGTGTGAACTATTTCTGGAAGAAGAAAAAAATTCAAATGACAAAATTTACAAAATTGTCAATTACCCTGTCATAGAATGATATAGAATTACCCTGATATAGAATGATCAATTATCCTGATATCAGAAATGAGAGCTATAATGAATGAATGAATGTTGCAGATCATTTGCCAGCAATTGAAAATATGCAACTATAAAACATATATGAGACACTTTGCCAACAACTTCTCAGTAGTTTTGCACTAAACTTCCTGTGTACACGCAAAATATTCAATTGACCTACATCGAAAACATTAACCTTATCCATTCATTTTCTTAAAAATGACTGGCAGCGTGCGCAATTTGAAGAGGTTTTTTGATGGGCAAGGAGAATATATGAAACTCAATGAAAAATCTGCATCATTTAGCTGGCTGCACTTAGTATCATTTGGAAACATACAATATTTTTTTGTGGAAATATGTGGTTTTACAATAATGTTCACTTTTTTATTTACTGGTACTGAATGACTGTTTCAACGCAAAACAATAAGTGCGCATACATTGATAATTGCATTAGCGATGCGTAGTTACATACACTGCTATGTACCTGTGGAGTAATTTTATAAGCAAATAGATACAAAACTTAGTAAAAACGTTCAATGTTTTTTCATTTTTAAAAAGATTACAAGGATGATTTTCAGCTTTAGATGTAATTCGATCAATTTTGTAATCGAATATATTCGATTTTTTAGCTTATTTCTTAGTAGTGCAAAGTTTGCACATAGGTACCACAAGACCTGTAATGTACAAGTAGCTTGCAAATGATATTCAGATAAGCCTTTAGAGTTGAAGTACGATTTTCTGAATCCAGGAATCTTATGATAAAATCTTAGAACTCTTTGCTTCTTGAGTTGCATAATGTGATATATAACTCAGATAAGATTGGAAAAATTTTATAGTGGCATGTGATACGCCTTATTTGTTCAAAAAACAAAATTAAAAGGTTTTTATTCACACCACAAGCAAAGGCATGATTTTAATTCGCTGATTTAAATGTTACTGTTCTAAACTACGTAAAACGTATCCGGTAAACTAATTTTTAAGATTCTTTTATATTCTGTTTTTATCACATGTCGCTTCCACAAACTCTCGATCCAAAACAAAATTAAAAAAGTAACTGCAAATGTTATAGCCTGTTAAGCAACAATTAAAATGCCTGTAGTGACAATTGAGTTTAAAAATATTAATACTTGGAAAGATTTTTACTTGAATAATAAGATTATATGCAATTATAGTCATAGGATTTAAATTAAAGACATTCTTTTTTGAGGAAACGTGACAAAATGATGTTGATTTGATAATTGATGTACAAAATGATTTGTAATTCAAGAAAACCTATTTTATTTCCATATAATAAAAACCTATCCTAATTGAAAAATTACATAGCATTGAAGAACAAAATTATTGCAAATGTGATATTGCATTATCAATTTTCAATAAGATTCGTTAAAATGAATCATTATCGAAAATAAATTGCTATTAACTATACAGCTCATGTGAAACGACCGGAATACAAAAGTAAATTACTTTGCATGGTTAGAAGAAACTGAATTAGATTTGGTTTTGTTTAAAAATGCAATTATAAACACAAAAACTTACCCTTTACATAAAAAATACATATAAAAGTGAAAAATCACCATAACATTGCCCATTGTATTAAAATCTCGAAATTAAAAAAAATTACGCTAATCGATCAACCAATATTAAAGGCGGTGAATCATTCAGCCAATTCCAGTGGTTTACAATAGCTAAAACTGAACTATAATTTTTGATATTTTTTGTTTTAATTTAGGGACTGCGGTTGCAAAGATATTCAACAAATACAAAAAGATGTCCCCCCGAAAAAAGTTTTTGGAAACGCTGAGTTTTGTTCTTCCCGCCAAAACCATAGTAGGTCTGATAGTTTAGAGAACTGTGGTAGGCCTAATAGTTTAGAGATACCGGTAGTTTATTTCTAAATAGTTTAGGCCTTACTATCTCTAAACTATTAGGCCTAATAGTTTAGAGATAGTTAGGCCTAATAGTTTAATAAGATTACTGCAGACCTAATAGTTTAGAGAACTGTGGTTTTGGCGGGAAGATCAAAACTGAGAGTTTCCAAAAAGTTTTTTGGGGGGAACATCTTTTTGTATTTGTTGAATATCTTTGCAACCGCAGTCCCTAAATTAAAACAAAAAATATCAAAAATTATAGTTCAGTTTTAGCTATTGTAAACCACTGGAATTGGCTGGATGATTCACCGCCTTTAATAAAAAAGACGAAAAAACATTGGTGCTGGGTAAATTGTTTGACCCACTTTATACACACATTCTTTCTTGTGTGTATAAACGTCAAAAGTACTTCAGGTATCTGGAAATTACAGTAACACTTTGCCTTCAAATTCGACAAATTATTAATCGCCTAAACTAATAATTATATTAAAAAGTTATTGCTTACTTTCACTGTGAATAACTGTTAGTTGTCTAATTTATGTCGTGGCTAGTTAAATTTGAGTTTTTAATCTACATATGGCAATTTTTGCAATGGGGTCAGAAAGTTTTATATTGACATCAGCTTCATATTTCATAATGGCTTTGACGTACCGCATAGTTTTAAAAGTTGAAGAAATGGAAAAATCTTTAAAAAATCTCCCCGTCTAATACTTTTGAATTTTTTTTTTTATGTCTGTTGTTTTTTATACGTGATGAAGTTAATTTGACCTGATTTAGAAGAGCGCTCGAATGCTGCTGGGTTTTTTAGATCGTATGTCACCGCCCACTACACTTCGGTAACAATCGAAAATTCAAACTCTTTAAAGGCTGTTTTCCCGCATTAGAGATTATCAGAAATTTTACTTGAATAAACACATCCTTGATAATCCCGAAAGCTGGTCAAAAAGCCTGTCGATTTTATTTTTTTACTTTTTTGATTGTGACATGGGCTGTGTTGTGATTTGTGCATTATAATGTGACTTCATGTACAGTATTGAACCATGAATATTTCAAATGAAGTCTTGCAAAAGTTGGTGGCTTTGCAAAAACCGCATATTCGTGATCAGATCTGCGTTTGGCACTTTTTTTGACCTTGAATTATATGTTGCCTGACTCCATCCAGTAATATGTGCTTCCGGCAAAGGGATTAATGATTCGAATTTGACGTCAAAAGTACTTCAAGTATCTGGAAATTTAAGACTCTACTGTAATTGTTTTTGAAGGGCGTTTATTAATTGACTAATGAAATACTTTACAACAATTTTCTGAATGCAATATTTTTAAAATTTATAATTATTTTCGAGATTTAAAACATTTCAGAGGATGTGTAAAAACATTATGGCAAAAAATTCAAAATATATTGAATCGCATTATTTGCCGTTTAAAACTGTTATGTAAACATTATCAGAAGTTTATTAATTCTAATTTTTTAGCGACAATCGCATGATTCATAAATTTAACCTATTTAATCTCAGGTGCTGATAGAACGTAGTTAAATGACTCTGCATTATATGAAAATTAATCACAGAAAATATTATAAATATTGTAATGACGCATGCTTTGGTAAAACTTTTTTTTGAAAATTAAGCAGCCAAAAAAGCAAACTTAAATCGTAAGTTGTTAGTTGTATGAAATATATCACAATATTTTCGATTTTACAGTACCCAGGAAATCTTTAGCCAAAAGCGTTTATTTGAATTTTACAGAAATCAATTTACGTTTTGAGCGAATTTATGAAAACATTTCAATAATTCAAATTACAGATAACTTTTTAATAAGATCATTATACGGTAGTAGCATTGATAAACTATAGCTTTCAGCAGAACAAAAATTTCTCATAAAAGATTTTTTGTAGTAAAAATCAAATCTAAATCCCACAACTTGTTCTGTACATTACGTAACAGGTAAAGGCACATTGTAGACGTTAAGCCACGAAGAAAACATTTACAACTAAGCATGAAGATGCAAAATTGCACAGAGCTAGACAATGCTGTTTTGAGCTTTTAGCTCTCCTCAGCTACACTCTGCACATCTAAACTAAAAGTATCCCCTCAGCGATTTGTTTGCCAAACAGGGCAAACCCTAATAATTTGCATAGCAGCAGAGGCCTAATGTGGAATAAACAAACGTCAAACTTTTTTGGTAAACTATATTGAGTTATAATTTTTCCGAATTGCTAAATCTATGCTGAACAGACAATTACGCACAATAGGCTAATCTATGGTCAAGTGAATAGAGCGTGTGCTACTGAAACCGCAAAACTTGGGTTTGATTCTCGGTCAGGTCAAACCAAAGACTATAATTGGCATTGAGACCTTTCGTGCTTGATGTTAAGCAATTAAAGGACAGCGTGAAGCCTCCGCTGTGTGTGGTAACCAATTGGGCAGGTGGCAGCTTGACTCGAAGATCATGAAGTCCCTTTACTGTCTCTTGGTCGGAGCAGCTTGGTAAATAAAATCGTGCAGTTACAAACATTACAATTATTATTCAGACTCACAATTATATTCTGTTCAGGAGCACCTCCTGCAATCATTATTTGCCTGGATAGAAAAAGTTCATTTTGTGATTTTTCGTTTAAGCGATGTGGTTACGAAATCATAATTGCATTTTAGATACTGAAGAAGAATTTACGTTGAACCAAAAACGTTGGAGTATTTTGAAAGAAATGTATAAATAAACTTGTAATGTTGTGAGAAATTTACTTCTATTACTTTTAAGTTGATTTTCATTCCATAATCACGATGCGTTACGTTAATGATTTATAAGTAATTAATTTATGTGCCGGAAGATCTCCTTGATATTAGTTTAGGAATTAATTGGTCATTAAAAATGACCGAACACAGGAAATTGACAGGAATTTTTCGGTGAGAAATAAAAATCAAACCGTATTTTTCTAATTTGGTGAAAAGCAAACCGAGGTCAAACCGTAATTTTTTCGACGAACAATGACGGTATGTACGTGGTCATGTAGTAACAATTAACACGTAACGAATGCCTTTTCCCATCACACGGTTTTTAAGCAAAGTGTCATTTTGAATGTCAAAGATTAATTTTCGCTAACATATCAATATGCAACCACAAAACTATTTTAAAGAGGAGGTCTTAACCAATTGTAATGCATCTTGATTCACCAAGTTGCCTTGACCGGAATATAGCGAAGAGAAGTTTCGGTCTTCGATTCAAGCTGCCACCAGCTCACCAGCCTGCCCACATGGTGGAGACTTCACAATTTTCTGTTTAATGCTGAACGTCAATCAGGAAAGCTGAGATTACAATTTTTTATAGTGTTTGGTTTGACTCGACCGGGAGTCAAGAATAGGGGGTGCAAATCTTTAACGCTCGGTCATCAACACACCACATTTTTTAGATTCTTGGTCTTGATACATATTTGGCAAAAACAAGCCCAAATAAATCAAAGGCTATTTTTTATGTCAATTGTAATTGTAATTACATTCTATTCACCCAATTGCCTTGGCCAGGAGACAGCGAAGGGACCTTTTGGTCTTCGAGTCAAGCTGCCACCTGCCCTGCTGTCTACCACACACGGCGTAGGCTTCATACTGTCCCTTTGATTGCTGAACGTCAAGCAGGGAAGCTGTGAATACCAATTTTTATAGTCTTTGGTTTGATCCGATCGGGAATCGAACCCAAGTCTACCGTTTCAGTAGCAGACGCTCTATCCACTCGACCACTGATTGTTAATTCATGTTCGGTCTGAATTTACGCGAACTTCCGAGAAAGCAATTTTAACTCCCTGCTCATATTTTTGTCTCAAAAACCAGTTCTGTTGGTCTTCATTTTAGCTTCTTCGCATCGAGAAAAATGGTGCAGTAGAATGCAACGACACAAGACCGAGCATAATTCTAACCACCTGCTTTATGGAAGAAAATCACCACAACAGCATCTTAAATCAAGGAATTGTCTTCTAAGTTTAACTCCTTCCCTTGACGTTCCCATGGAGGAAGCACGTTTGCACCCTTGGAAGAAACAGCTACAACGTTCGCCCCGGACAGACTCTCTATTCGATCAGCGGAATCTCTGGCACCAAGACACCAAGTCGTCTGGTAAAACTGGCGATGCCTCAACGGATTTCGCACTAGAGTCGTGAGAACAAAAAGCACTTTGGCGAAGTGGGGTTTCCACAACGGCCCTGCTTTATGCAAATACGGAAGTTTAGAAGATGCAACTGAACACCTACTGACTTGTCTCCTGCTCTCACAAGTTTGCACCATCCAATAATTCTGCGAGTACAACAGCGTAGCAAAAGGAAGCAATGGAACTTTGGTAGGACTTTGCGTAGAGACTCGATCATCATCATCATTTTAGCTTTCGCGAGTGGTTGCAAGAAACCGGTCGGTGATTTTAAAGAATATCCATACCAAAACTGATCAAATATACTAAGTTACTGAAAAGATATTATAGACTTTGTCCAAAATTTTTAGATTTCAAACTTTAGTCATTATACAGCATAGTCGATTTTTTTTAGTTTACATTTTGCTGATGAGAGTTTCAAAAAAGGGTACGAATATGAATTCATGAATCAGCAAAAAATTGGTTGCCGAGGGCTTAAAAAATTTTCTTCTTTTGTCCAAAAGGGGCGCATAAACTTTGCATAAGTTAAAGAGGGTTGTTCCAAACCATTACATTTTTTCTTTCTTTAATCTTTGATTGAGATAAAACAGATTTCCGGCACTTGAAAAGCTTTAATAAATGCTTAAAACTTTTCGAAGTATTCCTATTACGGCAAATTAACATAAAAAAGTATAAAACCAATTATTAGCTAATGACATTTGGCAATATTATTTTTTAGTGCAAAATGCCCTTCTTAACGAGAGTGAAAACCAGTTTAATTTACGTGATTTTCAAAAACATGCCAATGATTGGCTCAAATGAAGAAGAGCAGGATGCAAAAAATAACACGTTATGTTCAATCGGTTTCGTATTTGGTAAAAACCGGTTAAGCAAATTTATCGGAAATGAAATGCAAGGAAAGTACCGCTTTGATTTTAAAGTTTAACTAAAATGGTATTGGCGGTATGACAGCATTTCAAAGATAATAGCATTGCTGTACAATTCTAATCCTGTACTTTCACTTATTCCGTTTTCTGCATTTTTTTTTTTTTTTTGAAACTCTATTAAACATTTGATTAGGTTGAAATCGTTTGGTGAAAACTTCTACGCTTAAATCAAAAAACTGTACGTCTATAAAGACACACACACACGTAATTGGATGCGCTTAGTCTCCACATCTTGTGAGGATAAAGTCGGAAACAGAGTCATTTTTGCGGTCCACAGCTGAGTTGGTTCATAAACCGAAAAGCTGATCGGCTCGGTCCCGTTTCAAATTCCGACTTAATGTTTTGTTGAGAAAGACACTTGTTGCGTAGTTAGATCCGGCGCCACGGGGGGGCATACCGGGGCCGTGCCCCACCCCCCAAAGACTGCTTGTGCCCCCTCAAACGAAAATTGTGCCCCTCAAGCGAGGACTGTGCCCGAAGAAATTAATAGGCTCGGGGGTACTGGAGAGCAAATCAAGGCCCAAATTGGTGTTTGCCTCCAGTATTTTCGTAATTTTTTTGGTCTGACACCGGATTTCATGACATTTTTGGGATGAAGACCGTTTTTTTTTGGGGGGGATCACCTGTTTTTGGCCAGAAAAACCGCTTGAGATCCCGATTTCGGCCGGAAAATACCTGACAATTTCAATAAAAACCTTTTTCTTTCGGAGATCACCTGTTTTCGGTCGGAAAAATTACTTGAATTTCCGATTTCATAAGTTAAAGTATGATTTAAAGTTGATTTAAAGTATGATTTAAATTAAATAAAGTATGAAAAAAGTATGATTTAAGTTAGAACAAGAACTAAAACATGAAGCGCAATCGATAAATTATTTACGAATCCGCATTAACCGTTGTGAAACTAGTTTTATGCATTATGCAAAGAGAAAAACTTTCGAAAAGTTTTGAAAAAATTTCTTTTTCTTTTTTGAGAAGTTTCGAACCAACACACACTAAATCTGTAGCAAAATTTGACTTATTTGTTTGCAAATCTTTTTGTTTTTGTTTGTACTCAACGTTTGCAAATCTCTTTGTCGTTTTATTCCTAAAGTATCAACCAGGCATTTTTCAAAGTCTTTCTAATCATCTTTTTGGGTTGTCAGATTGCCCTCGCCCCTTGGTGGAAACTATATTTGTTAGAGTTTTTTTTTTTTTTCCAAGAAACACAACATTGATTAAGTGTTGTATATTTGTAAAATTGTTTTTTTCTGACATAAAATTATGATTTATGATACTGGTCAATTACCATAAATCTCGCATCATCACTAGTCCATTTCATCTTGTGCCTAAAATTTTTATTTAAACAAATGTTTGATGTTTCTCAAAATAGTCCTGCATGCTTTAGAAATTGGCATTGAAAAAAAAGAATATTTTTTCCGTAGACTTTTCATATTTTACCTAAAATCAAAAATATTTAAATTTTCAAAAATTTCTCGTTTTCGCTTTTCTTTCCTTTTAGCAACTTAACTAAGCAGCTAGAACGTGACATCTCAAGCGATATCTGGGAACTTCGCGGCATTATCCAACTTTTGCTGAACTTTGTTAAGGTTTAAAATTGTGATCCGATTGCTATGAAAAAATTTGTAAAAAATGTAGTCGTTGATCGTCGATCAATGAATTGAATGCACCCCTTTTAAATTTTGTTTCACTAACTTAAAACTCTTTGTGGTTATTTGAGTTTAAAATTTAAATCTCTCGAAGTAATCAAAAATAATCGAGTAACGTCCTTCAAAAAGCTCGCATAACAGTTTACAATACAACGTCAAATCTCAGCACTTTTTACGAGTTCTCAACAGTTTTTTACTTCAATTGAAATGACATAAGGCGGTCTTTTAGATTCCAGCAACTCGCAAGCAAATTTCGTTGCATCAACGAAACTTCCAGTCATGTATGATTCTGAAAACGCTCTTTCGCATGCAATTCAACATAATATAGTATCGGTATACCCGTTGTTTCGAATGAACCCCCCCTCCTCAACAGCATAAACTAAAATAAAAAAGTACTAAAATTATGCAAATTTAAAGCAGGCATTTATTTAAGTTTTTTACTAAATCGTTTATACTTTTGCCAAATTGCCGTCATTCTCGAGTGGTATAATTTGACAAATTGCAAAAAAAGGCGGAGAATCAAAACTTATTTTCCCTAGTTAATGCTTCACTCACAAGTTGTCACAGGTCGATAAGTATAATTTTGTAAACCATCGCAGTTTTCTATACGGCCTTTAATTTACACGATCTTTCGGGCTAATTATTGTCCAACATGGCATTACCAAGTTTGGCATGTTTTATCTTTTCCTAATATTAGCGTACCGGTACTCTTAAAAGTTGATATGTCGAGCTGATGTACTTCGTATTTAAGATTTAAAAATTGTAAGAGGCCCGTTTGGCATGGTCTTTTCGCTGCGGCCAACCAAATTTTGTTATCTATTTTTGATTCATATTGATCTATCCTATAGATTTAATTCGTTTAGACTTTGTAGCTAATGGGGGAGGTGTCAACATAATTGGAGGACCCCTATAGTATGAGATCCTCAATATTTTTTTAGATGTAGTTTTACCTATCTTGAAAATTTTATTTGGTTAGCTTGATTGGTTAAAATTTGTAGGACCCGTTGGAGGAGCACTCTTCAATTGTGGCACCTAGTAATATTTTATTTACTTACTCTGATTTTATTTTTCTTTTATATTTATCTATTCTGAAAGTTTCATGTGTGTAGCTTGAATGGTTGAAAAGCTTGAATTTTGAAGGATCCAATTGAGGGACCCCCGATTTTAGTGAATCAAATTAGTTTTGTCTTTCCTTGATATTAACCTATTCTGAAAATTTGATGTGTCCAGCTTAAACAGTTAAAAAGTTTGGATTTTGGCATCCTGGTTTGAGAGGGACTCCCATTGTGGTACCCCCAAATTTTATCTTTTCTTTATATTTAACTATTCCAAAATCTTCGTCAGTTTAGTGTCAATGGTTCAAGTTGAACTTTAGCTTCCTGTTTGAGAAGGATCTTTTCATGTTGGTACCCCGAAATTTTGTCAAATTTTATCTTTTCTTTGTACTTGCCTATACTAAAAATTTCATGCTTCTAGCGTGAGTGGTTAAAAAGTTTGAATTTTGATGGCCCCGTTTGAGTTGGACACCCTCATTGTGGTATCCCCAAATGCTGTCATATTTTATGTTTAACTTATATTTATCTATTCTGAAAAATTCATCTATCTGACGTGAGTGGTTAAAAAGTTTGAATTTTGGCAGTCCCGTTTTAGGAAGATCCTCTTATTTTGATAACCACAAATTCTATTAAAAATTATCTTATCTTCGTAATTGTCAACCCTAAAAATTTCATATGTCTAACGTGTATGGTTAAAAGGTTTTGAATGTTGGCGGCCTCGTTTGGGCGGGACATCCGATTTTGGAAACCCAAGATTTTGTCAAATTTTGTCTTTTTTTTTATATTTGGTTACCATAAAAATTTTATGGCTCCAGCTTGAACAGTTAAAAAGTTTGATTTTTGGAGGGCCCCGTTTGGGAAAAAAAACTATTTTGGAACCCCAAACTTTGTTAGGTTTAGTTCATCTTTCATATCTACATATACCAAAAATTTGATCCATCTAGCTCTAACGGATTAAAAGTTAAACATTTTGGTGGCCTCTTTTAAAGGGCACCCTTATTTTGGTATCCCCAAATCTTGCCAAACATTATCATTTCTTTATGTTTAGTTGCCTTAAAAATTTCATGTCTCTAGCTTAAAAGGTTAGAAAGTTGGAATTTTGGAGGCCCCGTTTGGAGGAAAACCCCCAGTTTTTGTTACGTTTAGTTTATTTTTAATATCAACCCATTCCGAAAATTTGATCCATCTAGCTCCAACGGTTTCAAAGTTCCAAATTTTGGCGGTCTTGCTGTTACAGGGGGATCCCTTATTTTGCTACCCCAAATTTTGTCAAATTTTATCTTTTCTTCATATTTGCCTACCCTGAAAATTTCATGAGTCTAGCGTGAGTAATTAAAAAGTTACAATTTTGGTGACATCATGTGGGGTGACCCCCCATTTTGGTACCTTCAAATTATGCCAAATATTGTCTTTCATTTATGTTTACTTACGTTAAAAATTTCGTGGGCCTAGCTTAAAAGGATGAAAATTTTGAACTTTGGAGGCCGGTTTGGGGGAAAACCCCTATTGTTGAACCCCCAATTTTTGCTGGGTTTAGTTTATTTTTAATATCTACCTATTTCGAAACTTTGACCCATCTAGCTCTAACGGTTTAAAAGTTCAAAATTTTGGAGAACCCGATAGAGGGGGATCCCCCAACCTGGCACCCCGATTTCATTCCCGCACTTTTCTGATATCCTCCTCCCTGATATCTTCAATCGCTCAAACTTTTCATACAGTGCGTTTAGGGGCTTAAACGTCGATAGGCGGAGAAGAAAAAGAAAAAAAAAAGTAAGAAAAAAGACAAAAAAGAAGAAAATAGTATTCAAGTTGAGGTAAACGAACATAACCAGAAGAAAGACAGTTGATAGTGTGCTCAAAAAGTACTAATCATTTTCCATCAAAATGGGTATTTATCGAGATATATCGATTCTAACTCGTCCACTTTCTGCCCATTTGCAGCGTGTGACATTTTGGTCACGTGGCCGGGTGCCCTCAATCTCGGTTTGCATCAATCATTTATCTTACCCACATTGTGTACAAATTTCAGCTGTGCACGCCAAGTGGTTTTTGAGTTATAGGTGAATTAATGAATTTTCAAGTAAAAAATTGCATGTTTTTATGTATTTTTTGTGTCTCAAATCACGATCACGTGACCTAGGATCCCCAAAACTGGCACACATGACGCATTCCTTAATTCCCATCGTGAGTCCAGATTTAAACTTTCTAGGTTTAATCGTTTGCTAGTTATGAGCAAATCAATCCTCATCTGCCAAAATTTGCAAACAAAGGTATAGCGCGCTCCCGCGAAGTCTCAATTGCACTAAGCAAACGCTAAGATTATCTCTATTTACCTAATAGCGCTTTCTATCGGTGCGTTTTCGAATAGTTTATTGTCACAAGATGCTGAAAAGATGAAATAGTTTTGTGTCTAAAATTTTGATGAGTTTTGAATATTTTTTTTCTTGTTTGTCTCTTTTACTTTACAATTCATAACAAAATATACTACCGTACTTTAGCAACTAATTTTCATGTTTCACGAAATTTTAACCTACAAAAATTGAAATTTATTATTATATTTTTTCGGTTTAAAATTTCAATTGATTTTAAAACCATGCGAAAGAATTAGAACATATTCAAAAATCTTCTGCTTTGTTAAAAATAACCTATGTTCAGCAGAATCTAACAAATTGGAAAAAAAATTATTATTTTTTGACAATTTTGTTGATTCTGTGAACAAAGCCATTTAAACAAATTGAAATACAGGTACTGTAAAGTCTTTGGTTGGAATTTTTATTTTTTGTCGTTGGAATTTTTATTTACACTGGTGTGTAAACTGAGTTTGCATGAGTTTCACAAACCAAGAGGTACTCGCTTTTCTGTTCTGTATCTGGTTATCAAAATCGCGCGTATGCAGACTTATGAACACAGAAGTACCCCTAAGCATTTTTTAACAAGTTTTTGTGTTGGCGCATGACAATTTTTACACAGGCTTTAAATAGACATAACAAGCTTGTTGATTAAGAATTATTTTTATCAAGCTTGAATGTGAAAATGACTTGTTTGGTTTTTGAAAATATGCTGTACGACAAAAGACTGTATAAATTTATTAATCTATAACATCTAAATGTAATGTTTAACATTAGTAGTCTCTTCAGGTCACATTCTACCCACGTTATTCAAACACGTAAAGCGGATGCAAAACTATTCTTTGAAATTTTATTCTTCTTACATGCAGAGTGTAGATGAAGTATGACAATAGATGTTTTTGCAAGATTTGCGTCACGTGGGTGTTCGCTGTGTTTTATTTATTATGTTGTGTTTTACTCTGGATTTAAGGAAGTCTCTTTCTAAGAAAATCAGTGAGGCCGAATCAATCTTATATGGTTACAATTGTCGTTCTGTGATTCATGTCCGTTTTTTGGAACACTAATTTTGCATTCAAGCCATAAATCTTATGACTTACTCAGGCGAGGATTTTCTCGAACCAAAATAGCAGAAAACAGCAAGCTTTAGGGTCTAAAAATTCGAATGTGATTAATGTACTTTAGTTTTACTGGCAAAAATAGATCACAAATTACATCATCGAAGAGCTATATTTTCATAGTCTAAACTCATTCAACCGCATGTGTAACTACATATTATGATATAGTAAAGTGGACAAAAATTGTCACAAGCTAAATTTTAAGAACACCAATTTATTTTGGTACGATAAATTTTTTTATTCCTGCTCTAAAGCTTTGTTGCTTTTAGAAGTTTTTTCCTAACTGCAAAATCAATCATTTAACACTTTCCAATAATATTATGCAACGCCAGAATAGTATTTTGGAGATAGCAAAACTTTTTATTCCTTCTGCACCATTGCCAATTTGTGCAATCGAAACCGGATGATCCACTTACTAAAAAATAGGCTAAAATTACTCATGCATAGTAATTATTATCAAAAATTTGAAATGTTACCCATGACAAACGCATGCAAAAAGGAAGCTAAGCGTATATAGTTTGCGTACTGCAATCTGCATCCTTATACTAATTCGGAAATACTGTATTTGTATATTTTTACATCATCATATTTTAATACCGGAAACTTGGGGAATTATATTTCTTTTGCAATTTCAAAAAACTTATTTTGCAATTTATTTTAGTCATGCTTGATTTCTTATCAAATTATGTGCAAGAGTTTTAATGATACTTTCAAATATTTTTTTAATAAAAAATATTTCAACAAATATGTTTCTCAAATTATCTTCATCATATATTATTGTATTCCATTGCAATAAAACTCTTTTTCTCTTTATTTTCTCTATCTGAAAAAAATTGCTTATGTTTTATAACGTCATCAAAATACTACAGTATATCATAGTGTCAATTACTTATCAATATTAGTGGTTTTAGCGGAGTTAATCAAATACATCATTTGGTAACAACTCGTTAATTTGCAAAAAATTTGCTTGTGGGGTTCGTATTAGGCCAAAGGTTTGGGAATATTGAAACCCGATCAGTACCGTAGTTGTGATAAACAATTTGGCATATACTGTAAAAGCTAAAATTTTTAAAAAAGCTACCACCAATAAAATATAGTAAACTTGAACAAAAATGTAACATTTTATGGTTTTTGATATCACGATTATAGGCCGCAACAAAATTGGGATTTAGAAAAGTTTTATGACGCCAGCGAATTGGTAGAGTGTACTCTATACCAGTGGTTCTCAACCTTGTTTCAAAGCGACCCAAACTTATTGAAAAAGTCAAATGCGTGAAACTTTGCGACCCATTTTTCGTGGGATGTGAGATGAAGACTAAAAAGAAAAAAAAGGTGTTCACTTACAGAATCCAAAAACTTCCGCAAGTTCGATCAGACTCGTGGATCACATTTCTTAGACTTTCGCGGGTTTTGAGGAGAAAACCAAAAAGGTCATTATATTGGGAATCCACACATTTCCACGGCCTTGTTGCGTCATCTTTATTATTGCTTTCTGCATGTTTCACTCTTAGTGGATGTCCACAAAAAGAAATCAAGCAAACCAAACCAATTTTTAGGCGGCCCATATACAGTAGGTTTAGAACCATTGCTGTAGACCGCTTTATTTCATAAAAATTAAGTCGCAGTTGGATATTGGTAACAGCGCTGACTTTAAACTCTTCAAAAAGTTTTTAAAGTGCCCAAGATTCTATATGAGATAAATAAATCAAACCTTGCAAACAAATTACTCCTGCAGTTCCAATGACGTCATAATAAAATTCTTCTAAACAATAATTTTTTCGCAATTTGAAGCAGGTAGCAAAATTTTGTAGTCGATTTTAAATCACAAACCACGTCTTAATTTTTTTTTCAAAGTACGAATATCTATGGTACGGTATCTCATTTGAGTGCGGTTTTCTTTTGGCTTATTACATAAGGCGAAAAAACGACAACAAATTTACTTAATTGTAAGCGCCTAAGAGAACCATTAGCGATTGTTAGTGTAGTAATTGGCCAAAACTTTGCAGAATCTAAACTTTAGATGATATGAAAAACTTCTGGAAGAAAAAATTATGAACCACAGGATTTGGAAAAATAGCGGAAATTTTTGATTTTTTAAAAACTATTATTCCAAAAACTTGACGAAAATATGTGCAATTTCGCATTTATATCTGTGATAGTAATTTGATAGCGGCGAGGCTGATTTACAATTAGAATTACTTCCATGGTCTTTCACTATTCTACAAACAATCACGCTGAGTAGACCGTGCTGAAACTTTGACCTAATGAACTTTGTCCGGTGAAGGCCACAGAAAATGAACTTTAGATTATTTTGTATAGTAAAAAGATTATAAAAATTGACTTCAGTTCTAACCCAACAAAAAAAGCCATCAATGCTTTTGAATTAATTTAATTTTGTGCAATTTGTGGATGCCTCCAATCAAGTTTTTCATTTTCATTTTCAATTAAGAATTGGAAGATTTATTCTGCATGGAAAATGGTACAGTGTTTAAACAACATTTCCACGTTATTGACGTCATAAGTTTGGTAAATTAATGCAACAGAACAAATTTATTAAATTAATAAAAAGCAATGCTCTTTTCAAGTGAATTGTCAGCTACTTTAACAAGTTCCTAATTTCCTTTTAGCATTTTCTACATCTTGATAAATCTCGGTTCTATTGGCTAAATAATTTTTCCCATACCGTTCGATGATCTAATGCTTTATAAAGCGTTTTGTAAAATGTTGGTGCCAAAATTTTACCATATTAGTTGCCGATTGTAAATTGCATAACACACAATCATAGCTAAAAAAGTATGGAACAGGACTCCAATCATAGGTTAATGTTAAAATTTGTATAATTTAAATGGTTAAAACATTACAGCCAAACATTGTAGATTTTTCATGCCAGAGCATATAATTTTTGGTCATTGGGACAAAGCACGATACTGGGTTAACTCTCATACTAATTAAGTAAAATTAATTAGCCACCTGTTTCTCAAATAAAATGTCTTAAACAGCATTCGTGCCAGTGATATGATCGTATTACAGAGTTAAAGTAAAATTTTGGATATTATGCAATTATTTGCAAGTACAGAAATAATAAAAAAATGTGCTTGCTTTCCAAAAGTGAAAACGGTTTCGAAGTGCAATAATTACGTAATCAGACTGTTATACTCGATTACACACCGTCTTTGCTTTTCTGGTTATTTAGTGTTTGACTTAGTATTTGCTTTTGTGATACAGAAAAGTTTATACTAAGTAGTGTTATAAGTTATCAGTGGTTGATACCTGATTTTCAATTTTGAATTTTTTAAAATCTGCTGGCAACGTTTTTATTCTGATTTCATTTGTAATTTTTTTAAAATTTATATTGTTACTTGAATACATAACTTACGTTGTATTTTTGCTCGTTAATTTATCTTGCTTTCAAAAATCTGTAGAGATTTTAGTATTTAGTTTAAATTCGATTCACAATAGAAACGGTTGTATGAGTTAAACTGTTAAATTTTGTGATGGCACAGCAGCCTAACTTAAATATTTACAAAACCCTTATTGTTGAAACTCAGTCAATACTACTTAGTAGCCAAAAGAACAGGTAATTTAATTGCAATTATAACCCAGAAAGTCGATTAAAGTACAACTAAATAAAATTACACTATGGTAAGTTCACTGGGTTCAATTTTAATTCAATCTACGTTCGCTTCCTACAAGTATCATAACAACACGTTTTCTATCATACACAGTGAGCTACAGCATAATATTATTACTTTCTTTTGTAAATGCCATAAATGCCATACAAATTACAAGCCAAAAAACAGGTATTAAAATAAAAAGAACAAAATCGAGAAAACTGAAAAATCTAAAGTCTAAAGACTTAAAAATAAAATAACACAAGCAGACCTAGTTTTTTTTGGCGTATTTGGTTATGTCTTAGCAAAGGTCGAGGTTGCAGTAATAGCAAAAATGCTTACATCATCGTTAGCGTGAATATTTTTTAAAGTTATTATTTTGTGAAACTGATCGTCTCGTAAATAATGCATTATAGCTGATTTCATATCAGTTTAAACAGCTAGTAATAAGCTTTTTAGAAGTTGAAAATTTTTCGAATTCTTCATTATCTAAATTGAATTTTTGTTGAAATAATATCTACAAGTAACAGCTTTCAAAAATACTTTGCTTTACTAATACTTATCTACAAGTAACAGATTGATATCAGCAATTGGAATGTTTCTTTATTAGCATTTTTTAATACTGTCACTCTATAGTAATCCAGCCAATTCCAAGGTTGATTTTTTGTTCATGTTTTTTCCGATTTTCCCAAGACTTGGAGCAGCCTCATTACAATTTAGCTACATTATATTTTTTAGTTATTGTAACCCATATACAAGCATTTGCCTGAAGAGGCCCTTAAAATTTAGGCAGAGGTCAAGCCTATTTATACCTACCACATAAATCATTATCGCTACTAAATAGTTGCATTTACTGCATTTTGTTCGATAGATTATAGTTGCTTAATGTGATCAAATGTTTTTTGTTGATTAAAAAATGTTCGTACAACCGATACTGAATGAATGTGCTGAATGCACTAGTTCGTGATGAAAAAAAAAGAGCTGCTAAAATGTCTTCAGGCAGCAGTATTTTTATTTTTTATATCATGTGACGCAACTCACGTCAATTTTTTTTTTAAGCTCATTTCCTATATCGACTGATATAAAAGAGACAGGCTGTCACATTTCACTCATAATAATTTAGCGACAACCAAAAAGATATTGAAAAAAAGCAACTTAGAAAAGTTAGAAAAAGAACTAAAATAAAAAATGAAATTCGCATTTTCGCTGTTTTGTGTCTTGTCCGTGATGGTCATTTCAAATTGTGGTAAGTATTTTAAAAGTATAATAAATTAAACTTTAGTGCTGTATGCTAACCTTTTTTAATCTAAGGTTCATTTAAAAAAATACCTTTCGCGTAAGCTATAAAGTATAGTAGTTTACGATCACTCGCATTTTTTTTGCTTTGGCTTTTCCTTGTTGCAAACAACATCTCTTATTTTTATAGCGCCAGTATCTAGCAAAAATAATTTGAAATGTTAATTATTTTTCTTTTGGTCACAGCTACCATTCCACTGTTCAGTTCTGGTGAAGTTAGAACGACTGGGGTTGCGTCTAGCACCGCTGTTGCCGTTACAACAAGAAAATTGGCCACACAACCTCCCACTACAACTCCTATGAATGAAGACCTCTTTTTGCTGTTAACGGTAAGAGCACGTAAAGCCTAGTACGTACTAAAAAATAATATGCTAAGTAACCACTAAAATAAAATAAATATAAACCGATATGCTTGAATTGAGAGTGATTTGAAAACGAGCAATTTTTGGTCCTGAATCTTAAAAATTGCTATTTTGAGTGGGAAATTTATGTCATTCAATCACTTAACGCAAAGAAAGCTCATTGTTTGTATAATCACCTCATTCAGCTAAAGCTTTATTCTAAAATTTTTTAAAATTATTTTGCAGAATCAATGTGCCATCCCATGCAGACGAAATAAAAGAGGACGATTTGCCACTAGATGCAAATCAATAAGAAGGCCAGTTGTTCAACGTAAGTTTGCATGTGGTTTTGGATCGTTGCAAATTCTGCAAAAAATTGATTTAATTGTTCCATTTTACCGCAAAGTGAATTTCCCAATTGTGATTGTTTGCTCGCATTGTTTTTTTTTTTTTTTTGAACAATTATGCAACATATAGTTGAAAGTTTAAATTCATCGATATATTACTCAACTCAAGTTAGAACTGCAAGACAGCTTAAAAATGTTTGGTTTGTTGTCACAATATATTTGAATTTTATTTTTAAAAATAATCATCCTGACTTATTTCTACAAAATATAACACGATAAACTTACTGAAAAAAATTATTTTTGCTTTTCAGAATTCTGCTTTTTCTGCCAAAACGGGTTTAAGTGTGGTCAAGTTCCTATTGGTCCAATAGGCCGCGGATAATTATAACGTCTTAAGGAGACAGCATTGTTGTCGAAAGTGGATTCAAGAATTTCAAGCTAATCACACGTCCCCAAGAAACGTAAATGCAAATGCGTTTGCAAGGAATGATATTTTGAAGAGATTGTCTGCATTGTAGCATTTGAAAGTTCTTCAATTAGAAATATTGGTTCAGCATTTTTAACTGCTGCCATAATTATTACTCGTTGTCAACAAATCAAAGTTGTATTAATTTTGAAAGCAGTTTTCATTGAAAATTTTTATAAAAAGCTTCGTTGAAATCCATTATTATGAAACTGATTCGATTTAAAATCTAAAGCTGTTGGATCATTACGACTTTTTGAATGTTCTTAAATCCACCTATACGTCATTTAAACTAAATAAGATTATTTTATATTTATTAATAGACAATATAAATTTGTTGCGTATTTTCTTATTACAAAAATGCAAATGCATGTGGTAAAAGTTCTTTTAGTGTAAATGTTTTTTAATTTGTTTTTACTGCTACTACAGCGGTGCTTTAATTATGTGTGAAATATATTTATTATAATTTATATTTTTCATAATTTGTTGAGTCCAGATGATAATGATTTTTGTAATTGAGTTTTTGCATATAGTTGAAATAATAATGCTTAACACTAACCACTATAGCTTGCTGTCTTCTAAAAATCAGTCAAAACTCAAATTGCAGTAATTCTATCTTTTTTTCTGCAACAATTAAATGAATTAAATTGGATTTTGGAATTTTTCGATCATTTTTTACTATTATAACATGACTTTAACTGTTTTTTTTAACTTCTGAGCAATTTAAAAAATTGACCTACGTTCTATATAATTAAAATTCCAAAAAAAGAAAAAGGATTCATTGTGAATTTAGTATCACTTTTTGCTGTAATTTTGCTATTAAATGTGAAATGTGTTTCGCAAATTTAAGAGTATTGTTAGTACCAGTTTATTGCAAACCGTTAATTTTTTTAACACTCTATTGCTCTGCTATTAAGCTTTTAAAGCTATCTTCCTGTCACTGTGTTTTCAGGTGCCTTGAAAAAGGCTAAAAATTGTGAATTTTTGTACGTTCACTATTATTTATTTGAGAAAATAAAGTGTTTTGAGATTGAATTAAACTCAATTGCTTTCTGTAACAAGTGTCGTGGTGTAACACTATATTCTGGTGATACACAACATAGTCCGTTTCGCGTGATAACGTTTTATGCATTCGGGGGGGGTGTTTTGTGGATGGTAGTTATATGACTCTGCTTATTTTCAAGTTAGTCAGCTTGAAAATACAAAGAATGCTTGCAATTAATAAAAAAATGCAATATATTAAATTTATGAAATTCTGCATAAAATACAGGCAGCAAAAATATTATCAACGTCTATTAAATCAACTAAAATCTTTCATTATACTCGTTGTAATATGCCGAAGCGTGTAACGAGTTGGCGGCTTCGCGTCATTGCGCCAGGGCAACACAGCTTCTTTCGAAGAAATGTCGCAGTGATGTCGAGCCGTTGGCAACACTGGGTCCGATTTGACCGGCCCGAAATTTGAAACTCAGATCTCAGGCTCTAGTGACGAACGCGTTATCGCTCGACTAACTGGCCGGTATCAACGCCTATAAGAAATGAATGATGTAGTGCAAAAACCAGCACACATTAGCAATGAATAGGCTTACTAAAACAAAAATAAAATACGTTTTTATAAGTACAAAAAATTTGTTTCGAAATACGAGAATAAAAACACCAGACGAAGGAGTTTCTATGATAACAGCCGCTCAATC
Organism: Trididemnum nubilum; assembly: GCA_963965965.1. NCBI lineage: Eukaryota > Metazoa > Chordata > Ascidiacea > Aplousobranchia > Didemnidae > Trididemnum > Trididemnum nubilum. Next base: position 18,308,543 of record OZ014477.1, read on the forward strand.
ATGGCCTACTGAAGTTACACTTGTTTTTAAACACTAGAGCTGTCAATATTGTTGGGCATCTTTACTCAAAATCCGCGTCATTCAATAGAGAAAAGATCAGACGTTTATCATATCCCAATTACGTTAAATGAATAACAACATTAGCAAAACTATTAGAAGATATGCTGTCTGAAAGGTTAGTAATTAGTCAAATGTTATTCTATTCACGTTGATGTTTTTCGACATCCATCGCGCTTCATTATCGTGTAAACGCAAGTCTCTACTAACCGTATAAGCCATAAAAAATCTTGTCAAATAGTTTTATCTATCCACAAAATATTTCGTGGGTGATATTAGTGCATTTCTAATGCCAAAGGCATATAGTAGTTCAATCGATAAAAGATTTATAAGCTCAAGTAAAATAAATCTCCGCTTAGTCCAAGTATTCTATTTAAAATATTCGTAATGTCAAGCAGATTATTTATGTACAACCAAGTTTTAAAAAATATTTAAAAAAAACAATTGAAAATCTTTATGAGTTACTCCGCATGCCTTTCATGATATAGCCTATGCCCTACAGGCTATTTTGATATATCAGAAACACGCAGACCAATAGAGCTCCTGTTTTGTGAAAAATCACCACTTATCAGCTAGGCTTGATACGTAGGCCTACCAATCCTCAAAAGACTGTTGTGGTACATTTAAATAAGTCAAAAAATAAATGAAACACCTTATTAGTTACATCACACACCTCGATCTCAGATTTGTCATGATAACCTAACCACAAAATATACAGTAGTATCATAGTACAGATGCTGTAATTCAAGAAATTAATCCCTTACCCAGTGGCGTAGGAGTATACGTTGCCGCCCTTGGTTTTCGTTGAAAATGCCGCCTAAGTAGACTGTAGCAAATAGTTTCACGTTCTAGCAACCTTTTTAATAAAATTAATTAGAAATAATGTGCCCGATCTCGCAAGGTTACGGCCAAAAGCAAAAGACAAAATGGTGAATGTATTAGGCAAATAAAAGATCATCAGCCGCCTCAAAATTGAACTTTTCGAACTTTCGCCGAAGCAAAATTTGCGATGATCTTTTCAAAATCAAGTTTTTGAACATAGTCTCTTTCTATAGAAAGAATCGATATAGCCGATAGCCGATCATCATTTATGGTAGAACGTAAATACGACTTTATCCCTTTGACCAATGAGAAACTTCTCTCACTGCTCACAATTGTAACCCCAATGGTAAAACAAAGCTTCAGACACAAGCATAAGTGTGGTGTCGAATCAAGTAAGCATGATTTTGCTAACTGCTGTAAGACATCCAAAGCTGCTGCATTACGATCAAACGTGGTTTCACTGCAGCAGTGAAACCGGAACAGATGAGTGCAGCACTGCTTTCGAACACCAAACAAAAAGCAACTCAAACTATAAGCTGTTTAATGTGTGCTAGCTGCCTTTTTGTAAATCATTTCTTGTTGAACATTTTTTTTAATTTTTGCTTTGTGTGCACTGCAAAGCGTCGTTTTGAAGCCGCTTTGCAGCCTGCCACCCCTGGCGCAGAGCCAGATTCGCCAAGTGGCTGCCACGCCACTGCCCTTTCCAAATAGTATGGTTTAAGAACGTGTCGATGTTGCAGAAATTGTACGTATAAATAGTCACATTCAGAAGTGATAAGGGGAGATAAGGGGTATAAAAGTACCCAGCAATTTTGGAGGGCCCGCCAAAATTTAGGAGCGCCAACGATTTCAATGTTGAGCTCAATAAGCACTTAAAGTCAATGAGAAGCTAATGTTTCTTGGTCATGTGAACAGGTTTAAACCGGTGATGGCCTTTTTGGTTTGAAATTTCGTCTGTTGTCATGGAGTTTTACTTAAAAGGTTTCAGTGGCGTCGCTATGGGAAGCAGCTCGCCCCGGGTATCACCATTTCGGGTTGACACCAGTTTATGATACCAATCGAACAAAAAAGAAAATAACAGTATGTTTAACATCATTGGAAATGTCTAGCACATTGGAATGGACTAAAAAATGATTTAAAGCATCTTTTGAAACATTTCTTTAGAAGGGGTGCGGTAATTTTCTATAAACATATATCATAAATCAGTGAAAACTTTGAAAAATCGCCCACATCAAGCAATCAAATTTGATCGCTTGCTGAAACATGTTGAATATAAGTTGCATAAAAATAGCTCTTGAATTGGGACGGGGGGTGGTGTGAGAGCAAACTGTTTTTCTTTTTTTCTAGGTAATATTGTTGCAAATGATTTAGCCAATTGGCAGCCCTAGGCAACTAGATAAAGCTTTCACTCGTGAGTTTGCTCGTATACTAGAGTTTCTTACTAATAAAATCATTTAATGCAATAATATTTTAACTTATATCAGATTTCTGACTGACACAAACTTATCTAAAATAACAAGAAACAGGAATATAATGCTTGAAGTGAACAAGAAAAAGCATTGAAACATTTGGACAGCGTACTGCAGACTCACGTCATTCTGCAAACGCATGGTTTTATTTACCCATGGGCAAGCGCATATACGAACTCATCTCCATAAACAACACTAAATTTTCAACAATAAAGACTCTCACTGTTCTAGAGAATTCTTCCTAGTCAATAGTTTCAGAGTAGTTGATAAATCTACGTTGTAAAACAAAGTACAAAAACTGAATGTACCAGTTGTACTGGTACTAATTTTTGTCTGACCTTTTGGTATGTTATGATAAAGAATGGTGTAAGTTGCAATATTATTTTTCAGCGTTGCATCATAAACACTTTGTGTCATGAAAATTACCAGCAAACAAAGCTTTGCTCAAACTGAACGAGAAATAACGTTAAATTTTGACCCAAAACCTTTCAGGTAGTTCTCACGATTCTTACAAATTTGTTGAAAAAAATTGGATAATATCAAAAAAATTTGTTATTGTATTTACATCTTTATTTCCCAAGTTGCTTTGGCCAGGAGACAGGACGATATTGGTCCTTTGGGGTCTTCGGTTCAATCTTCCACCTACCCAGAGACCGCTTGCGTACCACATACGATGTAGCTTCACACTGAGCCTTTTTATTGCTGAAATCAAGAAGGAAAGTTGGGAATACCAATTTTTATAGTCATTAGTTTGACCCGACCAGGAATCAAAGTATCGCCTGCCGTTTTAGTAGCAGACGTTCCATCTGCAGGACCAACGATTGGCACAAACTCGAAGCTCGTTACGAAAATGATAAAAAAGACGGGCTTGGCGAATCAAATTTACAGCTAATTTAAAAGTGTGAACTATTTCTGGAAGAAGAAAAAAATTCAAATGACAAAATTTACAAAATTGTCAATTACCCTGTCATAGAATGATATAGAATTACCCTGATATAGAATGATCAATTATCCTGATATCAGAAATGAGAGCTATAATGAATGAATGAATGTTGCAGATCATTTGCCAGCAATTGAAAATATGCAACTATAAAACATATATGAGACACTTTGCCAACAACTTCTCAGTAGTTTTGCACTAAACTTCCTGTGTACACGCAAAATATTCAATTGACCTACATCGAAAACATTAACCTTATCCATTCATTTTCTTAAAAATGACTGGCAGCGTGCGCAATTTGAAGAGGTTTTTTGATGGGCAAGGAGGATATATGAAACTCAATGAAAAATCTGCATCATTTAGCTGGCTGCACTTAGTATCATTTGAAAGCATATAATATTTTTTTGTGGAAATATGTGGTTTTACAATAATGTTCACTTTTTTATTTACTGGTACTGAATGACTGTTTCAACGCAAAACAATAAGTGCATATACATTAATAATTGCATTAGCAATTGCATAGTTACATACACTGCTATGTACCTGTGGAGTAATTTTATAAGCAAATAGATACAAAACTTAGTAAAAACGTTCAATGTTTTTTCATTTTTGAAAAGATTACAAGGATGATTTTCAGCTTTAGATGTAATTCGATCAATTTTGTAATCGAATATATTCGATTTTTTAGCTTATTTCTTAGTAGTGCAAAGTTTGCATATAGGTACCACAAGACCTGTAATGTACAAGTAGCTTGCAAATGATATTCAGACAAGCCTTTAGAGTTGAAGTACGATTTTCTGAATCCAGGAATCTTATGATAAAATCTTAGAACTCTTTGCTTCTTGAGTTGCATTATATGATATATAGCTCAGTTAAGATTGGAATAATTTTATAGTGGCATGTGATACGCCTTATTTGTTCAAAAAACAAAATTAAAAGGTTTTTATTCACACCACAAGCAAAGGCATGATTTTGATTTGCTGATTTAAATGTTACTATTCTAAACTACATAAAACGTATCCGGTAAACTAATTTTTAAGATTCTTTTATATTCTGTTTTTATCACATGTTGCTTCCGCAAACTCTCGATCCAAAACAAAATTAAAAAAGTAACTGCAAATGTTATAGCCTGTTAAGCAACAATTAAAATGCCTGTAGTGACAATTGAGTTTAAAAATATTAATACTTGGAAAGATTTTTACTTGAATAATAAGATTATATGCAATTATAGTCATAGGATTTAAATTAAAGACATTCTTTTTTGAGGAAACGTGACAAAATGGTGTTGATTTGATAATTAATGTACAAAATGATTTGTAATTCAAGAAAACCTATTTTATTTCCATATAATAAAAACCTATCCTAATTGAAAAATTACATATCATTGAAGAACAAAATTATTGCAAATGTGATATTGCATTATCAATTTTCAATAAGATTCATTAAAATGAATTATTACCGAAACTAAATTGCTATTAACTATACAGCTCATGTGAAACGACCGGAATACAATAGCAAATTACTTTGCATGGTTAGAAGAAACTGAATTAGATTTGGTTTTGTTTAAAAATGCAATTATAAACACAAAAACTTACCCTTTACATAAAAAATACATATAAAAGTGAAAAATCACCATAACATTGCCCATTGTATTAAAATCTCGAAATTAAAAAAAATTACGCTAAACGATCAACCAATATTAATAAAAAAGACGAAAAAACATTGGTGCTGGGTAAATTGTTTGACCCACTTTATACACACATTCTTTCTTGTTTTACAGTAACACTTTACCTTCAAATTCCACAAATAATTGATCGCCTAAACTAATAATTATATTAAAAAGTTATTGCTTACTTTCACTGTGAATAACTGTTAGTTGTCTATTTTATGTCCTGGCTGGTTAAATTTGAGTTTTTAATCTACATATGGCAATTTTTGCAATGGGGTCAGAAAGTTTTATATTGACATCAGCTTCATAATTCATAATGGCTTTGACGTACCGCATAGTTTTAAAAGTTGAAGAAATGGAAAAATCTTTAAAAAATCTCCCCGTCTAATACTTTTGAATTTTTTTTTTTATGTCTGTTGTTTTTTATACGTGATGAAGTTAATTTGACCTGATTTAGAAGAGCGCTCGAATGCTGCTGGGTTTTTTAGATCGTATGTCACCGCCCACTACACTTCGGTAACAATCGAAAATTCAAACTCTTTAAAGGCTGTTTCCCCGCATTAGAGATTATCAGAAATTTTACTTGAATAAACACATCCTTGATAATCCCGAAAGCTGGTCAAAAAGCCTGTCGATTTTATTTTTTTACTTTTTTGATTGTGACATGGGCTGTGTTGTGATTTGTGCATTATAATGTGACTTCATGTACAGTATTGAACCATGAATATTTCAAATGAAGTCTTGCAAAAGTTGGTGGCTTTGCAAAAACCGCATATTCGTGATCAGATCTGCGTTTGGCACTTTTTTTGACCTTGAATTATATGTTGCCTGACTCCATCCAGTAATATGTGCTTCCGGCAAAGGGATTAATGATTCGAATTTGACGTCAAAAGTACTTCAAGTATCTGGAAATTTAAGACTCTACTGTAATTGTTTTTGAAGGGCGTTTATTAATTGACTAATGAAATACTTTACAACAATTTTCTGAATGCAATATTTTTAAAATTTATAATTATTTTCGAGATTTAAAACATTTCAGAGGATGTGTAAAAACATTATGGCAAAAAATTCAAAATATATTGAATCGCATTATTTGCCGTTTAAAACTGTTATGTAAACATTATCAGAAGTTTATTAATTCTAATTTTTTAGCGACAATCGCATGATTCATAAATTTAACCTATTTAATCTCAGGTGCTGATAGAACGTAGTTAAATGACTCTGCATTATATGAAAATTAATCACAGAAAATATTATAAATATTGTAATGACGCATGCTTTGGTAAAACTTTTTTTTGAAAATTAAGCAGCCAAAAAAGCAAACTTAAATCGTAAGTTGTTAGTTGTATGAAATATATCACAATATTTTCGATTTTACAGTACCCAGGAAATCTTTAGCCAAAAGCGTTTATTTGAATTTTACAGAAATCAATTTACGTTTTGAGCGAATTTATGAAAACATTTCAATAATTCAAATTACAGATAACTTTTTAATAAGATCATTATACGGTAGTAGCATTGATAAACTATAGCTTTCAGCAGAACAAAAATTTCTCATAAAAGATTTTTTGTTGTAAAAATCAAATCTAAATCCCACAATTTGTTCTGTGCAGTACATAACAGGTAAAGGCACATTGTAGACGTTAAGCCACGAAGAAAACATTTACAACTAAGCATGAAGATGCAAAATTGCACAGAGCTAGACAATGCTGTTTTGAGCTTTTAGCTCTCCTCAGCTACACTCTGCACATCTAAACTAAAAGTATCCCCTCAGCGATTTGTTTGCCAAACAGGGCAAACCCTAATAATTTGCATAGCAGCAGAGGCCTAATGTGGAATAAACAAACGTCAAACTTTTTTGGTAAACTATATTGAGTTATAATTTTTCCGAATTGCTAAATCTATGCTGAACAGACAATTACGCACAATAGGCTAATCTATGGTCAAGTGAATAGAGCGTGTGCTACTGAAACCGCAAAACTTGGGTTTGATTCTCGGTCAGGTCAAACCAAAGACTATAATTGGCATTGAGACCTTTCGTGCTTGATGTTAAGCAATTAAAGGACAGCGTGAAGCCTCCGCTGTGTGTGGTAACCAATTGGGCAGGTGGCAGCTTGACTCGAAGATCATAAAGTCCCTTTACTGTCTCTTGGTCGGAGCAGCTTGGTAAAAAAAAACATGCAGTTACAAAAATTACAATTATTATTCAGACTCACAATTATATTCTGTTCAGGAGCACCTCCTGCAATTATTATTTGTCTGGATAGAAAAAGTTCATTTTGTGATTTTTCGTTTAAGCGATGTGGTTACGAAATCATAATTGCATTTTAGATACTGAAGAAGAATTTACGCTGAACCAAAAACGTTGGAGTATTTTGAAAGAAATGTATAAATAAACTTGTAATGTTGTGAGAAATTTACTTCTATTACTTTTAAGTTGATTTTCATTCCATAATCACGATGCGTTACGTTAATGATTTATAAGTAATTAATTTATGTGCCGGAAGATCTTCTTGATATTAGTTTAGGAATTAATTGGTCATTAAAAATGACCGAACACAGGAAATTGACAGGAATTTTTCGGTGAGTAATAAAAATCAAACCGTATTTTTCTAATTTGGTGAAAAGTAAACCGAGGTCAAACCGTAATTTTTTCGACGAACAATGACGGTATGTACGTGATTATGCAGTAACAATGAACAAGTAACGAATGCCTTTTCCCATCACACGGTTTTTAAGCAAAGTGTCATTTTTAATGTCAAAGATTAATTTTCGCTAACGCTAACATATCAATATGTATCCACAAAACTATTTTAAAGAGGAGGTCTTAACCAATTGTAATGCATCTTTATTCACCAAGTTGCCTTGACCGGAATATAGCGAAGAGAAGTTTCGGTCTTCGATTCAAGCTGCCACCAGCTCACCAGCCTGCCCACATGGTGGAGACTTCACAATTTTCTGTTTAATGCTGAACGTCAATCAGGAAAGCTGAGATTACAATTTTTTATAGTGTTTGGTTTGACTCAAGCGGGAGTCAAGAATAGGGGGTGCAAATCTTTAGCGACTGGTCATCAACACACCACATTTTTTAGATTCTTGGTCTTGATACATACTGTATTTGGCAAAAATAAGCCCAAATAAATCAAAGGCTATTTTTTATGTTAATTGTAATTGTAATTACATTTTATTCACCCAATTGCCTTGGCCAGGAGACAGCGAAGGGACCTTTTGGTCTTCGAGTCAAGCTGCCACCTGCCCTGCTGTCTACCACACACGGCGTAGGCTTCATACTGTCCCTTTAAATGCTGAACGTCAAGCAGGGAAGCTGTGAATACCAATTTTTATAGTCTTTGGTTTGATCCGATCGGGAATCGAACCCAAGTCTACCGTTTCAGTAGCAGACGCTCTATCCACTCGACCACTGATTGTTAATTCATGTTCGGTCTGAATTTACGCGAACTTCCGAGAAAGCAATTTTAACTCCCTGCTCATATTTTTGTCTCAAAAACCAGTTCTGTTGGTCTTCATTTTAGCTTCTTCGCATCGAGAAAAATGGTGCAGTAGAATGCAACGACACAAGACCGAGCATAATTCTAACCACCTGCTTTATGGAAGAAAATCACCACAACAGCATCTTAAATCAAGGAATTGTCTTCTAAGTTTAACTCCTTCCCTTGACGTTCCCATGGAGGAAGCACGTTTGCACCCTTGGAAGAAACAGCTACAACGTTCGCCCCGGACAGACTCTCTATTCATTCGATCCGCGGAATCTCAGACACCAAGAAACCAAGTCGTCTGGAAAAACTGACGATGCCTCAACAGACTTCGCACTAGAGTCGTGAGAACAAAAAGCACTTTGGCGAAGTGGGGTTTCCACAACGGCCCTGCTTTATGCAAATACGGAAGTTTAGAAGATACAACTGAACACCTACTAACTTGTCTCCTGCTCTCACAAGTTGGCACCATCCAAGATCTGTGCGAGTACAACAGTGTAGCAAAAGGAAACAATGGAAATTTGGTAGGACTTTGCGTAGAGACTCGATCATCATCATCATTTTAGCTTTCGCGAGTGGTTGCAAAAAACTGGTCGGTGATTTCAAAAAATGCCCATACGAAAACTGATCAAATATATTATGTTACTCAAAAAATAATATAGGCTTTGTGCAAAATTTTTAGATTTCAAAATTTAGTCATTATACAGTATAGTCGATTTCTTTTTGTAGTTCATATTTTGCTGATGAGAGTTTCAAACTGTGTTACGAATATGAGTTCATGAATCAGCGAAAAATTGGTTGCCGAGGGCTTAAAAAGTTTCCTTCTTTGTCCAAAAGGGGCGCATAAACTTTGCATAAGTTAAAGAGGGTTGTTCCAAACCATTATATTTTTTCGTTTTTTAATCTTTGGTTGAGATAAAACAGATTTCCGGCCACTTGAAAAGCTTTAAAAAATGCTTCAAACTTTTCGAAGTATTCTTATTACGGCAAATTAACATAAAAAAGTATAAAACCAATTATTAACTAATGGCATTTGGCAATATTATTTTTTAGTGCAAAATGCCCTTCTTAACTAGAGTGAAAACCAATTTAATTTACGTGATTTTCAAAAACATGCCAATGATTGGCTCAAATGAAGAAGAGCAGGATGCAAAAAATAACACGTCATGTTCAATCGGTTTCGTATTCGGTAGAAACCGGTTAAGCAAGTTTACCGGAAATGAAATGCAAGGAAAGTACCGCTTTGATTTTAAAGTTTAACTAAAATGGCATTTGCAGTATGACTGCATTTCAAATAGCATTGGTGTACAATTCTAATCCTGCACTTTCACTTATTCCGTTTTCTGCATTTTTTTTTTTTTTTTGAAACTCTATTAAACATTTGATTAGGTTGAAATCGTTTGGTGAAAACTTCTACGCTTAAATCAAAAAACTGTACGTCTATAAAAACACACACACACGTAATTGGATGCGCTTAGTTTCCACATCTTGTGAGGATAAAGTCGGAAACAGAATCATTTTTGCGGTCCACAGCTGAGTTGGTTCATAAACCGAAAAGTTGATCGGCTCGATCCCGCTTCAATTTCCGACTTGATGTTTTGTTGAGAAAGACACTTGTTGCGTATTTCTGCTGACGCTTGCAAGCAGTCTAGTGGTTTCCTGCGGCTCTCTCTGGCCAGCGACTTGCATACTGAGCCATAACACTCTGCTTTATGTAAGAGTGGTCAGAAAGGTGCCGAGTGCTTTGCAAGTAAATTATTAATTTTCTTGCATGTTACTGCATTATTATTGCATTTTTGAAATTACAATTTTGTTTCTATATTTTTTAAATATCTTATAATGTTTTATTATTTGTAGTAAACCAATCAACTGGTTATAACCGTAATGTAAAGCGCAAATTCTAATAGCGTTAGACATATTAACTTTTTAGTTTTAGGCTGTAGCTGTAAAAGTTAAGATTATGTTTACATTTTTCGCAAAAAAAAAGAAACAACCATTATCCACAGAATTAATGCTATCGCAATAAAAAACCTTATTGTGCTAGATCTGCAATTTATTTTATGTAGTGAAAATTAATAGCCTAGAGCTTAATAATGTTATTGAATCGCGTAAGTAGAAGATTACTTCGTTGGTGAGATTGACTTACAGCAATACCAAAACTTATTTGACTTGATGTTTTGATCTAGAAATTTAAACATTAACGTACAACATTCATTAGACACTTAATTGGACGATTCGTTGGGCAAAGCGGTCTACCGGTTTTGGTGGCCCAGCCAGACGAATACTAGCAAATCGTAGAGCCGAAAAAAAGTGGTCTGCGTTAATGATTTTAGGCAGACAAAATATTTGGTTTATACGCCTGAATGAATGAATGAATGAATGAATAATATAATTCTTTAAGTTATGCAATTCAATTACAACAACATGCATACTATACTAAAAAGGGCCACAAGTTTAATAATCAAGATTTGACTACTCTAAGCGTTTCGAAAATTTATTACACCCGCTATGGACCTTTTTGTTACGGTTTGCTTGCGAGTGAATGTGTTTGTCCTGGTGTTTTTGTAATCTAAAAAACAAACACACTGTATACTACATGCGACAACCCAATCAGTGGTAGAACGTCAACTATTGGAACAATAAGCTCAATTGGATTACAATCCCGATCGTGTCTGACCAAAGATAATTAAAATTTGTATTCATATTGCTTTCCTGCTGGATCATCGGCGTAAGAAAAGGAACAATGCGAAAACTCAGCGGTATGCTGTAGGCAGGTGGGCAAACGGCAGCTTGACTCAAAGAGAAACATCAACAGAAGGTTCCGTCGATGTCTCTGGGTCAATCCAATATCATGCAAATACAACTTTCAATTTAAGACGTTGATTGGTACAGTTTCAAACAAAATCCCCGGTTGTGTTATCAAAAAGTAAGTTACGCAATAACACTGATCACGCTTGGTGAAAAACATAAGTTCGCTGAGCGCAACAATAATGATGCAACTACCCAGTTTACCATTATCACAAAATGTCGCATGATTTGCTTTCTTGTTACTTGGTATTACGTCACATGCAAATTAGAAATAGTTTTTTTGCGCACTGCACAAAGCATTACATGGGTAGCAGCTATATCTGTTGTTTAAAGGCTACAAATTATTTAGTATCCTAATTATGGCCAAATTTTGCGAGATGTATAAGTTTTGATGTTGGCCTAATTATGACAGTGGTTAAATTTTATAGAATAGGGTGATTTTTGGAAGTGGAAAATTTTGGATTTCAATTATAATTTTGCACTGTAGTTAATCCGTTGACTTTGTACGTATAGGCTTGTTAAACACTAAATACCAACCAAGCACGTGATTAGTACTTTTTGATTTTAGCGGTATGATACTAAAAATGGTAAATACTAAAAACTTCACGAAAACCACCCGATGGTGCAATAGCAATCCATCAGCCAACCAATCATTATTTTGAAAAAACGGATGTGTTAGTACTAACTGTGCAGTGCAATGGAGGAAGTTATCCAAAATATTAGATCATGCGGTAGTAATTGTGGGTTATTTTTGAATAGAATTTATTTCTATCCTTGAAACAGTACTTGTGAATTTCCTCAAAGTATTTCCTATGTTTCAGTTAAAATTCATCTATACGAAAGATGTGTAATGTATTATAGCGAGAATACAGTTAAAATTTTTTGTGCTCCATTTTAAATATAACAATTTTACTGTTTAAATTTTAATTTAATTTGCAAATTAATGTGCTTATTTTCGATTAGTCAATCAAAAATTACAGAAAGTTGGTTTTGTCGATTAATGCTCCAAACATTTGCCATTGAAAACATTTTGAAAGTTTGTGAAATATTACGCAATTTTTCCTTTTAATGTAGAAAGATTATGTTATACCACTAAAAAATCACAGCAGTTAATTTTTGCAAAATGCTAAAAAAAAAGCATTTCTTTGTTTGTTTTCAAAACTAATTTGAAGCAAAATAAATCAAGGCAAAGCGATTGGACGTTCTGTTTGGCATTCAATTACGAATAATCGTTTTGGATACCTCAGAAAAAAAATTGGCGTTCTAAATTTAAATAAGTAATGTGACTAGGCTCATAATCAAATTTTGGTGTGATATAATATAGTGATTATATCACAGCAAAAATGTAATTATTGTGTGTAAATGAATGCCCATGTATTGCACAAAATGTTTACCAAACTTGTCTAAAACTTCATCACTAAAAAAATTCAAATGTTTAAGTCAATAGTGCTTATTTTTAAAAGCTTTTTTATGGGTTTAAATCAGCAAAAATGCATACAGTTTAGAATTCAAAAATTTACATTTCCAATTTAAAAAATAACGTAATAATTAAAAACTGTGTTTTTCTCTGGCTTGCTGATTAAAGAAGTTAAAAATTTATATTCTTGACTTAAAAAACACAATCACAAAACAGGCAGATTATTTAAAAACATGATTAATCGTTTTGCTGATTTTCTCAGCTCTTTTAACTTCGTTTTTTACACTTTGATAATTTCCTTAAAACGTCTAAATAACGGAATAATGGACTGGAGGTCAACGGTTATTTGTGAAATGCTTTATTAAAATAACTCACAAGTTTCTAAAATTTTGAATACGCGTGATTTTCAAGAAACAGTTCGATAGAGATTTTCAAAAAAAAAATGCTAAGTGGAGTTAAAATTTATTGCTCAACACCTATGCAAAAATGACGAATGCAGCAACTATATTACGTATTAAAACATACGTCAGTCTGTGCCTCTGGCAACTCCGTCTCAAAAACACTTTGAAAAGTTTATCATGACTAGGCAGTTTTAACCACAATTATTAACTTAATCCAATATTTTTGGATCTATAAACTATTTTTTGTTTTGGATTTATATGCCAGGAATTCAACCAGCGTATATATAGCTTATGACATAGTTTCTATTAGACGTATATCTCAAATTATCTTTGATTTATTCGGACAATATGTGACTAACAAAGCGGAACCTTCATCGGAAATGGATATTTCTTCAAATCAGTAAAAAGTATGTTTGAGCACAATAATCAAATTTAAATTTTATTTTGACGGTATTATTCATTCTTTAATCGAAAATTTATGGAAGCGAGGACAACGCAGTAATGGTTAATCACATTCGCACTAATTCCTCAGCGAAGACATAATAAATGAAACCAACTGTTTGCAAAACAATTGATAAATAACAAAAAAGTTACAACACATTAAAGAAAGTTTATTAAAATTAACAAAAAGTTTTCAATTCAGTATATGTATTACAAACTGATAACTTTTTTGGTCCTTCACAATGACAACCATTTATCAAAAAAACAATCGTATTAAAAGTTTCTTCAATTCAACCACTGTTTCAAAATGTTGGTACAAATAAAAATCATTTAGCTTATTTTTAAGATTTTTACTAGTAATTGAACTAGGTCACAATAAATTTTGGAATTGATTTTAGACTTTCACAAGTTTGCGAATAATTTGCATTATAATACCCTACACTGTAGAAAAAGAAAGCTGCTTCCATTGGTAAATAGAGCAACAATAGTAGCGGTATGTATGTAACGTTCATTGGCAATGTTGACATTTGAAGATGACTTCGTAAACTTCAGAATAAAAATCTTATAAATCCTGTCCAATTTAATCTATTTTGAAACAAAAAAGGTTTGGTTTCTAATACTCGTAGAAGAAAATAAAGTTTTGAAATACAAAATCTTGAATGTGTAATTTAGATTGTTTAACTGATGAAAATTGGTGATAGCCAAGCCCAACCAAAAATAGATATGATGATAATACTATACAATATTACTTTAAAAGGTGAAATCAAGAAGTTACCCCTAAAATTAATCATCACTGTACAGTATAATATGTTTGTGTTTTAATAACATAAAAGATTACCACGCACCTTTGTGTTAATAAATCTATAGTTTATTTTGTTGAGTGTGTTATTACAATAAAACTAGTTTAGTGAAAATATAACTACTACAAAGCAAAAATATTAACTCAATTCACAAGGCAAAACAATAGCAAAAGCATTTAACAACTTGCACTAAACAGTATTTAAAACGTATTTTCAATCTTCATGTCGATTTATATTTAAGCAAAAAAGATTTTCCTACACCTGCTACAACGCTTCATTTTTCACAATTAAAACCATTGGCGTAAAATTGTGAGCATTTACTGCCAGCAGCTGTACACCTTTTGTTTGTTTTTTACCAACTTCTTAAAACAAGCAAAGAATATGCCAAATTACGCCAATACAGCTACGTCTAAATCTTCTAGTGATGATGCAAAAATGAGATAGTCATATAGAGTACAGCATCAAGGTTAGTGGTAGTGCAATCTTGATGCTGTGGTGACTTTTAAACATAGGAAGAGTTAGAAAAACTTCTGCGGCCGAAATAAAAACGATTGCATATTAAATCGCTCGTCAATTGCTTATTGTTGCTTAGTTTCTGCAATGTCTGAGTTTTGATCATATTTCCGCTTGTATTCGACCTCTTTCAGCTTGTCTATTATGATGATATTTTTTGCCTCTTCCAGCCTTTTTGTTTCATTATTCAACAAGAGCGATTACGCGAATTTAGAAATTTAGCTTTCAAAGCAATTGCTTCCTATAGAATTAAGCTCATTATAGAAAACCATAACAACGTGCGCAATATGCTTTGCATATCTTTAAATTTCAAGCAATTAAACGTCTTTCTGAAGATATAACAAGTTGCCAATGCAGCTAAAGTTGTTGAAAAGTAGCGATTTATCTAAATATATTTTATAGAGTAATAAGTCATGTTAAAAGTTCTAGCCTAATATAGTTTAATTTCCTTGGTAAAGGCATTTGTGTTGCGAAGAAACAATCTAAAATTCTTAAAGATACCATTTGTTTATAATGAAAATTTCAAAACATTGAGCTGTACAATATTTTTGGCTCGATTTTTAGTTGCGGTCAATGACATACTTAGAAGAAATTGTGTTTTGCTGGAATGAAACTCAAAATTCATTGACAGACTTTTTTAAAACTGTTCAAAACAAATTTTAGATAGCAGCGCCCGCGGTAGTCAATTTCAATTAGAATTCTAATTCAGTACAAATAATTAAAGCTATATGACTTTATAATGATAGACCGTTTGGATAAAATTGGCTTTCAGTTCATCAAAAAAGTAGCTTGAATTCGATATAATTATTGCATGTTTTTACATTAATTGCGTCAGAACGAGAACTAGAAATATTTTACGGCTTTGTTCTGAATACCATACAATCCATTACAATTGAACAAAATTTCGAGCTTAGTTTGACAATTAATTGAAAAAATACTAAAACAATTGCTAACAAAGAGGCTAGAACGCTAATTACAAATCCTAAGTTTGCTGAAAATCCATTAATCAGCAATGAGAAATAAAACCGAAAAAATGTTTATTTTGTAACGATTAAGTCTTAAAAACAATTATAACATTAAAAATGTTATATCAGATTTTTAAGATTTTGATCAATTAGCACATCAATAATTATAAAAAAAATTCGTAATTCCAATATAGAAATGAAGCTGCATTATGCAACACCGGAAAACACGTAATTGAATTAAATTTGAAAACTAATCAGCCATCAAATACCACGAAAAGCCAAAGTAAGGCATTGCTTTTCATTTTTATGTAATTTTTCACTTAGCAAGCGACTTTTCATTCTTGACAGTATATTGAAAGGAAGCTGCATTCAAATCTATTAATTTATATCCGTAGATAAAATTAATTAAGGCTGTAAAAAAAGAATTCTTGTAATTGCCAATAGCAAATTGATGATAGTTTTAAGCTATTGAAACTGCTTAAATGCTTCAAGGTCCAAATTCAGTCTACTTCTTTGGCTTGCATTCACTTAGCAAGCGAATTTTCATTATGACAGTATATTGGAAGGAAGCTGCATTCAAATCTATTAATTTATATCCGTAGATAAAATTAATTAAGGCTGTAAAAAAAGAATTTTTGTAATTGCCAATAGCATATTGATGATAGTTTTAGGTTATTGAAACCGCTTAAATGCATCATGGTTTTAATTTTGTCAACTTCTTTGGGGGGACATCGACCCAAAACAATTAGCATTCATATTTCTTTGATAATTGAATAGCATCTGCTTGTTACTGTCCAATAGTCCCTGAGATTAAAAGGGTTTTGTATTCGTAGGTAGGCCTGTCCATCGCTTGCAAGCACCGATTTATGCACTGTTCAGTATGCTGAATATACAGTACGTTGCAAGTCAGGGGCACATGAAATTAAAGTCAGTAATTTTTTCTTATACTTTACTTGAAACCTTGGCTTTACAGGTTTATTTTTATAAAATTTATAATGTATTGTGTTTGCAATTCACTTGTACTATCATTGATACTTTGAGAGTAAAATCAATGCAACCCAATCGCTTAATTTTTTCAAATCTTGCTTCAGAATCAAAGCTGATACGACCAAACAACGAAACCAAACTATCCTGAAATTTCAAAAAAAAATATGTATTTGCACATATAATGTGTTAACGCATGGTTGCTTTATTTCTGTGATTTTTTTTCCTTTGTTAGCGGGCCTTGGAATTGATCTTATTCTTTTCAGTTTTAAAAAATTGTTATCTTGTTTAAAAAATTTATTTTTAAAAAAGTTGCCAACTTTAGTTGACCTTTTTACGTTGCACTTATTTTCACTCCAAATTTCACTCCGAATTTACATTTACAATCCTTTCTTTTTTCGCGCGTTGGCAACGCTCAATTACTTTTTTGTTTTAACTATGTTGGCCTCCCGACCTCATGTTGGATTTATGTTCAGTTTTAATTTGGATCAAAAGCGTGGGAGGCAAAATTGTTTCTGTTAAGAAAACCGTTTCAACCTTCAGTAAAATTTTGCCGCCTGGTTTTTTATTTTGTTTAATTTCTGTCAATACAGTTAAGTTTATTTGGAATTCTGGACTTTATTTTTAAAAGCTTTAGTTAGTTAGACCAGTTCCGGAGAAGGCCTTCGAGCTCCTCCTGGCCAAAACCTAAAATTAAATAAGCTCTACATCTTTCCGTTCTGTAACGCAATGATATAACTCAAATTATGCGATCTGCACCCGCTTAGCCTTTAATCAACTTAAACTCGTATAAATTCCTAGTCAAATAAAATTCCAAGTCTTGTACCATATGAACTTCCGGTAAAAACTGAATTTTTATGACTCTTTGTAGTTTACTGGAAAATCGACTTCGTAGTATTTTGTGAACTGCATTGAGACAAGGATGAACCAATTTGCATTGTACAGCAAAAATGTGCAAAATCGCTTCGTGAACCGGAATTGACCTGATCCAAAGCTTAAAAAGGAAGTCAAATGAACTGAAAATTATCAGTTTTTGGTAAACATGTGACTACATGCGAAAAAAGATTTTGCATTCGCCCACCAGTAGCTTTTTCTTTTCTCCAAATTGTCAGTCGTTTTCGAGAGTGTTTGACGTTCAACTCTGGCCAGAATAATAGCATAAACCAAAAAGTCGGAGAAAAAATATGCTCAGTAATCGACTAAAAAATTTTCAATTGGTAGCTGATGCTATGTGAAAAACTGGAATGAGTCACAACGTGCAAATTTTATTTAGATATTCATTTCCATACGTATAGCCTCTATTCACATGAACGCAAAGCAAAACAAGATACCAAAAGCAGTATACAATGAAACAGAAAACTTAAAAAATTACTCTAGAAAAATCTTCTTGGATTTTTGCTGTTAAAGTGAAGAAGTGATTGATAGCAACAAAGGAAAAACAATTATACCAAATAAAAAAAACTAAAAGCACCTCTGAAATATGAAAATGCTGTATCGTAAATTCAAATCCGATTTTTGCATTAAATGTATTGCAAAATTACATCCTTAAGAAAAATATTCAATTGAGAGAAATCTTCAATTACAGCATATTGGCTATACGTATACTTATTTTATTGCTAATTGATCCTGCATGTTAAAAAAAGGCAGAAAAGGAAAATATGCAAATTAAAAAGCTGTAAATGAATATTGTACAAATGTACAATATACAGAAATTTCTTGGATTCATAAATTACCATTTTTTACGTTGACGATGTATTGATACTCTCTGAATTCCCAATTAATGATATACTTTTTCGTGACAAAATACAGTATTGAAAATTGTAGTAAATATTTTGATATTTTTAGTTGCACTAAATTAAATTAGTAATTCCGGAATAATATAATGAATTGTGACCATCATTTCCCGGTGAGACTGTTTTACTTTTGACTGGTAGTTGCTCGTTGTATTGGACAATAGTTAATTTAAATGGCTGGCAACTCACTCCTCAGAAATTACAATGGAAGGATTTGTTAAATGACTCACAGCTCTAATGAAGAAAAGCGGTCTTATGTACTGTAATTTTAAAAAACTTTCTGGAACAAATGAATCTTTAGACTGTTTTAGAAATTCACTTATAAATTGAATTATTTCAAATCGCACCAGCCAGTTAGTCGAGCGGTAACGCACTTGACTCTAGAGCAGGAGATCTGAGATTCAAATCTAGGGCTAGTCAAGTCATATGCAGTGTTGCCAACGGCTCACCACCGCTGCAACATTTCTTCAAAAGAAAATGTGTTGCCAGAGCGCATTGACGCGGAGATGGGCTCCGCAAACTCGTTGCATGCTCCGGCGTGATAAAGCGAGTAAATGAAAGATTTTATTTGATTTGATTATTACTAATCTACTTACGAACAGGTATTTTTTTTAAATTGCTGTGTGGGAAAAATTTTATATTTGTCTACAATGATCACACTCTATATTAACATTGTTTGGCGTAATTTCAAAAAAAAAATAGGTGCTTAAGATTTTTGCTTTTGCCTAAAACATACCGTTTAAAATTTGATGATCGATAAATTCGTGAAAGTTTTAAAATGTTAAAACAAAAAACTGGCAAATTTTTTTCAAGTTTTACTTGACTAGGAAGTCAGGTTCATTTCACTGCGAAGTTGATGTTCAAGAATTTGTTCTCTTTAATATGCTATTCTTATAAGCTCATTAGCGTAATGGTAGCTACTCCTGGGAGAGGGAGGTTTAACCTATTTTCAATTTTAAATTTACTGGTAGTTTCTCTTAATTAAAAATTACGCAATAATTAAATTAGCAATTACCATTAAAACTTATTTTGCGCGTAATGCTTTGTTTTTGTCATTGAAAAGGTACAGAAATACTGAAATACAATTAAATCAAACCATTGATTTAAATTGCGTGATGACATTTTCCAATGCTGGAGAATTACAAAATTAAAGCATTAGCTTTTAAGGCAATGTTTTTGGTGAGCTATAAATGGGTTCGGAGTAATGTGCTTTTATGGTGCTAAGTTGTTTTTTTTTTGTTTTTTTTTTTGTCTAAAATTAAACTTCACTCACGCCTTATGTTGTGTAATGACACAAAAACGTTACATGCATGTCATGCAAAGGAGAAAAACGACGTAATCATTCGCAAAATATGGCTTAGTGGTCCAAAGTTCAACAAAAGGATATAGATACGGTAACTAATACGAATTTGTATGACATAAAAAAATAAATGCAGTGCGTTTTTAGCGCGTACTATTTCGTGCTCGTATTTACGTGACGCAGCATAATTTTTTTGAAGTACTAGTTTGTTTTGAAAGTACGTCATGATACCGCGTCGATACGTAAAGCAACTGCTTTTTTTTTTGGACCAACCAATCGTATCAAAAGAGCAGAAACGCAAACAAAGTTAATCAACTAACTTAACTGAGAAACATTAAACGAAGCCTTCAAGAAGTCCACTACTTCTAAATGTTTATTTTGAATTAACCAAGAAATTAAAAAAATGAATTTTGTTGTCGTTATTTCGTGCCAAGCTCAAGTTATTTTATTTTGTCGCAGTCACAATAATAAACGTAAAAAAACTCCTCTGATTTGTCCACTTATCTTCAGCAGCAAGCATTCGATCAGGTGAGTTAATTCAGCTGTTATTTAGCATCTGAGATATGATAATTGTTACAATGATATTACCACTGTATTTAGATGTTATTTGAATAAGATCTACTGTTTCGCCCCTGAATAGTCTAACAGCAAAACTGCCTATTGGGAGTGTTATTTATATGTTGTTTCTTGATTATAATTTTCAAACACCCAACCAAGGCTTATGTGAATTCATAAATGCTTGAAAATCAGAGTCAAATAAAGCATAAGTTATAGTAACGTAATTGTAGCACAAAAATAAAATTATAGTAAAGCAACATTTAATTGAAATCTTTCGTGAATTTGAAGGATATCCTCTTTTGATCATAAAGAGTGTACGTTATTGTATATTTCAATAAAAATAAATTATTTTGTGCAATAATACACTTAATTTTTTTTGTTGCAGTACCTCAAGAGGAAGTCACAAAATTTACAGAAAAACAACTTGCCATTATCTACGTAAGTAAAAGCTCCTGTAAAATTTAAATCTATTTTAATTGTAGAAATAATTTATATTAACTAGCTTATGAGATTAATCAAAATTTATTTCTTTGCATGGGTAGTAGGTACTTCGATAAATTACTGTCCGTTTAACGACACATTAATCATTAATACCAATAAACATCTCAAACAAACACTTTTACTCCATAACAAGACTCAAAATTAAGCAACTTCTTCCTTTTTGAAAAAGCATTATATAAGTGTACTTTTTTTCTGCTTTTGTGCACATGAGAAGTATTGCAATTTCAACCCATTTAACAAATTTATTTTTCTTTCAGAAAAGTTGCCAACATGCTTGTTTAAGAAACGGAAAAGGTGGCTATTTCTATAGAAGATGTCCAAGAAAAAATCCTGCGCATGGTAAATTTTGCATTTCCAGAATGATCTTAAATAATCATGTTAACCTCAGTAACGTAATGATGCAAAATGATCAATCGAAACCAATCATGCAGTATTTTGAAACTTTTGCCAAAATCTTTTTCTCCATCATTTTCGATTAACTCTATTCATCCATAAAAACGTTTTTGTTGGAGTTTTGCAAGCACAATAGGAGCAGAAAAATTGAGGTGTGTGTTATTAATCAAACTAATAAAGTTTTGTTGCAAAATGGAAATTTATGACTTTAAGCAATAGTTAGCTGACATGTAGGAGTAAATTAATAAAACGTTGTCTTCAAATTTATTTTAATGTAGTATCAAAAAACTGTTTACACTTGGTGTGTTTATTTATTGTTTATATATTTCATATTTTTGTTTACAGCTTGCTGCATCTTCTGCCGTGAACTCTTTCGATGCAATTATACTGGATCAAGGATTGTCTAAAATATCAACGAAATCAAAAACTTTCGTCTAACTTATCAACCTGAATGTCACTGTGTTTTTCTACTTTTTTTCTATAATACGATGATATAATATTATTTTTTTACCTTCTCTTCAGAGTTTGTCTCAATTTTTGAACTTAATTTATTGAAGTTAACGCCCGTGCATTCACAATGCATTGTGTCAAAAACTGTATTTATATCGATTGTTTTAAAAAACGAAATAGAGTCAGTAACTGACTTGCTATAAAATTATGATCGTGTTGTTACTTGGAGTTGGTGCAAGAATGAACCTGTAATTAAAAATTGCCAAAACAAGTTCTAATGTGTATCATAGCGATGTAAATGAAAAATGAACATTAACTTTTGAAGAAAGAGCTGAGGTAATGCATACACCAGCGAAATTAGTTTCAGCAATTTATACAGTTACTGGCTCAGCGAAAGTATTCTAAAAATCAAAGTATGAACATTAAACAGCCATACCTACACAATTAAAGACATGGAAATGTTGCAATCTTATATTTGCTGTGGAACCCAACCAAAACAGTTTATAGGTAACCGATCATATGTCTAATTCTAGTAGATATAGAACGTCTACTGGTGAAACGGTGCATTCGGTTTCAATTTTTGCTTGGGTTTTGTTTCAATTTTTCGATCTTCAAACAAAATAATGTAAAAATTTGTATGGACAGCTTTCCTGCTCGGCGTATAGCATTGAAGATAGTTGTGTTTGCATCTTCTCACCCTTCATTGTTTGTAAGTATACAAGCGTGTCGACAGCATTATTTTTTACTCGAGGACAACAAAGTCCCTTTACTGTCTTTTCGGCTAGGTAACCTTGTAATTATAGATGCAATCAGCTTACCATATACTGTAACTACAATCACTACAAGAGACTTTTAAATAAAATGAGATCTTTTATTATACTCGCTGTTTAACGCCGAAGCGTGAGACGAGTTTGAAGTGTCCATCTCCGCGTCCTTGCGCATACGAACAACACAGATCCTTCCAAAGAAATGTCACAGTCGTTGGCAAAAGTGGCAATCCGTTGGCAACACTGTGTCCGATTCGACAGGCCCAAGATTTAAATCTTAGACTCAGTGGCGTCGTTAAGAATGGTGACACCCGGGGTGGAATTTTGTGATGTCACCCTTTATAATGTATAGTAAGCTACAAAAACTTATATTTGAAAAATAGAAGTACTATTTTATTGCTGCAGATAGCGGCTGTTATTTGGCTAGCTCAATAACTTTTCATTGTAAGATTCTAGAACTTCGAAGTATGAGCTGCACACGTCTAATATCAGGCGTGTAACCAGAAATCTGCAGTGGAAAGAGGGGCTGTGTTTGGGGATCTGCATGGGAGCTCCGCCAGAGGCAATTGAAGGCCTTGGGACACAGTTCCCAGCACTCGAAAGAATTTTGTTTTTCTGCAAAACCAACTTAATTTCAGGCTTATTTTGATAGAAAATTATGCTTTTCAAACGTAGGATCAGGGAAAACTTTGGTGGCATAGACATTAGCAGTGCAAAAAGTTGACTATAGACTCAGCAGGCCCGTAGCCAGAAGTCTGCAATGGGATCTGTTTCGGGGGCCTGGGGGCAGAGCAACCAGCTCTCAAAAATTTTGTGTTTTTTTGTAAAAATAGCTTAATTTTAGGCTTATTTTGATAAAAATTATTGGTTTTGAAATGTGGCAGAAATTAGCAGTGCAAAAACATGATTAAACTGGTTGCATAAATGAGCAATGGCTATGTGGGAGGTGGCTAATGGTAAAATTTCAGTTCTCTTATTTACAAGCTGGTACAGTAAATAATAAAATAAAGTTCAATGAAACTCACAAAAATTAAACACATTTGGTCTATATTTATCTGAGAAAAATAATTGGTGGGTGGGGGCGAATGGAACGATATTTGAGTCGAAGTGATTGTAATCATCTTATACTGAATTGCCACTCCCCCGTATTCCTGGGCTTTTTTTAAAGAAAACATATATTTAGCATGTTTTAGCTAGCGATCAAATTTCCTTGCTTAGTGTTGACGATTTTTCAAAGTTTTTTTTGAATTGTGATCTATATTTTCGGAAAATTAGAGCCCCCTTCTTCTAAATAACTGTTTCAAAACATACTTTAAATCATTTTTAAGTCCATTCCAGTGTGCTGAACATTTCCAATTATGTTAAACTTATTTTTGTTTTCTCATTTGTTTGATTGTTATTCTTAAATGTTTTTATCCCAAAATGGAGATACCTGGGCGGGCCGCTCCTTCTGCCCCCCCTTAGCGACGCCACTGCTTAGACTTCCCGCTTCAGAGACGCAGGCGTTACCGCTCGACAGTCTCCCAATCATAATTAAATTATAAGGGGCGTGAGAGAAAACTTTTTGATTCCTAGTCGGGTAAATTTAAAGTCACTGCTTCTTTGCTTGGCGTGAAGCATTAAAAAGAGAGAGTGAGGACCCTCCATCGTGCATGACCTCCATCACTAAACAACTACGAACTACCGCAAAACCTTTATTCGAACGCCACCTCTATTTGAGCGCCATCTCTAATACAACGCAACTAAAACAAAAGGGTTGAAAAATAGAGCGCCACCCTTTAATTGAACGCCACCTCTAGTAGACCGCCACCTTGACTTTCATATTGGCGGCTGTAGAAAATGACTAGGACGGCTACAAACGCAACGTGTCATTTGATTTTCACCAGTGATTTTTGGATTACTTACGAGTAACTGTGTTACGTTTGGTGTTTTTTCTGCTTTAAGTGCTAGTTGTTAACTGTGCTAGATGTTTTTTCTTTTCATTAATTAGATTTGTTTTCCCAAAATTGAGACCAGCTAATCGAAAAATACAGCGCCACCTTCTAGTTGAACACCATCTCTAATAGAACACCACTATACGGAAAGGGTTGAAAAATAGAGCGCTATGGCACTCAAATAGAGGTTTTACGGTATATGCTAGTAGATTGACCCAAAGATCAAAAGGTTCCTTCGTTGTATAATCTGCCGAAAGTTATGATCAATAAATGATGACTGTGATTACTCACTCGTTTGGCCATTTGAGCATCTCGTCAAATGTCCGGGCAGGTTTCTTGCTACAACCAGCTGGTTGCGTTTTCATCAAAAGTGACCAACCCATTTATATTGCGAGGTGGAGAGTAGAGCAGACAGTCTACTGCTATGTCCAGCTATGAACTTTCAGTCTGAGTCTGAATGCAAACAGACTGTTGTAATTGCACTGTAAGTGCGGAACTGAAAACCCGACAAGCAAAGTTTGTGCTTTTTGAGAGATATTCGATCACGTCACTGAAAAAGCTGCTAAATTTTGCTATAATGGACGTTTATTTAATTTTGCTAAATCTGTGCTTGAGTTAAAATCACATTGATAAGAGAAAAACACCTTAGCAGCGCAATCTATGGAGATCGCATTTGAGGGATATTTTAGGGAAAGAATGTACAGTAACGTGTATCGTACAGTACTAAACGAAAGAATCGTTGGCAGCGTGGTCGAAAGGGGAGAGGCGTCATTGTAACGGCAACCCTGATCGTATTATTTGGGTTCAATCTGCTGCTGGTCACGTTGTTGCGTCCCGGGTTAAAACACTTTACGATTATTATCTCTGCTTAGTGATTTCGATTCGGCAGCAAATTCAGAGGAAACGAGTTCAAAGAAATATACAGGAACATTAAATCACTCGAAACTTCTAAAGCAGGTGAGGATTCCTCCAAACACGAAGTAGTTATCACAACGAAAAGTGTGCGGATCATTTAATAATTAGCTTGTGACGCTTTCCGGTGGCAGGAGGATAAACATGCCCAGGCACAACAACAACAATTATAATTTGAGACCAGTATCTAGAACAGTAAAGTTTTTTTATTGGAAAGTCGCACATGCACCGGAAAAATGAGCAATTTTAGCACAATTTTCAACTACAGCAGCTGAATCTGTTTATATTTGGTTAACCGTCCCGGTATTTCACACGAACAACAGCTTTTGACCAATATATCTCATAACATTAACCTAACACATTTGATCAACACTATAGAACTCTTAAAACCAAATGTCATAGAAACTCTTAATTTAGCATGCGGGTTGGTGTTTTTGCCAAAATTTTTTATAAAAACTGTTTTTGAGTTGATGGCGTCATCATAGTAACGTCAGAGTCAGAAAAATGACGTCATTTTTTCGATGACGTTGCAAACAGTTTAAATTTTTTACATTGGTTTGTTTTATGAGACTGAATCATAAAATGCCTAAGTCAAAGTGGCTACGTTACAAAAACGTCGTTTGAAGTAATTTAAGTTAAATATAAGCCAAAAACGCTTGCAGATTTCGAAAAATGAATTTGGAAAACCTCAGAATTGGGAATCTTATCGTTACTTTACTACTTCAAATTTTCAGTTGTTATTTTTGATAAAACTTGGCTCAAGGTCAAGTGGATGCAAAACAAAAATCGTGTTTTGAAGGGATTTATTTATCAGAAAAAAGACAAGAGGGATGCAAAAATGCCCCTTTCGTGTAAAATACGAGTAGGATTAAATCGTTGGCAAAAATTGAACTTCTATCATTAACTACAAAATGTACGTCGTAAAATCATGTTTACATTGATGAATAATAACAAAATTCCACGGTACCGGTATTTGCAGACCATTACAATCAGTGGCAGCTCGTACCTATTTGAAACGGGAGGGCTGCAAATATTTTTTTCGTGATATTGTACAAAGCTTGTTTGCGTCTTTCGTACTAATCTACAAAATGAAACTATTTTTAGTAGGCCAAGGCTAATCTATAAACTTTTCGCTTCATATCAACTTATTTTTGAGTTTGCTACGGTGCTTCGTTACGGTAACATGATTGTAGCGCTCCTTTACGATAAGTCTGAAATTGTTGATGGGGAGATCCAAAGGATCCAACCTAGACCACAGAAGGACAAAACGACGATTTAGTGAAGACAGTTCATTGAATAATGATGAAACATGGAGTGCATTCCCAGAATCAGTCAATATTGCTTAAAAAGTACCAAAAGTTATTCAAAATTCCACAAAATTATAAAACCGATCCCTGACAATGGTCCTTTGAGGCCGGGCTTGCGCCCGAATCCGAAAGCGTAAGCCCGAACCCGACAAGTGATTTGAAGCCAAAAACAGGCCCGAAACAGGCAGAAAGTTTGTTAAGTTTCGTCTAAAACACAGCTGCCCAAACCCCGGAGCCGTAGGTTTCGATATGAACTAACAGAAAAATTTTGCGAGAAAACAAATCAAACCTTTTTTGTTTCGATTGGCCACCATCTAAAATTCCGACTAAAATTGCATTAAAATGCGATAAAAACTTTTTTGTTTTGGTTTTCATCTAAATTTCCGCCAGTTTTTCATCCACTGGTTGTGCGGTCAGCTCAAAGTCACTGTAACCCGTTCCTCAAAAAGTTTGGACGTCCCTGGTCTGAAAATTTGAATACGTGGTTGCCCCAATGCGGATAAAATAAAGTTACTTATTGCTGATCAATTATGACGCTTTAACAAATGTGTCGTAATGATCGTATTGATGCTTAAACGAAGTCGTCATTCTATGCTGCAAAGTTATTTCAATTATGTTTCATAGCACCTAAAAGGCTAAAATACAAGGCAAGTACGAATATCAAGCCCGATGTCAATTTTAGCCCGAATCCGACTCAAAAATCCCGGCCCGACTTACAATTATGTTGTAGGGACGTAGCGTAGTTACACTTATTTTTTATTAGAACAGTTCTATACGAACCCGAGGTTCATTTTTGCTCAAAATTTAAATACAAATTAGGATCTATGCCATCCTTAGCACTAAAAATTTAAAACAAACTAAAAAAACGAAATTTCAAATCTGAAAAAAACTTAAAATTTTGTGCCGATTCAAAACGATGAAATTTTAGTGATTTCCCAGTTTGTAAGCAAAATTGCGACGATTCCGAGATTATAGAGTGCTAATAGCGCATTGTGAAGGCATTTGAGAAAACTTTTGGTTGTTGTTCAAATCGGGCTTTTGCAATTTTACGATAAAATTTACTGGTTCTTGTAAAATAAAAGTGTACTTAAAAATAAAGTTCAATAGACCTTACCCAGAGTCTTAGAAGCACAATCAAACCTATGATTAATAGCCTAAGGCATTCTGTTTCGGAATCGACATTCGTCTTTTGTTCCTCGTCAGTATAGCTAGGACTACAGGTATCAACATGAGCGTAGAAAGGCAAACTACCGCAAATTAATCAGATTATAACAGAATACAAGAAGTTTACAATATTTTAGTAATCATAGGTTTGATTGTGCTTCTAAGACTCTGGATACTGTTTATAGCGTATCCATAATTTCAAGTACATTGTTCTAAAAATAAAAAGTTCATTCGACGCTTTTTTATTGTGAATAATGGTCGATGACCCTTTCGTTGAAGCCATCAATGCTTTTAAATCATTTCTTTCTTAACGGAAAGCCTTGACGACTTATAAAGAAGGGCTAACATTTGAACTGTTGCAACAACCCTTGCCGCAAACAATGCTCTATTCGATTTCGTTTGTTGAAAAAAAAAGATTTTTGGGACTGTAGGGACTGCAGTCCAGTCGGCTGAAAAGCTCGCGATAGAAAAGAAAAAATGTCTCGATTGAGTTGACGTCACGAAGATATGTGAATTAAGCTGGCGAGCTGGACTGCAACTTTTGCAGTCTCGAGTCGGCACAAAGGTGTATTTGACGCGTGATACAAAAATTGTTTCCTTGGCATTACGAAAGCAAAGCATTCAATTGGCTCATCAAATGAGGCAATCGCAAAAACTTTTCAATAAAAATTGAATATAAAAGTAAAAATATTTTCAATTTTTTGTTGCAATGCCAATGACAGAAAACACAAAATTATTTGGGGGGGCTGCAGTCCCGCAGTCTCTATAGACGAGCCGCCCCTGATTACAATTATTAAAATCGATTAGCACACTGTGACGTGTAAAACGCCGCGCCAAAGGCAAGGACATATTACGTCACCGGTACGACAAAATTATAAATACATTGTGCTCAAATACAAAATAACACAATAATAGTAAACAAAGACTTAAAATATAATAAAATTCTGAATAATATTTCAAGGAGAAAATAAACTACTTTTGAGAAAATAGTTTCACAAAAAGTTTTTTTTGAAGCCTATATGTTGGTAGACGTGCTACTGCTCTCTTCTTGTAACATAATAAGTGGATCAAACACATAAAATCAAGAGAGAAAAGAACATTAAAAAATCCAAGTAAGCAATAATGTTTGCATTGTTTTTTAATCTTATGTATAAAAAAAGCATGAGCAAATCTCATAAAACTTTTAGAAGCTTTGGGAACTTACATTCCTATTGTTAAACAATTAAATATAATAAAATTTAATTATTAGAAACCAAAAGCGGTAGTCCAGTTGTTACATCAAGAACACTAATAAATTGGTCCCTTTTGAAAAAAAAAGCGAAACAGTAAAGTACGTATATGAAAGCCGATAAAAGTTTATTTGTGCAATAAAATTTTAATAAGCTTTCAATAAAGTGAAAGATGCGGTGGAATCAGATGTAAATTTCCACCATGAAACACTTTACGTTAGTTTGTTTGGCTGTTCAAAGGAAAGGTTGTTTGTTTGTTCAACAGAAAACAGCGCTACTTATTAAGGTCATTTCCGCATCAAAATTTCCTAAATGTTTCATGCCTAAAATCTTTTCTTATCTCAATTAATTGTGCTATATTATCGATAAGTAATGTGCTTGCATACCTAACCAAAGGTAAAAGTAACAATTCATTTTAAGTTACAATAACTTCCAAAGCAAAATTTACATCGCAATATTAATTGTTGTAGTGTACTAGTATAAAATAAACAATGCATAGACACGAAATTTGCATGCTTCTGCAGCGCATTTTAAAGCAACTTAGAAAATAAACAACTGACACAGTAATTGTAGTGAGTTTCACGGATTTCAGTTTTTGATTGTTTATATTTTTATTGCTTTTAGTTTCTGAACTACATTTATGTTTTCAAATATATTTAAAAAACAAAACAAAGCAAATATGTTCTGTTATATTCTAATGTTCAGATATTTGCAGTCAAATTAGTTTAGGCAAAGTTTTTAAATGGCACATTTGCTGTACATTTTAAAGATTTTTTGGATCGGCAAGTTTCCACAATAAGAGTATAAAAAGTATTGGCAAAACAAATCCAAAAGCATGATAATAATTGATGTCAGGAATTACGGTCTTTTTCCAATTGCAGAAATACCTAATTGCACACTGAAGCAACAACTTAAAACGCTTTTTCAGCTATATCAGAAACTGACAACAACAAAAACAAAAGCAAAACAAAATTTCAAACTAGATGTTGGGAAGCTTGTTTGGGAAGCAATCTTAGTGAACAACGACGCATGTTGAACAATGAAATTTTCAAAAAAAATATTTTTTTTTGCTTTCCCGTTAAGAAATTACTTTAAAATATCTTCAGGAAAAAGAGGGTTGGGAATTTCAAACATTGTCAATGCATGTATTTATTATTTAATTGACTACATAGTGACTGATCATAATAAAAAAAAAACATCTTATCCAATCTTAAGTCGTTGGAACTATGTCAAAATATTTGTCTCTTAAACAACTGGTGATATTAAAAAAACTAACGCCCTAGCTTGAGCCTTTCAAAAAATTAATTTTGGGGGGTTCCACTTGGGGTTCCTCAGGGGTTGGTACCCCCAAACTATGTCAAAATATTTGTCTGTTTAATATCTACTGATATCAAAAAAAACTGGCACCCAAAGTTAAGCCGTTCAAAAAACTGATTTTTGGGGGTCCATGTGAGGGGTCCTTGGAGGAGGTGGTACCCCCAAACTATGTCAAAATACTTGTCTGTTAAATATCAACCGATATCAAAAAAAAAACTAGCACCCTAGTTTGAACCGTTAAAAAAATTGATGTTTGGGGCCCCATTTTGGGGGGTTCCCGGGGAAGTCGCTCCAAAAAATTGCGGAAGACGAAATCGCGTTTGCAGCTCAACAAGTTTACACAAAAATTAGATTTCGATGTTTTGTGGTTTAGAGAAGAAGGGCGTACAAGATTTAGGAAGAAAAAAACGAAAAAAAAAGAAAAGAAACTCATCGCGGCCAAAAGTAGGTTGGTTGGGATAAAAGGGTATCTTAAGACATATAACCGTGTAAAATATTTTTTGCCGTACATAAGCCGTTCTTGAATGAGACCACTTTTCACGCCAAACTTTTGGGGTGGTTTTGGAGTCCTAAAACTAAAATCACGTGATTAATTGCCTCAAAATTTGGTACAAACATGCAAATCAATCATCTCAAACTGCTGTCAAAATTTCATGTTGCTAGACCAAACCGTTATTGAGTTATAAGCAAAAGTCTGAAACTTAAAAACAAAGGAACACGCAAAGCGAGCGTCGGTCGCTCCAATAACTACATCCCCTATTGTGACAAGCTTGGAGCGTTTCAGGGTTTGGCTCAACTAGTAAAACACCTGCTCACAGTCAGCTACAACGATGATAACTTCGAGGTTTATTTTTCAAGCAGTAAAGCGTCGTTAATCCTTGAAAATATATGCAGTTAATATAGCTCCGATATGGGCCAAAATTTTAAAAGGAAAGTATTTGCAGCATTTTTGTAACAAGTGAACTTTGATTCTATGTTTGAATGAAACCTACCCCAGATGACCCCGTTTATGGATGAAACAGACTGTTAGCCGGTGGTTAATATTAGAGTTTAGTTTTTAGTGTTTTAGAACTGCGATAATCTACTGTGATTCTTGCTCTAACCCTTTTGCTATAAAGCACTTTTGAATCCATAGAATCATGAACAATAAATTATTATTGTTATTATTATTTATTTTTTTATTGTTTCGAATTGCCATTTAAATTTATTAAACAAGAGGAAACGCCCTACAAACTGTTTAATTCTAATGGGATTCTCAAGGGCTAATCTAAATAACATTATCGTGAGGGTAAATAGGCCGTAAGGAATTCCTATCTCTAATTTCTGTAATTTAAATTATTTTGCTTTGAATTTTCCACCGAGCATTCTTGTGATGTAACGTTAAATCACATGTAAGTAAATTATAAGTTAACCTCTCTTTCCAGGTTATATTATTTCAATATGTTAAAATTGATAACTAAACCAAAAACGCTGGTACAGCAGCCTTCATGGTATTTTAAGTCTAACTTTTTGTTGCAATTAAAATTGAACAGGATGGCTCTTTCAACAAATTACGCAACATTAGCAACTTTGTCCAGATCAAATAAACTTACTGCACATACGCAGAAGAGACGCTAATATGAGTTACATCACTAACACTTAATACCTTATTTGTGCTTAAACACTGAGTTTCTGTTTAGTAACGAGAAAACTACATACGGTACATTATAAAGAGTTTGTTCCTGAAAGGTTTTCGGAATTTGAGAGGCAAAACATTGTTTTGAAAGACTGAAAGGTTTAAAATTATGCTATGCATTAACGCCAACTTGTAATTTGGAAGTTTCACTGAAACCAAGTTGGGAAATATTGCACAAATTTGTGAAAAATCAAACGAGGACCATAACCAGCTCATGATAAAATATTTGTTTACGTCAAACATATTTTTGCATTACTCCAGTTCAGTTTCTACTACTAGTTTTTGCTCGTACAAAAGTTGCTGAAAACTGTCGTTGTTCATTTTTTAGCGATTGCAGCAGTACTTTTCCTTTGAATAAATATAGATCTATATTAACGTCGTTATGTTTGAAAATAGACTTAAAACGTTTTAAATACAGTGCATTGATGGTTTTAAATAGGGCATATCATCTTTTTATATGCTGTATTCCGATCAATATAGACGTTAGAAGAAACAAAAGGTGGAAATTACCGTTTTTCAGAGTTTCAATAATTCAGCATTTCAATAACCTAAAAATTAACTTATATTAATTAGTTGTTGCATAGTTTATGCCAGACTATTATGCTGATGAATTGACAGGAATTCCAATTTCCAAACGCTGATGAATTTTTAACATGATTATAGCAACCGTATAGACAACATCCTGCAATCAACCGGCAGTGTCTTCCTCTAAGGAAATGGAAATCAATTTCAGACAAAATGATAATTTTGCTTTATAATTATTGCGTTATTTTTTCTTAACGTGCTCAACTCCGTTCAATTTTTGCCGTTTCTGCTGGATATTTATTTATGACGAAAAAGTAAATATTGTTTGCATATCACTGCCTTGATTTTGCAGAATTTGAATTTTTTTCGTTTGAGGCAAATGCTTAAATTTTGTTTTTTCTTCTTTGAAAAATGAAAAATTCATGATATTAATTAAGATGTAGTTTCTTTCGATAAAAAAAGCTTTGTTTGATGAATGCATAAAGTTTTGCCATATCATTTCTCCAATCCTCCAAGCTTACGTGTTGTTATAATTGTATTTTATGCAAAGGTGAAAATCGTTTAGTTCTGGTTTCTTAACAGACAAACATCAATAAGCGTCCAGTCAGAAAGAATCAACTGCGGATATTATTGTTATTGATTCAGGGATTTGTACATTTATAGCACAGTCATTACGTCAAAACAGGCTTTACGCCTGTAGCCATTTGAACACTTGAAGTTTCACATATCCGCCGAAAAATGAATAAATGGATATAATTCTTTGGTTTACGCAATTTATTTATAACAACATCCATACTATACTAAAAAGGGCCACAAGTTTAATTATCAAGATTTGACTACTATAGGCGTTTCAAAAATTGTATCGATCACATCCGCTATAGATCTTTTTATTACCGTTTGTTTGTGAAGGAATGTGTTTGTTTGTTTGTGAAGGAATGTGTTTGTCTTGGTGTTTTTGTGCATCTAAAAATAAACATATGTTATAAGAGAAAACGCAGTCAGTGGCCTAACAGTGTATTGTCAGGTAGAGCGTCAACTATTGAAACGATAAACTCAATTGGATTACAATCCCGATCCTGTCTGACCAAAGATAATTAAAATTTGTATTTATATAGCGTTCCTGCTGGATAATCAGCATAACAAAAATAACAATGCGAAAATTCAGCGGTATGTTGTAGATAGGTGGGCAAACGGCAGCTTGACTCAAAGAGAAACATCAACATAAGGTTCCTTCGATGTTTTTGGTTCAAGGCAACTTGGTGAAATTGTTAAGTAAATCCAGTACTATGCAAGTACAACTTTCAGTTTAAAACGATGATCGCTTAATTTGCGGCAGTTTGAAATAAAATCCCCGGTTGTGTTATCGAAAAGTAAGTTATGCAATAACACTGATAACGCTTGGTGAAAAACATAAGTTCCCTTAGCTACGCAGTTTACCATTATCACAAAATGTCGCATGATTTGCTTTCTTGTTACTTGGTATTACGTCATATGCAAATTAGAAATAGTTTTTTTGCGCACTGCACAAAGCATTACATGGGTAGCAGCTATATCTGTTGTTTAAAGGCTACAAATTATTTAGTATCCTAATTATGGCCAAATTTTACGAGATGTATAAGTTTTGATGTTGGCCTAATTATGACAGTGGTTAAATTTTATAGAATAGGGTGTTTTTTAAAAGTGGAAAATTTTGGATTTCAATCATAATTTTCGTACGTATAGGCTTATTAAACACTAAATACCAACTAATCACATGATTAGTACTTTTTGATTTTAGCGGTATGATACTAAAAATGGTAAATACTACAAATTTCATGAAAATCACCCGATGGTGCAATAACAATCCATCAGCCAACCAACCATAAATTTGAAAAAACGGGTGTGTTAGTATTAACTGTGCAGTGCAATGGAGGAAGTTATCCAAAATATTAGATCACTCGGAAGTAATTGTGGGTTATTTTTGGATGGAATTTATTTCTATCCTTGAAACAGTACTTGTGAATTTCCTCAAAGTATTTCCTATGTTTCAGTTAAAACTCATCTATACAAAAGATGTGTAATGTATTATAGCGAGAATACTTAAAACTTTTGTGCTCCATTTTAAATATAAAAATTTTACTGTTTAAATTTTAATTTAATTTGCAAATTAATGTGCTTATTTTCGATTAGTCAATCAAAAATTACAGAAAGTTGGTTTTGTCGATTAATGCTCCAAACATTTGCCATTGGAAACATTTTGAAAGTTTGTGAAATATTACGCAATTTTTCCTTTTAATGTAGAAAGATTATGTTATACCACTAAAAAATCACAGCAGTTAATTTTTGCAAAATGCTAAAAAAAAGGCATTTGTTTGTTTGTTTTCAAAACTAATTTGAAGCAAAACAAATCAAGGCAAAGCGATTGGACGTTCTGCTTGGCCTACGACAGGGATGCTCAACCTTTTTACTGGTACGGGCCATATTTACGGGAGAAAAGTTATTGCAGGCCACATGCATTTTCATCAAGATTAAACTGCAAATAATTGCAGGTTTGTTGTACAAAATCGGTGCTTACTTTGGCCAGTATTTCGGGTATCTGTCCCCAAAATTTTTTTTTGGTCTTCGCTTACTTTTGGGGACAGATACCCGAAATACTGGCCAAAGTAAGCACCGATTTTGTACAACAAACCTGCAATTATTTGCAGTTTAATCTTGATGAAAATACATGTGGCCTGCAATAACTTTTCTCCCGTAAATATGGCCCGTACCAGTAAAAAGGTTGAGCATCCCTATCGTAGGCCAAGCAGAACGTCCAATCGCTTTGCCTTGATTTATTTTGCTTCAAATTAGTTTTGAAAACAAACAAACAAATGCCTTTTTTAGCATTTTCGTATTTCGGGTATCTGTCCCCAAAAGTAAGTGGAGACCAAAAAAAAAAAAAAAATCCGAACTGATCTCGGGAAAACCAAGCAGAAGAAGGTTTTGGTTTAGACTTTTGTTTTCCAGAAATTGCTAAGTAAGCCTTTCCATGAGGAAATCAACCGCGCAAAAAGACCTTGCGGGCCACACAAAACAGCTTCGCGGGCCAAATGGCGGGCCACGGGTTGGGCAGCCCTGGCCTAGGATAACGAATAATTATTTTGTATACCTTACAAAAAAATTGGCGCTCTAAATTTGAATGAGTAATATGACTATGCTCATAACCAAACCTTGGTGGAATAAAAATATAGTGATTATATCACAGCAAAAATTAGATTATTACGTGCTAATAAATGCCTATGTATTTTATAAAATGTTTACCAAACTTGTCTAAAACTTCATCACTAAAAAAATGCAAATGTTTAATTATAGTGTTTACTTTCAAAAGCTTTTTGATAGATTAGAATTAGCAAAAACGCATACAGTTTAGAATTCAAAAATTTACATTTCCAATTTAAAAAATAACATAATAATTAAAAACTGTGTTTTTCTCTGGCTTGCTGATTAAAGAAGTTAAAAATTTATATTCTTGACTTAAAAAACACAATCACAAAACAGGCAGATTATTTAAAAACATGATTAATCGTTTTGCTGATTTTCTCAGCTCTTTTAACTTCGTTTTTTACACTTTGATAATTTCCTTAAAACGTCTAAATAACGGAATAATGGACTGGAGGTCAACGGTTATTTGTGAAATGCTTTATTAAAATAACTCACAAGTTTCTAAAATTTTGAATGCGCGTGATTTTCAAGAAACAGTTCGATAGAGATTTTCAAAAAAAAAAATGCCAAGTGGAGTTAAAATTTATTGCTCAACACCTATGCAAAAATGACGAATGCAGCAACTATATTACGTATTAAAACATACGTCAGTCTGTGCCTCTGGCAACTCCGTCTCAAAAACACTTTGAAAAGTTTATCATGACTAGGCAGTTTTAACCACAATTATTAACTTAATCCAATATTTTTGGATCTATAAACTATTTTTTGTTTTGGATTTATATGCCAGGAATTCAACCAGCGTATATATAGCTTATGACATAGTTTCTATTAGACGTATATCTCAAATTATCTTTGATTTATTCGGACAATATGTGACTAACAAAGCGGAACCTTCATCGGAAATGGATATTTCTTCAAATCAGTAAAAAGTATGTTTGAGCACAATAATCAAATTTAAATTTTATTTTGACGGTATTATTCATTCTTTAATCGAAAATTTATGGAAGCGAGGACAACGCAGTAATGGTTAATCACATTCGCACTAATTCCTCAGCGAAGACATAACAAATGAAACCAACTGTTTGCAAAACAATTGATAAATAACAAAAAAGTTACAACACATTAAAGAAAGTTTATTAAAATTAACAAAAAGTTTTCAATTCAGTATATGTATTACAAACTGATAACTTTTTTGGTCCTTCACAATGACAACCATTTATCAAAAAAACAATCGTATTAAAAGTTTCTTCAATTCAAGCACTGTTTCAAAATGTTGGTACAAATAAAAATCATTTAGCTTATTTTTAAGATTTTTACTAGTAATTGAACTAGGTCACAATAAATTTTGGAATTGATTTTAGACTTTCACAAGTTTGCGAATAATTTACATTATACTCTACACTGCAGAAAAAAAAGCTGCTTCCATTGGTAAATAGAGCAACAATAGTAACGGTATGTACGTAATGTTCATTGGCAATGTTGACATTTGAAGATGACTTCGTAAACTTCAGAATAAAAATCTTATAAATCCTGTCCAATTTAATCTATTTTGAAACAAAAAAGGTTTGGTTTCTAATATTCGTAGAAGAAAATAAAGTTTTGAAATACAAAATCTTGAATGTGTAATTTAGATTGTTTAACTAATGAAAATTGGTGATAGCCAAGCCCAACTAAAAATAGATATGATAATAATACTATACAATATTACTTTAAAAGGTGAAATCAAGAAGTTACCCCTAAAATTAATCATCACTGTACAGTATAATATGTTTGTGTTTTAATAACATAAAAGATTACCACGCACCTTTGTGTTAATAAATCTATAGTTTATTTTGTTGAGTGTGTTATTACAATAAAACTAGTTTAGTGAAAATATAACTACTACAAAGCAAAAATATTAACTCAATTCACAAGGCAAAACAATAGCAAAAGCATTTAACAACTTGCACTAAACAGTATTTAAAACGTATTTTCAATCTTCATGTCGATTTATATTTAAGCAAAAAAGATTTTCCTACACCTGCTACAACGCTTCATTTTTCACAATTAAAACCATTGGCGTAAAATTGTGAGCATTTACTGCCAGCAGCTGTACACCTTTTGTTAGTTTTTTACCAACTTCTTAAAACAAGCAAAGAATATGCCAAATTACGCCAATACAGCTACGTCTAAATCTTCTAGTGATGATGCAAAAATGAGATGGCCATATAGAGCACAGCAACAAGGTAAGTGGTAGTGCAATCTTGATGCTGTGGTGACTTTTAAACATAGGAAGAGTTAGAAAAACTTCAGCGGCTGAAATAAAAACGATTGCATATTAAATCGCTTGTCAATTGCTTATTGTTGCTTAGTTTCTGCAAAGTCTGAATTTTGTTCATATTTTCACTTCAAGATGGAAATAAATCATTAATTTTGTATTCGACCTCTTTTAGCTTGCCTATTATGGTGATATTTTTTGCCTCTTCCAATCTTTTTGTTTCAATATTTACATTCAATAAGAGCGATTACGCGAATTTAGACATTTAGCTTTCAAAACAATTGCTTCTTATAGAATTAAGCTCATTATAAAAAACCATGACTGCGTGCACAACATGATTTGCATATCTTTAAATTTTAAGCACTTTAAAGTCTTTACTGAAGATATAATATGTTATCTTTGCAGCTCATGTTGTTGAATAATAGCGATTTATCTAAATATATTTTTGATAGAGTATTAAGTCGAGTTAAAAATTCTAGCCCAGTAGTTCTTAAACTGAGTTCGATCGATCCCCTGGGGTTCGATGAGTCAATAACAGGAGTTCAACGGAGATTAGGACTTTTCAAATACAATGCCCTCTATAACCAAGCGCGTAAATTGATGCACACAGCTGATGAGCAACACATGAATAATTCACTTTAGGCTAGGACAGCTCATATTGCGGCCCGCAAATAGTCTCGAGATTTACTACAAATTTCTTTTGATTAAGGGAAGTTTTTCACCAAAAAATTCTTTTCTCAAATTTGTTGACGAAGGTTTTTTAAACATTAGTTTCAAATAATTTTTCGTGAATGCTATTTGGTTAATAACGCAACCACGAGTTAGAAAGCAACAAATTTGCGTTATCCTGGTCTCTGCGTAAGCTGGAGTGTAGCTATTTATGTTGCATTGTTTTTTATCACCGCACAGTTTGCATTTCTAAACGATAGGTCACAGCTACTGTATCAGTGTGAATCTCATATTTCGTCCAAGATGTATTCAATAGTGCATCTGTTGGGGAACAGGCGTTGCAGGGCTGATTAGAAGCTTCCCACTTTAGGCAAGTAATTCAAAAACTTTCAAAATTCAAAAATTCCAAATATGCTATAGCTTTTGAATCTGTTTAAGACCTGACCAAAAAGTGGGGGATGAATTGACTTAGCAATTCGAGTTTTTGAACGGACGAAAAACGGATACTGTGTAAATTCTCCTTTAGTGGGAGAGGGCTTCGCTCCCAGATGTGTCGTTTACTGATCAGTGGTCGAATAGATAGAGCGTCTGCTACAGATACGGCAGACACAAGTTCGATTCCCGCTTGCGGTCAAATCAAAGATTAGAAAAATAGAGATTTAGAACTTTCCTGCTTGATGTTCTGCAATAAAAGAAACAGCTTGAAGCCTCCATCGTGTGTGGTAGACAGATGGGCAGGTGGCAGCTTAACTTGAAGACCAAAAGGTCCGTTCGCTGTCTTCCGACTAAGGTAACTTAGTGAATAAAATGCAGGTACAGTTATGATGCATTTTGAACGTGCATCAGTTTATACAACACATAGGATGCTAGATTTTTTAACGGCTGTGAGGTAGCACTTACCTCTCATATCTGCTTTCCCATTAGGCTAGTGTTTCATCATTTATTCGTATGGGCGTTGACTGGCATTGTATATAGCAATTTGCTTTACCAGTGACCGACAAGTAGGTTAATTTTGGCTTTTGGGGTTCAAAATTTGTAATAGGCATTTACACAGTTATGTACGCCTGATGATAACAAACAAGTTTGAAATATGCATATAGCGTACTATTGTGGTAAATTGCTAATGTGATGTCATATATGGTGTCCATGCTTAGTGATACTAGCGCAATGCGGTTGAGCTAAGTGAAGTGCCAGTGTGATACTGGTCGAGAATCCTCTTTCTGGTGACCTTGTTGTCAGACTTAGATCAGAGTAATCTGAGAAGAGGGTACGATGGCAAGTGTAGAAATTGCCCTCGTGTGTGGTTTGAAGGTTCGGGTGGGATGCCAGGATAGGCTATGTGTGAATTCAGATACTGATGAAACACTAGCCTAATGGGAAAGCAGATATGTGAGGTAAGTGCTACCTCACAGCCGTTAAAAAAAACAAAACAACTTTATGTTTCAAGTCTGCTATGTAACTTCTGAGGATGCTAGATATTGTACAACTTCGGCATGGAAAATGTTAAATTTTGGTTCAAGCTTCTCCTCTAGCAAAATCCTGGATATGGAGCTGTGTAACAATACACTGGGTTATTTTTCTTGTTAAATAAAAAGTTCTTTCACATACTATAA
This sequence comes from Trididemnum nubilum, assembly GCA_963965965.1. Lineage (NCBI taxonomy): Eukaryota > Metazoa > Chordata > Ascidiacea > Aplousobranchia > Didemnidae > Trididemnum > Trididemnum nubilum. The sequence continues at coordinate 18,348,867 of OZ014477.1, forward strand.
TTTAACAAACTTTAATTTTTGGTGAACACAAAACGAAGTCTAATTTTATTAAAGGTTAATTACGGTTTAAGAATTATTTAATTTGATAGAAAAATGCGAAACTTATAAGCAATATTCGGGATAAAAATCGTCCAACCGTTTTATGAGCACTGTGAGGCCTGCTAAAGCTAATAAAGGGTAATGCAGCCCGTCTTTCAAAAACTTTGCGCTCCCCTGCTTTAGGCTGAAGATCATTTAAGATATTCTGTATTTTAACACCAGCCAGTTGGTCGAGCTGTAACGCGTTCGTCTCCGGAACTGGAGGTCTGTGGTTCAAATCTCAGACCAGTCAAATCGAACACAGGGTTGCTAACACCACCGCCGCGACATTTCTTTAGACGAAGCTAGATTGCCCAGGCGCAATGACGTGGAGATGGGCCCCGCAAACTTGTTACACTCTTCGGCGTAATATAGCAAGTATAAAGAAAAATTTGATTTGATTTGACTGCATTTTAATTTCCTACGAAGGGTTTGGTAAATGCCAGCATAAAACTTGTGGGGTTCGGTACCTTCAACAAGTTTAAGAACCACTGTTCTAGCCTAATATAGCTCCATTTTCTAGGTAGACGCATTCGTGTTGGAAGAAACAATAATTGTTTGAAAGAAACAACTTAAATTTTTTAAAACTCCAAAGAAAACATTTGTTTGTTATGAAAATTTTGAAACATTGACTTGCACAATATTTTTGGCTCGATTTTTAATAGCAGTTAATGACATACTAATAAAACATTGTAATTTGCTGAAATGAAACTCAAAATTTAATGACAGATTTTTTTATAACTATTCAATACAAATTTTAGATAGCAGTGCCCGCGGTAGTCATTTTCAATTGGAATTCTAATTCAGTACAAATAATTAAAGCTAATAAGTTATGACTCTATAATGATAAACTGTTCAGATGAAATTGGCTTTCAGTGCATCAAAAAAATAGCTTGAATTTGATATAATTTTTGCATTTTTATAGATTAATTTCATCAGATCGAGAACTAGAAATATTTTACGGCTTTATTCTGAATAAAATACAATCCTATATACAGTAATTGAACCAAATTTCGAGCTTAGTTTGACAATTAATTGAGAAAAGTACTACTAAAATAATTGATAACAGCGAGGCTGGAACCCTTATTACAAATCTTAAATTTGCTGAAAATCCATTAATCAACAATGTGAAATAAAAACGAGAAAAATGTTTATTTTTTAACGATTGAGTCATAAAAGCAATTATAACATTAAAAATATTATATCAGATTTTTAAGATTTTGATCAATTAACACATTAATAATTATACTAAAATTCTTTATTCCAATATAGAAATAAAACTGTATCATGCAGCACCGGACAAAGACGTAATTGATTTAAATTTGAAAACCCAACAGTCATCAAATACTATAAAAAGCCAAAGTTGGGCATTAGTTTTATCTTTAGCTAATTATTCACTTAGCAAGCGAATTTTCATTATTGGCAGTATATTGGAAGGAAGCTGCATTCAAATCTATTAATTTATATCCGTAGATGAAATTAATTAAGGCTGTAAAAAAGGAATTTTTTGTAATTGCCAATAACTAATTGATGATAACTTTAGGTTATAGAAACCGCTTAAATGCATCATGGTTTTATTTTGTCAACTTCTTTGGGGGGACATCGACCTAAAATAATTAGCATTCATATTTCTTTGATAATTGAATGGCGGCCGCTCGCAACTGTCCAATAGGAGTACCTGTAAATAGAAAATCCCTTTAATCACATGTAAGTTCTATTGTAACTATTCAATTCAGTTTATTTTTGCCATGTCTGGCATGGAAGCAGCGAAAATGACCATACGGTCTTTAAAGTTCAATGCTACCACAAAAAATAGCAAAAGAAAAAAGCAACATAACATCACCCCTTACATTTTACAACATTTTGATCAACTTAGTGGGTAACATTTTATATTTTTTGGCACAGAAAAGCAGCAAAATGAGATGTTGGCATTTTCAATAAACACTATCGTGACCCCAAAAATAAGAATAAAAAACACTTATCATATTGGCATCATAATAATTTCGTTTACCGATGATATAGTTGAAATGCACCGGTAAACAAAATTATTATGATGCCAATATGATAAGTGTTTTTTATTCTTATTTTTGGGGTCACGATAGTGTTTATTGAAAATGCCAACATCTCATTTTGCTGCTTTTCTGTGCCAAAAAATATAAAATGTTACCCACTAAGTTGATCAAAATGTTGTAAAATGTAAGGGGTGATGTTATGTTGCTTTTTTCTTTTGCTATTTTTTATGGTAGTATTGAACTTTGAAGACCGTATGGTCATTTTCGTTGCTTCCATACCAGACATGGCAAAAATAAACTGAATTGAATTGAATAGTTACAATAGAACTTACATATGGTTAAAGGGATTTTCTATTTATAGGTACGCCTTTCCATCGCATACAACTACCGATTTGCGCACTGTTCAATATGCTAATACGTTGCAAGTCAGGATCACGTAAAAAATTTATAATGTACTGTGTTTGCATTTCACTTGTACTATCATTGATACTTTGAGAGTAAAATCAATGCAACACAATCGCTTAATTTTTTACTTCGTACTTCAGAATCAAAGCTGATACGACAAATTTAAAAATTTTGTATTTTAGCATGCAGTGAAATAATTCAAATAATGCGAACTGCACCCACTTAGTCTTTAATCAATTTAAAGTCACGTAAATTCCTAGTCAAATAAAATCCCAAGTTGTGTACCTTATGGACTTCACGCGAAAACTGAATTTTTATACCTCTTTTCAGTTTACTGGAAAATCGACATCGTACTATTTTGTGAATTGCATTGAAACAAAAGGATGACCCAATTTGCATTGTACAGCAAAAAAATGTGCAAAATCGCTTCATGAACCGGAATTGGCGTAGTCCAAGAATTAAAAAGGAAGTCGAATAGACTGAAAAATATCAGGTTTTGATAAACAGGTGACAACATGCGAGAAATAATTTTGAGTTCGTCCTCCTGCAGCTTTTTCTTTTCTTCAAATTGTCAGTCGTTTTCGCGAGTGTTTGACGTTCATTCTGGTCAGAATAATAGCATAAACAAAACACAGGGAGAAAAAATACGCTACGTAATCGACTAAAACATTTTCAACTTCCTGCTTTAACTGATGTTACGAGAAAGACTGGAGTGAGTCACAACATGCAAATTTTATTTAGGTATTCATTCCCGTATTTAAATCTATACGTAATAGCAGAATATCGCCTATATTTACCTGAATGCAAAGCAAAACAAGATACCAAAATAGAGTAAACAATGGAATATAAAACTTAAAACATATTGCTATAAAAAATCTTCTCGTATTTTCGGTTGTTAAAGTTAAGAAATGATTATAATAGAGGGATAATTAAGTATACCAAATAAAAAAAAGTAAAAGCGCTTCTGAAATATGAAAATCCTGTACCGTAAATTGGTATCGGATTTTGCGTTTAATGAATTGAAAATTACATCCTTAAGCAAAAGTTTCAATTGAGAGAAATCTTCAATTAAACTGGCTATTCGTATACTTATTTTATTGCTAATAAATGCAGTAAGTTGAAAAAAGACCAGGAAAGGAAAATATGCAAATTAAAAAGGTGATAATGAACATTGTACAAAAGCACACAATAAAGACATTTTTTGGATTTATGAATTACCATTTTTTATATTGACGATGTATTGATATTCTCTGAATTTCAAATTTATGATATACGCTCGTACTTCATAGTGACAATATACAGCAGTATTGAAAATTGCAGCAAACCTTCTGATATTTTTAGTAGCACTAAATTAAATTAGTAATTCCGGAATAATATAATGAATTATGACCATCATTTCCCGGTGAGATTGTTATACTTTTGACAAGTAGTTGCTCGTTGTATTGGACAATAGTTAATTTAAATGGCTGGGCGACTTACCCCTCAGAAATTATACAACGGAAGAATTTACTAAATGATTCACAGTACGAAAAGCGGTTTTATGTACTGTAATTTTAAAAAACTTTCCGGGACAACTGAATCTTTAGACTGTTTTATAAATTCACTTATAAACAGGGTTTCATTGAATTGTTTCAAATCGTACCGGCCAGTTGGTCGAGGGGTTAGGCGTTCGTCTTTGGAGCGGGAGGTCCCAGGTTCAAATCCCGCGTCGGTCAAATCGGACACATTGTTGCCAACGGCTCGCCACCGCTGCTACATTTCTTCAAAAGATGTGTTGCCCAAACGCAATGAGGCGGAGATGGGCTCCGCAAACTCGTTACACCCTTCGGCGTAATACAGCGAGTATAACTGTATTGCGTGTTCTTCAAGCAAACAATACTAGAATCGAAGATTGCTGTTATATACTGAATAGCAGGCTAGCGTAGTATACGGTTTGTAACAAATGAGGCAGACAATTCGCAAATAAATACAAAAACAATATAATAAAAGATTTTATTTGATTTGATTATTTCTAATCTACTTATGAACAGATATTTTTTGGGTATTACTGCTTGAGGAAAGTTTTATACTTGTCTGCAACGATCACACTCTTTATCAACATCGTTTGGCTTAATTTCAAAAGAAAAAGTAAGTACTAAAGATTTTTGCTGTTGTCTAAAAGTTACCGTTGACGTTTAAAATTTGTTTATCGATAAATTCGAGAAGGTTTTAAAATGTTAAGACAAGAATATTGGCAAAATTTTTTCAGATTCATTTCACAACAAAGTTGATGTTCAAGAATTAGTTCTCGTTAATATGCTATTCTTATGAGCTCATTAGCTCAATAGTATTTACTGTTGGGGAAGAAAGGTTTAACCTATTTTCAATTTTTAATTTACTGGTAGTTTCTCTCAATTAAAAATTACGCAATAATTAAATTAGCAATTACTATTAAGACTTATTTTGCACGTAATGCTTTGTGTTTGTCATTGAAAAGGTACAGAATACTGTAATACAATTAAATCAAACCATTGATTTAAATTGCGTGATGACATTTTTGAATGCTGAAGGATTACAAAATCAAAACATTAGCTTTTAAGGTAATGTTTTTGGTGAGCAATAAATGGTTCGGAGTAATATGCTCTTATGGTGCTGTTTTTGTTGTTTTTTTTATCTAAAATTAAACTTCATTCACGCCTTATGTTGTGTAATGACACAAAAAGGTTACAGGCATGTCATGCAAAGGAGAAAAATGACATAATCATTCGCAAAATATGACTTAGGCAGAGTGGTCCAAAGTTCAAAAATAGGGTATAGATACAGTAGCTAATATGAATTTTCATGACATAAAAAGGTAAATGCAGAGCGTTTTTAGCGCGTACTATCTCGAGCTCGTATTTACGTGACGCAGCATAATTTTTTGGAAGAACTGGTTTGTTTTGAAAGTACGTCATAATACGCGTCGATACGTAAAGCAACTGCTTTTTTCCTTTTTTTTTTGGAACAACCGATACTATAAAAATAGCAGCTTAATGCTCAAAAACTAAAGAAACGCAAACAAATTTAATCAACTAACTTAACCAAGAAACATTAAACGAAGCCTTTAAGAAGTCCACTACTTCTAACTGTTTATTTTGAATTAACCAAGAAACTTAAAAAATGAAATTTGTTGTCATTATTTCGTGCCTCCTCTGCTTTGTCTACTTATCTTCAGCAGCAAGCATTCCATCAGGTGAGTTAAAACAGCTGATATTTAGCATCTGAAATATGATTACAATAATATTACCAGCGTATTTAGATGCTATTTGAATAAGATCTGCTGTTCCGCGCCTGAATAGCCTAATAGTAAAACTGCCTCTTAGGAGTATTATACATAAGTTTTTTCTTGATTATAATTTTCAAATACTGTACACAGGCCTATTTGATTTCTTAATTGCTTGAAAATCAGAGTCAAATAGAGCATATAGCTAAGTAATTGTAGTACAATAACAAAATTATGGTAGAGCAACATTTAATTGAAATCTTTCGTGAATTTGAAGGAAATCCACTTTTAATCATAAAGAATATACGCTATTGCATATTTTAATAATTAATAAAGATGAATTATTGTGTGCAATAATACACTTAATTTTTTTTTTTTTTGCAGTGCCTCAAGATGAAGCCATAGAATTTACAAAACAACAACTTGCCATTATCTACGTAAGTAAAAGCTCCTGTAAAATCTAAATCTATATAATTGTAGAAATAATTTATGTTGAATAGCTTATGAAATTAATAAAAATTTGTTTCTTTGCATGCGTAGTTGGTTCTATGATAAATTCCTTTCCGTTTAACGACACATCAATTATTAATACCAGTAGACATCTCAAACAAACACTTTTATTTCATAACAAAACTCAAAATTAAGCAACTTCTTTACTTTTGAAAAAGCATCATTTAAGTGCACTTTTCTATCTGCTTTTGTGTACATTAGAAGTATCGAAATTTCAACCCATTTAACAAATTTATTTTTCTTTCAGAAAAGTTGCCAACGTGCTTGTTTAAGAAACGATAAAGGTGGCTATTTCTATAGAAGATGTCCAAGAAAAAATCCTGCGCATGGTAAATTTTGCATTTCCAGAATGATATTAAATAATCATGTTAACCTCAGTAACGTAATGATGCAAAATGATCAATCGAAACTAATTATGCAGTATTTTGAAACTTTTACCAAAATCTTTTTCTCCATCATGTTCGATTAACTCTATTCATCCATAAAAACGTTTTTGTTGGACTTTTGCAAGCATAATAGGAGCAGAAAAATTGAGGTGCGTGTTATTAAACTAATAAAGTGTTGTTGCAAAATTGAAATCTATTACTTGAAGCTATAGTTAGCTGACATGTAACAGTAAATTAATAAAACGTTATCTTCAAATTTATTTTAATGCATTATCTTAGAACTGTTTACAATTGTTGTGTTTATTTATGGTTTATATATTTTATATTTTTGTTTACAGCTCGCTGCATCTTCTGCCGTGAACTCTTTCGATGCAATTATACTGGATCAAGGATTGTCTAAAATATCAACGAAATCAAAAACTTTCGTCTAACTTATCAACCTGAATGTCACTGTGTTTTTCTACTTTTTTTCAATAATACGATGATGTAATATTATTTTTTTACCTTCTCTTCAGAGTTTGTCTCAATTTTTGTACTTAATTTATTGAAGTTAACGCCCATGCATTCACAATGCATTGTGTCAAAAACTGTATTTATATCGATTGTTTTAAAAAACGAAATAAAATCAGTAACTGACTTGCGATAAAATTATGATCGTGTTGTTATTTGGAGTTGGTGCAAGAATGAACCTGTAATTAAAAATTGCCAAAACAAATTCTTATGTGTATCATAGCGATGTAAATAAAAAATGAACATTAACTTTTGAAGAAACAGCTGGGGTAATGCATGCACAAACGAAATTAGTTTCAGCAATTTACACAGTCACTGGCTCAGCGAAAGTATTCTAAAAATCAAAGTATGAACATTGAACAGCCATACGTATACAACTAAAGACATAGAAATGTTGCAATCTTATATTTGCTGTGGAACCCAACCAAAACAGTTTATAGGTAACCAATCATATGTCTAACTCTAGTAGATATAGAACGTCTGCTGGTGAAACGGTGCACTCGGTTTCGATTTTTGCTTGGGTCAAACAAAATAATGTAAAAATTTGTATGGACAGCTTCCCTGCTCGGTGTATAGCATTGAAGATAGTTGTGTTTGCATCTTCTCACCCTTCATTGTTTATTGGTATACGAAGGTGTCGACGGCATTATTTTTTACTCGAGGACAACAAAGTCCCTTTTCTGTCTTTTCGGCAAGGTAGCCTTGCAAATAAAGATGCAATCAGCTTATCATATACTGTAATTACAATCACTGCAAGAGACTTTCAAATCATATCATATCTTTCATTATATTTGCTGTATAACGCCGAAGCGTGTAACGAGTTTGATGGGCCCATCTCCGCGTCATTGCGCATACGAACAGCACAGATCCTTCCAAAAAAATGTCACAGTCGTTGGCAAAAGTGGCGAGCCGTTGGCAACACTGTGTCCGATTCTACAGGCCCAAGATTTTAATCTCAGACCTCCTGCTATAGAGACGCAGACGTTACCGTTCGACAGTCTCTCAATCATAACTAAATTATAAGGGACGCGAGAGATAACTCTTTGATCCAAGTCGGGTAAATTCAAAGTTACTGCTTTCTTGCTTGGTGTGCAGCATTAAAAAGGAAGAGTGCGGACCCCTAATCGTGCATGACCTCCATCACTAAACAACTATATACGAACTACCGTAAAACCTTGATCTATTTGAGCGCCATCTCTAATACAACGCAACTAAAACAAAAGGGTCAAAAAATAGAGCCCCACCCTCTTATTGAACGCCACTTCTAATACACCGCCATCTTGTCATTGATGCGAAAGTTGTTGAAAATGACGAGGACGCCAACAAAAGCAACGTGCCATTTGATTTTCACCAGTAAATTTTTGATTACTTACCTGTAACTGTATCACGTTTGATGTTTTTTCTGCTTTAAATCTTAGATGTTAACTATGTTAAATGTTTTTTCTTTTCATTAATTAGATTTATTAAGAACAAACTACTAAGAAAATTAATAAAAAACCTCTAGACAGTATACAGAGTCTTATAGGCACAATCATACCTATGATTAACAGCCTAAGACATACTGCTGCGGAATCTACATTTGTCTTTTTTTCCTCGTCAGTACAGCTAGGACTACAGGTATGAACATGAGCGTAGAAAGGCATGGAGTCTCAAATTAACCAGATCACAACACAAATTTTTTTCCAAAAAAATTAAGTACCGGTAATCACAATATTACAAGAGATAAATATAATAGTTCATATCAAAGTAATTTTCAATAGCTTGCCTTAGACATGCCTTGGAATAAAAGACAAATGTCGATTCCGAAACAGTATGTCTTGGGCTGTTAATCATCGGTTTGATTGCGCCTATAAGACTCCTGTATACTGTCTGTAGCTTAATTAAATTTGTTTTCCCAAAATTTAGACCAGCTAGTCGAAAAATACAGCGCCACCTTCTAATTGAACACCACTTCTAATAGAACGCCACTATTGGAAAAGGGTTGAAAAATAGAGCGCCATGGCACTCAAATAGAGGTTTTACGGTATATGGTAGTAGATTGACCCAAAGATCAAAAAGTACCTTCGTTGTATAATCTGCCGAAAGTTATGATCAGTAAATGATGACTGTGATTACTCACTCGTTTGGCCATTTGAGCATCTCGTCAAATGTCCGGGCAGGTTTCTTGCTACAACCAGCTGGTTGCGTTTTCATTAAAAGTGACCAACCCATCTATACTGCGAGGTGGAGAGTAGAGCAGACAGTCTACTGCTATATTCAGCTATGAACTTTCAGTCTGAGTCTGAATGCAGACAGGCTGTTGTGATTGTACTGAAAATGCGGAACTGAAAACCCGACAAGCAAAGTTTATGTTTTTTGAGAGATATTCGTTCACGTCACTGAAAAAGCTGCTAAATTTTGCTATAATGGACGTTTATTTAATTTTGCTAAATCTGTGCTTGAGTTAAAATCATATTGCGATAAGAGAAAAACCCCTTAGCAGCGTAATCTGTGGAGATTGCATTTGAGGGATATTTTAGGGAAAGATGGACAGTAACTTGTATTGTACTAAATGGAAGAATCGTTGGCAGCGTGGTCGAAAGGGGAGAGGCGTCGTTTTAATGGCAACCCTGATCGTTCTATTTGGGTTCAATCTGCACCTGGTCACGTTGTTGCGTCCTGGGTTAAAACACTTTACGATGATTATCTCTTCTTACTGATTTCGATTCGGTAGCAAATTCAGAGGAAACGAGTTCAAAGAAATATACAGGAACATTAAATCACTCGAAACTTCTAAGCAGGTGCGGATTCCTCCAAACACGAAGTAATCATCACCACCAAAAGTGTGCGGATCATCAAATAGTTAGAGAGTGACGCTGTCCGGTAGCAGGAGGATAAACATGCCCAGACATAACAACAACAATTATAATTTGAGACCAGTATCTAGAACAGTAAATTTTTTTTATTGGAAAGTCGCACATGCACCAGAAAAATGAGCAATTTCAGCACAATTTTTAACTACAGCAGCTGAATCTGTTTATGTTTGGTTAACCGTATCGGTATTTGACACGGGCAACAGTTTTTGACCAATACATCTTACAACATTATCCTAACACATTTGACTAACACTATCGAACTCTTAAAACCAAATGTCATAAAAACACTAAATTTAGCTTGCGGGTTGGTGTTTTGCCAAAATTTGTTGTAAAAACTGTTTTTGAGTTGATGACGTCATCTTAGTGACGTCAGAGTCAGAAAAAATGACGTCATTTTAGATGACATCACAGGCGGTTTAAATTTTGTACTGAATCATAAAATGCCTTAGTCAAAGTGGTTACGTTACAAAAACTTATTTAAGTTAAATAAAGGCCAAAAATGCTCAGATTTCGAAAAGTGACTTCGGGAAACCTCAAAGTTGGGAATCTTGTCGTTACTTTTGCTACTTCAAATCTTCAGGTGTTGTTTGTGATGAAACTTGACTCAAAGTTAAGTTGATCCAAAATAAAAATCGTGTTTTGAAGGTATTTATCACGAAAAAACCAAGAGGGGTGCGAAAATCCCCCCTCCGAGTAAAATACGAGTAGAGCTAAAACATTGGTAAAAATTAAAAGTCTATCATTTGGTACAAAATTTATGTCGTAAAATCATGTTTACATTGATGACCAATAGCAAGCATTCACGGTACCGGTATTTGCAGGCTATTGCAATCATTAAATTCGATTTTCATGCAAAACTGTGACGTGTAAAACGATATGCCAAAGGCAAAGATATGTTACGTTACAGGTACGACAAAATTAAATTATGCTCAAATACAAAATAACATAGTAATAGTAAACAAAGACTTAAAATGTTAAAAAATTCTGAATAATATTTCATGGAGAAAATAAAGTATATTTGAGATAGCAAATTACAAAAAAAAAATTTTTAAACCTATGGTTGATAGACGTGCTGTCTTCTTGTAAGATATCAAGTGAATCATACATATAAAATTAAGCGCGAAAATGATATTAAAAATTTTAGGTAAGTAATAATGTCTGTATTGCTTTTTAATCTAAACTATAAATGTTTGGGCAAATCGCATAAAAATTTTAGAAGCTTTGGGAACTTATTTTCAAACAATTAAACTTAATTAAATTTTATTTTTAGAAAGCAAATCGGTATAGTGTTCAGTTGCTACATCAAGAACATCAATAAATTTGTCTTTTCCGAAGAAAAAAAGTACGTATGAAAGCCGAAAAATTGCGTCCATAAATCGAGTTTATTTGTGCAATAAAATTGTGATAAGCTTTCAATAAAGTGAAAGATGAGGTGGAATCAGATGTAAATTTTCTCCGTGTGTCGCCAAGCTTCAAAGAAAAACAGTTCTACTTATTTAGGTCATATCCGCGTCAAAATTACTTTAATGTTTCATGCAGAGAATTTTTTGTTATCTCAATTAACTACGCTGTTATCCATAAGTAATGTGCTTGCATACCTGACCAAAGGCAAAAGTAACAATTTATTTTAAGCTACAATAACTACCAAAGCAAAATTTACAACACAATATTAATTAAAGTGTACTGGTATAAAAATAAACAATGCATTAGACACAAAATTTTCATGCTTCTGTTGCGCATTTTAAAGCAAATTAGAATATAACCGATTGGCACAGTAATTGTCGTAAGTTTCACAGTTTTTAGTTATTGATTGTTTATATTTCTATTGCTTTTAATTCCTGAACTGAATTTATGTTTTCAAAGATGGCTTGAAAAAAATGTGCTGTTATATCCTAATGCTCATTTATTTGCAGTTAAATTATTTTAGGCAAAGTTTTTAAATGGCACATGTACGGTACATTTTAAAGATTTGATTGTTTCAAAAACAAATGCGTTCTATTTGTTTCTACAAGTTTCCACAATAAGAGTACAAAAAGTATTGGCAAAATAAATTTAAAAGCACGAAAATAATTGATGCCAGGAGTTACGGTCTTTTTATAATTGCACAGATACACGAAATTGCACACTGTAGCAACAACATAAAACGCTTTTTCAATTTTATCATAGACTGACAACAAAGAAACAAAAGTCAAACAAAATTTCAAATACTGCAACTTCATATTCTATTGTATCAAGCTTGGAGCGTTTCAGGGTTTGGCCCAACTGGTAAAACACCAGCTCACAGTCAGCTACAACGATGATAACTTCGAGGTTTATTTTTCAAGCAGTAAAGCGTCGTTAAATCCTTGAAAATATATGCAGATAATGTAGCTCCAATATGGGCCAAAATTTTGAAAGGAAAGTATTTGCAGCATTTTTGTAACAAGTGAACTTTGATTCTACGTTTGAATGAAACATACTTCAGATGACCCCGTTTATGGATGAAACAGACTGTTAGCCTGTGGTTAATATTGGAGTTTAGTTTTTAATGTTTTAGAACTGCGATAATCTACTGTGATTTTCGCTCTAACTCTTTACTATAAAGCACTTTTTGAAACCCTGGCATCATGAATAATAAATATTCTTATTCTTATTTATTATTTTTTGCATTGTTTCAATATGCCATTTAAATTTATTAAACAAGAGGAAACGCCCTACAACCTGCTTAACTCTCATGGGATTCACAAGGGCTAATCTAAATAACATTATCGTGAGGGTAAATAGGCCATAAGAAATTCCTATCTCTATAGTTTACTGTGATTTAAATTATGTTGCTTTGAATATTCCATTGAGCACCCTGTTGATGTTAACGTTAAAACACACATAAGTTTGTTTTTTTTTTGTTTTTTTTTTCAATATGCTCATGGTTTGTGAGTCAACTTCTCTTCCCAAGTTATGGTTTTTCAATTTGTTAAAATCGATCAAATCAAATCTTTCATTATACTCGCTGTATTTCGCCGAAGCGTGTAACGAGTTAGCACGGCCCATTTCCGCGTCATTGCGCCGTGGGCAACACAGCTCCTATCGAAGAAATGTTGCAACAAATGTTGCAACGGTGGCGAGTCGTTGGCAAAACTTTGTCCGATTTGACTGGCCCGAGATTTGAATATCAGACCTCCCGGTCCAGATACGAACGCGTAACTGCTCGACCAACTGGCCGGTGTTAAAATTGATAACTAACCAAACCGCTGCTACATATCAGCCTTTACGACATAATAAATCTAACTTTTTGTCGCAATTAAAACTGAACAGGATGAAACTTTTAACAATTTACGCAACATTTGCAGCTTTTTAATTGCGAGGTTATGATGTTTAAAAAAAAAATTGCAACTTTGTCCAGATTGAATAAACTTACTGCACATAGGCAGTAGAGACGCTAATATGAGTTACATCACTAACACTTAAAACCTTATTTGTGCTTAAACACTGAGTTTCTGTTTAGTAACGAGAAAACTACATACGGTACATTATAGAAAGTTTGTTCCTGAAAGGTTTTCGGAATTTGAGAGGCAAAACATTGTTTTGAAAGACTGAAAGGTTTAAAAATACAGCTATGCATTAATGCCAACTTGTAATTTGGAAGTTTCACTGAAACCAAGTTGGGAAATATTGCACAAATTTGTGAAAAATCCAATGAGGACCGTAACCAGCTCATGATAAAAAATTTATTAACGTCGAACATATTTTTGCATTGTTAATATTAACATTGTTAATATTAACATTTTGCATTGTTAATATCAACATAATAAAAAATTTATTAACATTTTGAAAAGTACTGCTGCAATCGCTAAAAAATGAACAACGACAGTTTTCAGCAACTTTTGTGCGAGCAAAAACTTGTAGTAGAAACTGAACATTACTCCAGTTCAGTTTCTACTACAAGTTTTTGCTCGCACAAAAGTTGCTGAAAACTGTCGTTGTTCATTTTTTAGCGATTGCAGCTGTACTTTTTCTTTAAATAAATATAGATCTATATTAACGTCGTTATGTTTGAAAATAGACTTAAAACGTTTCAAATATAGTTTCTTGATGGTTTTAAATAGCGCACATCATCTTTTTATATGCTGTATTCCGATCAATATAGACGTTAGAAGAAACAAAACGTGGAAATTACCGTTTTTCAGAGTTTCAATAATTCAGCATTTCAATAACCTAAAAATTAACTTATATTAATTAGTTGTTGCATAGTTTATGCCAGACTATTATGCTAATGAATTGACAGGAATTCCAATTTCCAAATGCTGATAAAGTTTGAACATGATTATAGCAACCGTATAGACAACACCCTGCAATCAACCGGCAATGTCTTCCTCAAAGGAAATGGAAATCAATTTCAGACAAAATGATAATTTTGCTTTATAATTATTGCGTTATTTTTTCTTAACGAGCTCAACTCCGTTCAATTTTTGCCGTTTCTGCTGAATATTTATTTATGACGAAAAAGTAAATATTGTTTGCATATCACTGCCTTGATAATGCAGAATTTGAATTTTTCTCATTTGAGGCAAATGCTTAGATTTTGTTTTTTCTTCTTTGAAACATGAAAAATTCATGATACTAATTAAGATGTGTTTTCTTTCGATAAAAAAAGCTTTGTTTGATGAATGCATAAAGTTTTGCCATATCATTTCTCCAATCCTCCAAGCTTACGTGCTGTTATAATTGTATTTTATGCAAATGTGAAAATCGTTTAGTTCTGGCTTCTTTACAGACAAACATCAATAAGCGTCTAGTCAGAAAGAATCAACTGCGGATATTATTGTTATTGGTTCAGAGAATTGTACATTTATTGCGCAGTCATTACGTCAAAACAGGCTTTACGCCTGTAGCCATTTGAACACTTTAAATTTCACATATCCGCCGAAAAATGTAATTCAATTTTTACCAAAGATGTTTTCAAATTTTTCGATAGTTAGAATGGAACAAGAATATACGTAGGCTCTGTACCAAAAACGCAATAAACCTTTTAATTGAAACTGCTATATGACGCGCAGGCATTGTTATTTGTTCTCCTATGATTTTTATAGCAAATAACAGTCATGCACGTTCATCTATTTAAAGCGTCTACTTGGCGTTGACTCACTAAACGAAACCAGTAAATTAATGTACTAAAATCTGTTGTTTACCGATTCAAAAACTCTGAAAAAAATGATACAATGACGACATCACTGAAACAAATACGTCATTTCCATTCATGATTTTGTGATTTCGACTTAGCCCTTTGCGTTGATTCAAAAATCGTATTAAACGTGTCTCCTTTTCGTTTTCTTTTGTATCACTTTACTTTCTTTTGTCGATATAAATTTGAGGAAAGGATGCTTGAATTAAAGTATATCAATCCAATTTCACAACCAAAGAAACTCTCAGTTAGAAATTTAAATTTTATGGCATACTCATTTGGTGATCTGGAATAAAGTATTTAGTAGGAGCTAAAGCATCTTTTTCGACCTATAATCCAAAATGCCATGCAAGAAACCTATAATTCAAGAAACCTATACCTACCAAATACAAGAAGCAAAAAAGAACGGCTGACTGAAAAAAATCTGGCTGCACCTCCGTTTATTTTTATCAAAAATACTCAGTATTAAGGTAGCTTAAATGTGCGACTGTTCTGTAACGTTTTCATAGCTTCCATTATCGGAAACCATTCGAGATATTAATACGCGTGAACAATAAAAATTGACTACGAAGAACAATAAAATGACAATGAAACCACAAATCAACCACTAAAACAGTTCGCTATTTCAAAAGATAAATCAGAAGTACATCTTATCACCGCGCTAAAACTCTGCTTATGTTTGAATAAAAGTTTCAACTCAAACCGAGAATCATTACAAGTTTAGTCAAAGACCAAAAAAGTCAAATAATATGAATTTATAATTTGTATAGAAATTTTCGGTTGGCACCGCTTTGGGATGATAATACGTCAGGGTAGACATTTATATCAAACTAATATAATTTCAATGTTGCAACATATTTCCAATACTTGTATTGGACTTTAAAGATAATTAGTTCGAAAGTCTGAACCAGCTTTCTGAGTCATTACTGTACCGGCGTTTGACTATGACACAACAAATAAATATATCGAAAAACTACTTCAAACGAAGAGTTCTTTTTTGGTCACAATCATGAGAAATTAGACGTTTTACGTTTTTTCTTCTTGCCGCTATGTAATTCTTGGAAACTTTGGAGCTTCATTTGAATAATGCCCAAAATACCAATCTAAACTCTTTTTTGAGTTAGCTTAATCCAATATACAAAATAAGTTACAACCTAATTTTAATGAACGTATAATTATCAATTATTGTATGTTGTTAAGGAAGCAAATTTTATAACAAGCACACATTTGAAAGTAATTCTTTGAATCTAAAATTCGACCCATTATTCGGATCAAGTTTTTGGTGTGTCATTCTTTTCAGTTTTTGATGAAAATTATTTCACGCATTTCTAAAGCATGTAAATTATTTGAATTTTTTCGTGTCATTTTCTAGTAAACAGTGTTTCTAATTGGGTAATTACATGGCAAATTTATTTTCATTCGCCAATTTATAGTATCTTAGTCATTCGGTTATCGTGGCAAAACGAAGAAAGATTGGTCTCGCTTGTATTTAGTAGATTAAACGTTTGTCAAACTGAACTCACAGTCAGACAAGTTCAGAAAATACGAATACTTTACAAATTGCAGAGTGAACTCACAACATTACGATTTCTTTTATTTAGCATTTTGATTAATGCTTAAAGAGACATTATTTGTTTTGAATGGGGTTACGTTGCAAATTAATATTTTCTAAGTGTTTTTCTTGCTTCGTTTGCATAAAACTCAGTTCGATGAATTCTTATTATGATGACCTTATGAGCTCCAGTAAGTATCAAAAATCATATTTTTACATGATTAATTGTGCTTCCTTTTTCGGTTTTTGTAGGCAGGGCATGGTATGGAATGGAAAATGAAATGGAACGGAAATTTCGGTATGGAATATGGAAGATGCCAGAATGGAACGGAATGGAAGATTTTAAGAATGGAATGGAAGACAATCTTCCATACTTCCACACCAATTCCATACTAGATTTCGCTCATGGCATTTACAGAATATGATATAAGGATAGTGATAACTAAAAATATTAGGAGCGTATAGCAGCTAATCATCTGTCGACAAATTAACAGGGTAATTCGGTCATGAACATTGCGCAAACAGTGTAGTCATTGCATCATCAGATCATACGATATGATCACTGCAATTTAAAGCTGTATTGATACTGACTGGCTTAATTTTTGTTTTGAGAATGACAATTTGTCCAGTGCCGTTGCCAGAACAAACGAAGTGAGGGGCACGAAAATAGACTGAACTTTTGCACATTAAAACTCATCTTGTACCCCTGCAAATTATGCGCCATTTCAAAATTCTGTATTCATGTCTAAAAAAAGACAAGTAAGTCCGTTAGCGTTTCCTAGTTCCTTTCGTTTGCGGCCCATAATCACTTGAAAAGTCTATCTGCAGCTGTGAGTGCGACCTAAGCAACCTTGAGTGTGCTCTAAAAAAACAAAAACAGCTGATCTTTTAAAAAACGAAATAAACAATTTTGTTGGTTTACATTTCTATACTCTACGACATATCCATAAACAGGCGTGCAGTCAAGATTTTGCAAAAGGAAGGGCTTGGAAGTTAAAGTTTTTATTGTTTGAAAAATGCCTCAATTAGGTGGCGAGCTGAGCAAAGTGTTGCAGCTCAATCATCTCGTATAAACGGAGGTCTGGGGGCGAAGCCCTTGTTGCTATGTGGTTTTTTGATTTTTGGAAAAAATAACTATTTTAACGCCATTTAGCACGCTTTTAGAAGCCAGTAGAAAAGTTAAATTGCTTAGCCCTTTCAGCCCCTACTTTACCCACCAATCAATTCTAAAACACGTTTAAACGCTTGCATTTTAGGGTTAAATTGTTTAAGTGATTTGGCTGGGAATGGCTAAAGCCCTCATTGCCGTCGTAGTTCCGCCATTAAATTCATAAACACTTAGCGGCCCGTTGTGCATCCCGACTCATAGTTTGAAAAACACTGGCTTCGGGCTTAGGATACTTTGAATTGAACGTGACGCAAACGTTCATGGATTTGAAATTGATAATACTAGCGTAATTGGTACTTGATGACCTATTACTGATTAGGTTCAGAGGTGTAAACTTTGGATGTTACTTCTGGTGTTTGAAACTTGAACCACTAAACTTTTGGTATTTAAAAACTTTAATATACTGCTAATGTGGGTAACTTTAATCAATTAGGTAGGATTGAATGTTATAGTTCCGTTTTGCAACATTGTCGGCTTTCTTGACTTTACGTGATGTTCCAAAAAACGTACTTTTGGTAAACCAAGATGGAGGGTAAGGCCCCCCTGGCCCCCCGTAGTAACGGCACTGAATTTGCCGAATGAAAAAACTTTTTCTTCCACCGTAACAAAAATTTGTATGTTCTTTTCTATCCTCGATTGAGCTTACTTCTTTGTTGTTGTTGTTTTTTTTTGCGTTTAAACGTTTTTCGGTACTTTTGTAACATGTTTTTGGCAGTTTGGCTATGCCAAATTTCATAGTTTGTGTGATTTCAAGCTTGCAATCATTAAACCCAGTGCATACCCATCAAACTATGGTCTGTTGATTAAGTGGTTAATATTTTCTTCCTGAGTGAATTTTTATGGTAGCTCATTGCGATAGTGCTTTAGATATGGGATGAGATGCATCGGACTATGCCGCTTACCTTCGCAAGCGACTACTTAACGTTGCTTAACGTTGCAAAAATACAATGTAAATTACGTGCAGCTTCCGGTCTAAACTTACATTGGTATGGAAGTATGAAATGGAATATAAAATGGAAGATTTTTAATATGGAATGAAAATGGAATTGAAGAAAATTGCCAGAGTGAAATATGGAAAAATCATCTTCCATTCCATTTTATGCCATGCCCTGTTCGTAGGTGATGGTATGTAGGTCAAACACGTCTATGTCATGTAGAAAATACAGGAATAGCTTGTACTATTCGGAAGCAATTGCAAAAATATTTATGACAAATACCACTAGGGAAATGTACCCGATTATCATTTGCTTAATTATTTGCAGTAGCATTTATTAACTGATTAATTTCCACTTTACAAAGCTTGAACTTGAAGTAAAATCTTGTAGAAAAAAAAGATCCAGGAGCATGCGGAAACGCAAGGGGCATCACGGTCATATTTTCAAAAAATGGCGACATTTTTTGCTCTGACGTCACAGGCGATTCAAATTTTGTACATAGTTTTAAGGTTTGCTTTTGATGCTGAGTTATAAAATACCTAAGTCAAAGTAGTTCCGTCACAAAAACATTTGACGACGTCATTTAGTTAAATTTTGGCCAAAAAAGTGATTTCGGCAAACCTTAAAATTGGGAAACTTCAGGGTGATTAGGCCAAAAACGGATCAAGAAAAATTGGAAAGAAGGAGTGTGTAAATATCAGATAAAATGATAAGATGAGTTCGATTATCTTTGTTTAATCCGACAAATGGTGCAAGCGTGCCACTTTACCAGCGTAAAATTGGTAAAAAAGAACAAAAGATGCAGGCCCTTGTTTACAATTGTACGTCAGGTGAAAACCAGGCCCTAAAAAATGATGAGAATCTTTTATCGCACTGAGATATGATGGACAGGTAGGTAGATGGCTGCTGACTTCGAAGACCAAAAGCTTTTTTTTGCTATCTCTTGATCAACTTCTTAAAAAAAATTTTTGTTTAAAATCAAGTTGCAGCTAGCTCGACAGCGCCGGCTTGCGAAGCAAATTTAATACATTATTTGAACAGAACAGAAATGATTTATTTAGTGGATCAAGACAAAATTCGGCGGCATAATACATTTACTCGGATACATTCAGACTATCCTTGTTCCACAGGAGGCTGCGAAGGGACCGGTAAAGGTCTTCGCGTCAAGCAGCCACCAAGAAGATTAGATGCTGAAGCTTCTTCAAAGAGTAAC
The DNA here is from genome assembly GCA_963965965.1 of Trididemnum nubilum. Taxonomy (NCBI): domain Eukaryota; kingdom Metazoa; phylum Chordata; class Ascidiacea; order Aplousobranchia; family Didemnidae; genus Trididemnum; species Trididemnum nubilum. The sequence continues at coordinate 18,368,890 of OZ014477.1, forward strand.
TATACTGCAAGAGCAAAACTAGCAAAAAGAGTTTCGAAACATAAAAAAAAGAGTGTGCAAGCATCGTTCAATGTAAAATAAAGTAAAAAATACTTACAATTAAATACTATTGCCAATTATCCTCGGTATTTCTCGAGAAGTGAGTTTTTAAAGTTCCTTTGAATTTATTGCAATTTTGATCTCTAATGTTAATGGGAACAGAATTCCAAATTTTGGCGCCTTGGTATTTGATAGACTTTTGGCATCGTGAAAAGGAGAATTTTGAAATATACAGGTTTTTCTTAGTTGAAGATCGGGTACGACGACTGTGTATAGAAGGAATAGGAGAAAAAAACGAGGAGATACAGGGAGGAAGAGCTTGTTTAGAATGTCGGTACATCATTTTTCCAACTTCAAATGTGTACTGATCAGCAATTTTTAAAATACCTAGTTTATAAAAGTGAGGAGTTATCGGGCTTCGGTAATTACAGTTAGAAATAATGCGAATGGCCTTATTTTGGAGACGTTGTAATTTTGCAAGATAGGTTGAGTAGGTATTTCCCCAGAGCACGAGACCAAAGAGCAGATGAGGATGAATGAGGGAAAACTACAGCAAAAGTAAAGTAGAAGAAGGAAAGAGCCATCGTAGTTCACATAAAGTTCCTACCGCTCTGGCCACTTTGTTTTCAATTGCATGGATGTGGGATTGAAAGTTTAACTTTTTATCAATTATTACGCCTAGATATTTAGATGAATCACAACAAGCTAACGTAGAATTATTATATAAAATCTTGAATTTTTCTTCATTTATATTTAGTTTAGGGGGAACATAAATTGATATGGATTTTTTTAGATTTATTTGCAGTTTGTTAGCATTGCACCAGTTTTTAAGATTTTCTAATTCGACATTACATCTCTGTTCAAGAGAAGAAAAAGAAGAGTTACTTACTACCAAGCAGGTATCATCAGCAAAAAGACATGGATTACATGATGTGGATTTACAAAGATCGTTTACATAAATGAGAAAAAGTAATGGCCCCAAAATAGATCCCTGAGGAACACCTATGTTAATTAGTTTGGAGGAAGAATGACAATTATTCAAAGACACAAACTGACAGCGATAAGACAGATAACTCTCGAGTAAAGAAAATGTCGGTCCACGTATACCATAGTGATACAGTTTATGGAGAAGAATGGGATGTAACACAGTATCAAATGCCTTTCGGAAGTCCATTTGCAGTATTCCGGTGTGGAAATTATCTTGAATTCGATCATATATGGGGGTTATGACTTCAATAAGTAAAAATAACATCACTAAAAGTAAAAATAACCTTACTAAAATAACAATAACATACACTAAAAAAATAACATTATTAAAAACGTTGTCAACAAAGTAGAGTAAGCAGTCCATTGAGTTGGAGGTAAGATAATTTGAGAGAAAATATTTCAACTAAAACAATGAATCCATTCACTAAATGCAGGAATTGTGTGATTGTGCCTCTTGGAGCTTTCGAGAAAGATTTTCATAAAATTGGATTATGAAAAGAAAGAAAAAGATAGTTAAATTATTCCTGAAGTGATTTAGGCAGAACTAATTTAATAGTTCACTGAGACATCATGTCTTACAATACTACTTCATTTGACAACATCTTAATGCTGTCTCCACGTTTAAATGGGTAATCATTTCAACCCCTAATGACGCAGGTAAGGCGGGGCCGCATCACGGAGCATTCCCGTGTTTCGAAGTCAACTGACTTCATCATCAGTGTGAAGAGGAGTCGACACAATGCAAGGAATTTTGATCCCTGAATTAGGCTAACTCATCCGGTTAATTTGTTTAAATCACCAAGCTATCGGTATAGGCTATCGTCTTCATCTTGTCACTTCAGCTACTAAAAAGGCAGATCTAAATTTTTCCCATGTACTGCTCTGGACTCGAGTTTCGCGTAATACGAACGCTCATCGGCAGAGCTGACGTTCAAACCGAAATGCAAAAGCTAAACTAAGCTGGCCTACAAACCAAAATTCAAAATCTGGCTAAAATAGTCCATAAAATTAAAATCAAAGTATGATTGTGAAAAATAATTACAATTGTGACCATGGTAACCAGGAAAAAAAAGGAATAAAATTAACTCTGGACAGGAGATCAAGAGGGCTAATAGACAGGGATAAATAATCAATTAAATAAAATGGGCAAGGGGACCAAGTGGATAAGGGGGCCGGTGAGTCAAAGGACAGAGATAAACAATTCATCCAGAAAAGATAGTCTTTATTGCTATGATTGTGATGTTTAATAAATGCTTTGGGTCAACGTTTAGTCATCTTGTCTACAAATAGTCTTTCCAAGCCCTTTTAGTTTCGAATAAACGTTAGAAGTCTCAATAATTTGAACTTCGCTTTTGTTCGATTCGTTAAAAAAAAGCAAAACTAAAAGTGGTAGCAAATTTTACACAGCAGGCTGTAACTGTACCTCAAGAGTAGAAAATAAAAAAATACTTTTATACCACTTGAATATCTCCATTCCTGAATATTTTTATGTCACTCTGTAAAAACTCTCAGAAACCTGAAACAGACAGTACAGTATTATGGTATTATAGTGTATATAGGCGTAACCAGGAGGGGCAGGGGGCCCAGGCCCCCCCTACCCAATCGAAATGCCACCTATGGTAAAAATGTGACAAACAGGCCTTGTTTCTTTAGTTTTAGTTTCTTTTAGCATCTTCGCGTACAACAGGACACGCTTACAACAGCTTTTATCAATAATATTGACAACCAGGGGACCTATGCCCGTTTCAATTCAATTTTGCCAAGCATTTTAAATCTATAACCCGGGTGAAATTAAGGATTTTTGTCCAAAAAGTTGCTACCTCAGGCACTTCTGTAAACTTTTTATAAACGAAATGCAATAACCAGGACCGGATTTACCATATGGCCCAATACCAGTGTTACGTCGTTTCAGCTGCAGAGGGTATCGAACCTGGCCTTGTCTGTCTTGTCGAGTCGGGTATCGCTGCTCTTTGTATTGCTGCCTACACGTGACGTTTCACCTCACAATTCCAGCCAGTTTGCTACTTCCTTTGCCTTTCGCAATTTGCATAAATGCAAATCTGCTTCCTTTCTGCTCGGCGTTTTGCCAGCTTACTGCTTACCTTTTCTCGATTTTCACTCATTCTTTTTCTGATTGTAGTCTTGGCAACTGCCATTTTTTACTGAGCTTTCGCACTTGGAACAACTTTTCATATTGGATACTTCTCTCGCAACTGGCTGGAAAAACTATTTCGGTACGTATTACGCTTATTTATTGTTTTTTGTTCTTCGTATGTTTGCCATTGATTTAGGTACTATTGTTAAAGGTAATTTCTCGATCCCCTGATAGTTAAGGATTTATAATTTTGCATGTTAGCTTCTCGTCCCTCCTTATCGTGTTAATCTTCCTACTTGTTTTTTTTTTGTAATTTTACTCTAGGTTTAATATTCTGACCCTTCAGCTCGTATAGCCGGGTTTTTGTTATTTTTTAGAAACCGCTCCGAATGCTCTGATCATCTACAACAAGTGGCCATTCAATAAACAATAACTCGGAACTTTTCTCGCACTGGCGTTTTGAATTAGAGCGCGTTTTGAATTAGTGTGAGGCCCATCTCCACAGCCAGTTGTTTAAGTCCTTACATTAAAGTTTCGAAATGCTCTTGGAGGAGACCCGTCATTGAACTCTGGCAGGATTACAGAATTCGCAACTTACAAGACAATTATCCTTTTCTGTGCCTTTTGTGTGATAATCTTAAATTTTCATAATGCTGAACGAAACTAATACCGAACAAGAAAGTACTTTTGAACTGCTGATCTCAACTCTGAAAGAGCAGTATTGCAGAGCTGAACGTATGATGTCTCTTAGAGACTCTGGTAATCATGCCGATGAGATCAAACAGCTGTGTGCCGATATTGAACTTAATTTTTCTAAATTAATGAGTTTGATGAAAACAATCGGTGCAGATCAATGCCGTATAGACGAGATCAGTAAATCAAACGTCGAATTTGACGCACGTAGCAAAGATTGGATGACAAAGAGAGCTATTTCTGCTACTAGTTAAATTAGTTAAATTACTAGTTTAGCCTTCGTCAAACTTAAATTGGCAAAGGTTGAAGCCAAACAAGCTATGGAACGTGCGGAGGAGGAACTAAAACGTGTGGAAGAGGATTTAAAGCGCTCTGAGCGTGAAGCCAAGAGAAAGGTAGAGCTGGCTAGGGCTGAATTGGAAGCGTGGGAGGCTTCTTCCGCTTCTTCCATTGATGAAAGGTATGATAATTTTGATGATTTGTATGCTGAACCCCTCGGCAGTCAAGCAACACCTTCTGTGATAGCTAATAACACCCAAACGGCAAACGATTCTTTAAATGAATCTGTCAACACCAACAACCCCATTACTAAACAAAAACTTGCAAAACAATCTCGTAGTGCCGACCCTTCTAAACCTTCGTCTAGTCGTAACATCGAAACTGATTTATCCAACATGAGTACTCGGGCTTCCCAAGAACTGTTCACAACCGCGGCCTCTTCCAAACTTAATACGCAGCTTCCACAAGCTTCATGGTCCAGTGTCTGCGGCCCTTCTAATATTGGCGTGCAATTTTCGAAAATCATGGCATCGAATACCGTGGGCCCAAGTAACTTAAAAACGCAAGCACCACCATCACAGTGTACGTCCTTCAATCCCGTTGGCTTAGCAAATGTAACAGCGCGAACCAAGTCGCTCTCGCCTACAGGAGTCAAGTTTCGTGACGAGCCTGTCGTAAATTATAGCGGTAAAAGTGATGTAATGCTTAATCCGGCGTCTCGTAACTACAATACCAAGAACGTTGCTGGATCTTTTATGACTCCGTACATTGACAATCAAGCTAAAACTATCTACGACTTAGAATTTGCTCAGTCTCGTGATCTACGTGAAAGTAATTTTCCCTACGTTAGTTCGTATGGAATCGCAACGTCAACGGCTAACATTGAAAATAAGTTGCACTACCAGTTTCCTGAAAGTCGAAATGTAGAACAGGCTTACTTTATGCCGCAAATGAATCAAAGCTATGAGTCTAGTAAACCGCAATTGTTCCGTAACTCATCGTCAACAGTTCAAGACACCTACCGATCAAACGCTTCTCATGTTAATGCAGTCGGTAGTCATATTTATCCACCAGCGGAAACGTATTTTCGGCAACCTCTTTTGGTAGAAGACTGGTTTTTACCTCGGCCAGAATTTCCAAAATTTGATGGAGACCCATTAAAGTTTAGAACCTTCATGAACAATTTTGAACGTCATGTCGAAACTAAAGTGGGAAGCAGCAAATTGCGGCTGTGCTATCTTATTCAGCATTGCGAACCAAAAATTCAGGATAAAATTCAGCACTTCTCCAATAAGGGCGAAGATGGCTATTTTTTGGCAAAGTCGAAACTTCATAAAGAGTACGGAAGGCCCTGCGTAATTGCTGATGTTTGTGAGAAACAGTTTAAAAATGCTACTCCGGTTAAATCGAACGATCCCGAAGCGTTGAAACGTTTTGCTGAATCATTGGAAAAAGGTTTGATAATTCTGGATGAAATCAATTGTTTGGGTAGCCTTAATTCTATCGACACGATGACCCTAATCGTAAATAAACTACCTTTTGATCTTAGACGTAGCTGGGTGAAAGAGTCGGTTGCGATCGAAAACCGAACGGGGCGAGTCGCCGATTTTCGTTGCCTTGTTAATTTTGTTACATCTAAATCCGATGAGCTTAATTCATTGTTTGGCTCTAGAATTCATGGAACGAAACCCAATCTTCAAACTTATAAAGGAAGAGCTAAAACGCCTGGCGCCTCTGGAAACACGAAGGGCAAAGCGATTTCTTTTAACGTTAAAACTTCTAAGTCGTCTCAAGTCGAATCGAAAGATGAAGGCTTTGCTTGTTTTTTCTGCAAAAGCAAATCTCATAAACTTGTTAACTGTCAAAAATTTCAAAAGGCGTCTTTTACCGAACGTTCCAGTTTCATCAAAACCAACAAATTCTGTTACAAATGCTTGAGTTCTAAACACCGTACGCCTAACTGTACTAGACGAAACACCTGTACCGTAAATGGTTGTACTGGCACGTTTCACCATACCTTGCTTCATCCAGTGATGCAAACTAATCCCAGTTCCGAAAATTCCGCGGTAAACGAGGATAACAAATCGAGCTCTAAAAGCACTGCTAATGACGAAACCACCCTAGCATGTTCTCTGCAAAGTTCTAGAGGTCATCCAGCGAGAAACCGTAACAATGTGTATCTGTGCGTGGTGCCGGTAGACGTGAAGTATAAAAATAAATCAGTACGAACTTATGCCTTTCTGGACCAAGGGTCCACTCGCTCTTTTTGCGACAAAAAGCTTTTTGATGTTTTGGGTGCTAGCGGAACTGAAGACGAACTAATGCTGCAGACCTTAACTGATTCTAAAACCCATAGAGGCTTCACCGTATCCTTCACTATCTCGGCCTTGAAAAGTGATGAGGAGTATGCTTTGTCCGATGTATTTTGCATACCTAGTATTCCCGTGACTCCTAACTTGATTCCTGCAAAAACGGATTTGGATAAATTAACTTATCTCAGGGATATTGAATTTCCCCAAGTAAAAAATGCTACCGTAACTTTACTAATTGGAGCTGACTGCCCTGAAATGTTTTGTGTGAGTGAGATGCGCAAAGGTGCTCGTGGACAACCTGTCGCAATTAAAACTCCTCTTGGTTGGTCCCTTCTTGGCCCTTCCCTTTCATTAGGGGTATCTAAAAATTGCCAAGTTAACTTTGTAAAAGCAACTGATACCTCTCATCGCGATATAAGCTGTTTATGGGAAAACGACTTTGGCTGTGGTACATCGGTCTTGGATGTACCGTCTTCCAAAGAAGACCGCATCGTTTACGAATCGATGCAAAAAACTGTGACAATTGTCGATGGACATTATCAACTCCCATTACCATGGAGAAATCACGTTTCTTATCCAGGTGATAGCTTGCCAATGGCTCAACGAAGACTTCTTTCCTTACAGAAACGTCTACAACGCGATAAGAAACTACATTACCAATACTCTGAGGTAATAGAAACGTACGTTAAAAATGATTACGCCAGAGCGATTCCTAACGAAGAGTTGGACGTGAACTCGATCACTTGGACTCTACCTCACTTTCCTGTGTACCACCCCAAAAAGGATAAAGTACGTATTGTGTTTGATTGTGCTGCTAAGTTCAAGGGATTCTCATTAAATGACATGCTAATGCAAGGGCCAGACTTAGTTTGCAATCTAGTTGGGGTGCTTCTTCGGTTTCGAAGAGAACGAATTGCTCTCACTGCTGATATCGAGTGTATGTTCCACCAGATTAAAGTTCCCTCCCAAGACAGTCACGCTTTAAGATTTCTCTGGTGGCCTGGAGGCGACTTGGCTGAGAAACCTATACTGCATCAAATGCAAGTTCATTTATTTGGCGCTACCTCATCTCCTAGCTCTGCGGCCTTTTGTCTTCGCCAAGCGGCGATTGATCTTGGCGACCAGTTTGACCCTGAAATATCTTACATCGTTCGACGAAACTTTTACGTTGACGATTGTTTGTGTTCTACATCGTCAACCCACCAAGCTAAGCTCATCGTAGAACAACTTACAAAACTTTTGAAAAAAGGTGGTTTTCGCTTAACGAAATGGCATACTAATTGTCGTGAAGTCTTGGATACTATTCCAGTTAATGAAAGATCTACCAAAACGCAACACGAAGTTACTGATGACAATTGTGCTAATGAGCGTGTACTAGGCGTTCTCTGGAATGTGCTTAACGATTCCTTTGGCTTTCGCATCACCTTTTCCGAAAAGCCTGTGACTAGGAGAGGAATCTTATCTACTCTAGGCTCTCTCTATGACCCTTTGGGTTTCGTGGCTCCCGTTACCTTACGCCCCAAGATTTTGCTCCAAAACTTGTGCAGAGCTGGTGTTACCTGGGATGAAAGGCTGACCTCGGAGCAGGCTACTGAGTGGCAGACATGGCTTCGCAGCTTGACTGACTTAAATGATATACAGCTGTCTAGATGCTTTAAACCGCCAGACTTTGGCACTGTTTCTTTGATTGAACTACATCACTTTGCAGATTCTTCATCCGACGCTTACGGTGCTTGCAGCTATCTTCGTTTAACTGATGATCGTGGTAACATCAATTGTAGCTTTTTAATTGGAAAATGTAGATTGGCTCCTTTAAAAACCATGTCCATTCCTAAACTTGAACTGACTGCAGCAGTTCTTGCAGTGCGCTTAGATATTATGCTGCGAAGGGAGCTTGAATTTGACAGCTGCGTTTCTACCTTCTGGAGCGATTCTACTGCAGTTTTGCAGATGATTAGAAATTCTACTAAACGCTTTCCCGTATTTATAGCAAATCGCCTTTCCGTGATCGAAACACACTCCAGCCCTGAAAATTGGCACCACGTTCCTTCCCGACTAAACCCTGCTGACTTGGCTTCTAGAGGGTGTTCTGCTAAGACGTTACTTGAATCTCACTATTGGTTTTCTGGCCCAGAATTTTTGTGGAAGACTGAAGAGCAATGGCCCCACGGTCCCATTCCTTTATCCCCGCTGCCGCTGTGTGATGTCGGACCACCTAACAAAACTACTGTCTTTTTGCTCACTTCAAAACAAAGCCCTGATATTATAGATCATCTTATCTCACGGCATTCGTCTCTTAGAAAGCTGAAGAAAAACGTGGCGTGGATTCTGAGGCTTAAAAGTTGCTTGCTCGAGAAAGTGAGAACTAAATCCAATCATCTTCAATTTGATACTCCGGACCTGACTGTGCAAGAACTGCGTCGTGCAGAAAACGAACTTGTTAAATTTATTCAAAGAAAACATTTTTCCAAACTTTTTGTTCTTCCCTCTGCAAATGAAAAGAAGTCTAAAAGTAAACTGCCTCGCTTCGTCTTAAAACTTAATCCTATTCTTGTAGACTGTATTCTTCGCGTGGGTGGAAGATTGCGGAATGCTCCGGCCAACTTCGATTCAAAACATCCTATCATATTACCAAGTGACTCTCATTTTACCGAACTCATAATTAAGGAGCATCATCTCAAGGTTGGTCATTCTGGTGTAGGACACACTTGGTCGTCATTAAGGCAAACCTTTTGGATCATAAAAGGGAGTTCCACGGTTCGCCGTGTTCTGGGTAATTGCATGTTTTGTAGGAAAAGGAACGCTCCTGTTGGCTCTCAACTCATGGCGGACCTCCCCCCTGGAAGACTTCAGGTAGACAAACCACCGTTTTCGCACGTGGGTATCGATTATTTTGGACCATTACTCATAACCCAAGGAAGAAGTCAAGTAAAGCGGTACGGTTGCATATTTACTTGCCTAACCGTTCGTGCTGTGCACTTGGAAATATCTCATAGTCTCACCACTGATTCTTTTATTAATGCTTTACGCAGGTTCATTGCCCGGCGAGGTGCTCCGGATCATATTTACTCAGACAACGGGACCAACTTTGTCGGAGCTACCAAGATCCTTCGCGACTCCCTTCGGAAATGGAATCAGCATCAAATTAACGACTATCTGCGCCAACAGGAGATTCGTTGGACGTTCAATCCTCCCACAGCCAGCCACATGGGAGGATCGTGGGAGAGAATGATCAGATCGGTAAGAAGAATCTTGTCTTCGTTATTAACCAGTCAATCGATATCTGAAGAAGTTCTCCAAACTGCAATGACAGAAGTTGAGTGGATAATCAACTCAAGACCGCTCGTACCAATAACTTTAGACCCCAAAAACGAAGAACCCCTCACACCCAATCATCTCTTATTGCTAAAGGGTAACCCGAATGTGCCACCTGGTTTATTCGATTACAAAGATTGCTATGTTCGTCGCCGTTGGGCACAGGTACAATACATAGCTGATCAATTTTGGCGACGTTGGACTCGTGAGTTCCTGCCCAATTTAAACCACCGACAAAAGTGGTTTCAACAACGACGCAATGCACAAAAGGACGACCTAGTTCTCTTAGTTGACGACACTTTACCCCGTTCTCGATGGTCACTAGGTCGCATTTTGGAAGTTTTTCCAGACAAGAACGGACTTGTACGAACAGTGCTCGTAAAATCACGAAACACTCTATTAAAGAGACCAATTACAAAACTGTGCTTGATTTTGAGGAAGGAAGAATGAAGACAATAGGCCTTTAGAACCTTTTTGTGCTTCGCATTTTCTGTGTTGGTGTTTCGCCCCTATTTTAGTGGAATTAGAGAACTCGGGAGGTTACCATCTTCGTTGGTTTCTTCCCTCCTTTTTTGGTCTTGATTTCTGTTATCACGCAACTCCACTTCTTTTTTTTTTGAAAATGTGTTTGTGAACCACATTTTGTGGGGGGAAATGTTACGTCGTTTCAGCTGCAGAGGGTATCGAACCTGGCCTTGTCTGTCTTGTCGAGTCGGGTATCGCTGCTCTTTGTGTTGCTGCCTACACGTGACGTTTCACCTCACAATTCCAGCCAGTTTGCTACTTCCTTTGCCTTTCGCAATTTGCATAAATGCAAATCTGCTTCTTTTCTGCTCGGCGTTTTGCCAGCTTACTGCTTACCTTTTCTCGATTTTCACTCATTCTTTTTCTGATTGTAGTCTTGGCAACTGCCATTTTTTACTGAGCTTTCGCACTTGGAACAACTTTTCATATTGGATACTTCTCTCGCAACTGGCTGGAAAAACTATTTCGGTACGTATTACGCTTATTTATTGTTTTTTGTTCTTCGTATGTTTGCCATTGATTTAGGTACTATTGTTAAAGGTAATTTCTCGATCCCCTGATAGTTAAGGATTTATAATTTTGCATGTTAGCTTCTCGTCCCTCCTTATCGTGTTAATCTTCCTACTTGTTTTTTTTTTGTAACTTTACTCTAGGTTTAATATTCTGACCCTTCAGCTCGTATAGCCGGGTTTTTGTTATTTTTTAGAAACCGCTCCGAATGCTCTGATCATCTACAACAAGTGGCCATTCAATAAGCAATAACTCGGAACTTTTCTCGCACTGGCGTTTTGAATTAGAGCGCGTTTTGAATTAGTGTGAGGCCCATCTCCACAGCCAGTTGTTTAAGTCCTTACAACCAGGGCCCCGCGCTCAAATGGTAAGACTTTTTTTGGTCTTCACCTATATTTGGCAGGAAGATGTTGCAAAAATCCCTAAAGTGCCAGGAGTCCCGCGCAATGTAAATCCGGCCCGATAAAACATGGTTAGTAAGCGCAACCACCTATTGTGCCATTTTTCAATAACAATTCACCTCCATCTTGCCCTTTTTTACAATACTTTAAAAAAATTAGCTAGGGAAAATGATCATTGAACAAATTATTAAATTTCAATTAAGGGGAACTGGGATCCCTGGTCGTACTGTACATGTACTCCTATAACTGGTTATTTTCGTGGCAAAAAAAAATCTCTAAGGAACATCTTTGAGCGGATTATTATTTATTGCTAAAATATTGTATGAGGCAATGCACCTTACTTCTCCCTACCCGCGCCAAATCACTTACAATTAAAATTTAACGCCAAAATGCAAGATTTTAAACGTGTCTTGGACTTCAATTCCAAGTAAAAAGAGGATTCAAGAATTTTATTTTTTCAATTGGCTTTTAAATGTTAAAAATCTAGTTCTTTCAAATGCCCTTGAACACGAGCGAAACGTGATCTGATGGCATTAAAACAGATTTTTTCCAAAAATTACAAAAAATCGCCCAGTGGCAGCGGGCTTCGCTCCTAGAGTCCCAAAGCCTCTGGCGGCTCCGCCCTCAGACCCATCTGTTGCCCTTTTTACATGAGGTTTTGCAATAGTGTTGATGAAATTTTTCAACACCATTTTGTCAGAATATTGGTTGTTGCAACACAGAAGCTTGTATCACGAATAGTATTACCTAATAAAAACTATTCATAACAACCATGATATCTTTTATGACGAAATGGTGTTAATATTTTTATCAATACCATTGCAAAGCCTCATGTAAAAAGGTTGCGTGATAAGTTCAAGTGAGACATTTTTAACTAGACAGCTTTTTAACTATTAGTTTAAACCCACTCGCTTTAGCAAAAATCTGGTTTAAGTGAAAACAGGCCAAAGCTTCAGATCTTCCATTCTACGATATCTTTGCCCCACAAAAACTTTCTTTTTTGAAAATTTCTAATGATGTCATTGCATGCGATTTATGGTTGGCCCCCCCTCAATCAAAAATCCTGGCTGCGCTATGATAGTGTTCAAGGATTTAATGCACTTAGATACAAATACCCCTGCACTGAACGTAAGGTATGCATAAAAATTAAAGCTTTAAAGGGAAACGCTAAATGTTGGAGTGCAAAAAAATTCGAACTCAAACCATCTCGAACACATTTATTTTAATGAAAAATAGCTGTAGCAAAACCTGTCAACAAGATAGTTCCTTCATTAACAACTAATTACCCAAACCTCATGTACGTAAAATGATATAATTCATCAATCCATGGGAAATGAATAAATTGCTTCTTTTTGCTATATATCCTCTGTATTGGAACAAAAGCTAGTTGTTTGCCATAGAGCTAAAAAATAATAATAATGAACGATGTTGTTGTTGTTGCTATTTTGTATACATCCTTTTGCAGAGGTGTAAAAAGTAGTAAGAAACAATAGTCAAGTAAAAATGTTGTTACTGAGAATCAAGTGTAGTGGAAGTAGAGTAGAAAGTAGTGAACCATTTAACTAAGCAAGTAAAAATACAAAGTAAACAGGTTTTTAAACTACTCAAGTACCCAAGTAGAAAATTTTCTTCCACAAGACCCTTGTGTTTTCTGTATCCCTTTCTATAAATGTTGCTAAATACTATGTATAAATATGTGATATCGCGTTTTAAAATGAGAGCCTATACCACTATAACCGCCCAAAAGTTAGTGATTTTTGAATGCCGCCGTATATCAGTAGTTCAGTATTATAAACGGCTCCATAGTTAATCGTACCAAAAGCATGAATGTGGTACAGTATTTCGATCATAACACTTAATAGCAGTAACGCAACATGGTTAGTTGGCTTCTAATACTAATCACCAAGCTCTGTCTTCTCCTCGCTAGAATATTGGTATGAGTAGCTATGTCGTCATATATAAAACCTGTGCAATTTATTCAGTAAACACTGAAGAACAATGGAACAACAAAATGAATTTAAAAGTTTAAAACACTAGCTTACCACTAAAACCATTCCAAGCTAAATCAATGGAAACCCATTAATTCGATTACCATTGGTTTATTACCAAAACAAAATACGTTAAAAACGTTGACATTTTCTCTGAGCTCATATAATAACAATTGAGTACTGAAAGTTTGGAACCTTTAGCTAAATTTTAGGGATTGTTTAAATACATACTTCAAATGACCACCATTTCATCTGAGACATTCTTGAAACCGGCGAGCATAGTTATAAATCACTCTGGCACATTCTTCTTTTTTTTTTTCACAAATGTTCAGCGTAACGGCCAATTTTAATTCAGCAATAGTTTTGGATTTATTTTGATAAACTCTATCATTTAACATGCTCCACAGGTAGAAGTCTGGGGGGACTCAAGTCAGGTGAATGTGGCGACCATTCTGTATCATACCGCCTGCTAATCAAATGATCAGAGAATCGTTGGTCAAAGTGATATTCGCTGTATATGGAGTATCTCCATTCTGTTGGAATCACTGCACATTTCGGTTTATTTCCGGCTGTGTTTCGCGGTCCATCCACTCATCCAGAACATGTTATTTTAACCAGAGGGCACAGTTTGTACATTTTTTTCAACGTTGCCAATTAAAAAAAGGCCCTATTAAGCGCACAAACTACTTTTAACTTAAAATGTAAGCAAGTAGCGTTATGTTTTGCTAATGTTAATCAAGTGAAAGTAGAAAGTAATCAAAAGTATAATTTCTTAAAAAGTACTCGTTACCGGCAAAATCTACTTGAGTAGGCTACTTAAGTAGAGGTACTTTCGTTACTTTACACCTCTGTCCTTTTGTCTCTAGACAGCTTCAGACGCTACTGTTGGGTGATCTGCACATTTTTTATTGCAATAATTATACTTTGTGTTTGGAGGAATCTGCACCTTCTTAGAAGTTTCCATTGATCCAATGTTCCTGCTGATTTCTTCGAATTTTTGTCCACTGAATTTGCTATTTATTCGAAGACATCAAGCAAAGATAATAATCATCAAAAAATGTCTAGTCTTAGGAAGCATCTCTTGTGACCAGGGAGTGAGTTAAATTTTGATCATGTTATGGATTTGATTGATTCTTCTGTAGCAGTTCATTAATCTTTACAGTAAATAATCTAACTGATGTACCACGCCAAAGCTAAACGTGGGTTTATTTTTGCTATTGTGCTACAACAATTAAGGCGGGAGTGAACAAGAGAGGAATTCAAAAAAGTATCACGACATACTGCACTGCATTATTATTCAAGCAACAAGAGAAGTTCGCGAATAGATTTTTCGCTTTTCAAGTCAAGAAGCCGCCAAACTTATTATTTTTACACCACAAATACGTAGAAGGTCTTCTCGAATTCCAATTTATTCTGACAATTATGATGGGTTTAAATCTCAAATTCCATTTCAACTTTGCTGAATGACAAACAACTTCTCCAAAACTGTTTTTCAGATGTCGAATAACGTTTCAATCCGATTTGATTTCACAAATATTATTGTAATGCAATAATTCTGTAGGTTCAAATGTAAATTGCCGGTAGGCAAATGCATTTACGCAATGTTCATTACAAAAAAGAAGATATTTAATGTTACTGGAACTTGAACAAGGTTCATAAGCCATAGCTCATCACTGAGAAATTGATACAAAGTGAGCAAAAAAAAATTTACTCATTGCTTGAGGGTAACTCAACTTAGCTCCCCACCTCTATTTAATATCAGAAGTGGGACGGACCCCTATTGTGCAATTTAGGGGTTCGTCTGCTCAATGAAGTCATCCTTTTCCTGAAGGGACAAAAATTGCAATAAAGTTCATAAAATCAATAAAAGACATTGACAAGATATTTTGATGTTGCCGATACCCATAAGTATGGGGTTAATAGAAAGAGAAACTGTAAGTGGTCGGAATTCATTCAAAAGCCAATTAATGTTAAATCTCCACTTTAGGTAACTTATTTCAATCTTCAGAATTATCCGACAGACGGTACGTCATCGCACCCTGTTACAGAACATCCTATATGATAAAAAAAAAACTAGGTAGCCAACAATTTACTGTGTATCAGGGTGTCTCAAAAGTAAGTATACACTTTCAATTTTGATTTGCTTTTTAAGTACTCATCATAGGGCATTCATTTCTTCAGAGAACATAGCGTGGATAAGCAGTAAAATTTAGGTATTGTTTGCATTTTTCATCAATCCACATAATGACTAGGAGATTAACCCAAGAAATGAGGTGCAAAATTGCTGATTGACAAGAAGTATATGGATCAGTAAAGCAAACTCAGCCCCTCTTTAACAGGGAATTGAGGTTTTTCCTCCCAGAGCTGAGAAATAATGTTAAATAATGCTTCGGTTAAAAAGCTGAGAAATAATGCTTCGATTAAAAACTGTTCAGCAAGATGGAGCTCTTGCACATTACGCTAGGAAAGTCAGAGATTACTTAAATCAGTTGTTTCCCCGATAGGTGGATCGGGCGCAGATGTCCTCTGGAATAGGCAACTTTTTTCTTTGGGGTTTCCTTTAGAGTAAAGTTTACTCCACATGGCCTCAAAACCTTGAAGAGTTGAAACAAAAAATTAGAGTATCATGTGGACTATACACACAAGAATTGTTGTAAAGTGTCGGTCAAGAATGCATCAAAACGTGGTAAAACGTCTCAAAATTGGTGTTTTTTACGTTGAGATCTAATATCCTGTCAATAAGTAAATTCAACGAGATAGTAAGATGGTAATCTGTTTCTAGTAGTTTATAAGATATTTTTGTAAACTTTTGACAAATTTCAATTAGCCATTAGATTGTTATTCAAATTTTAAAGTGTATATTTACTTTTGAGACACCCTGTATGTTCACATGAATGTGATTAATTTGTTCCTTCTCGCAGCTGACGCATTTCATCTTGCTGCGGGCAATCAAACCAGCCCGAATTAACAATTAAAGCATAATTGCGCCTAATAAATGCTTCAGGTTAGAACTGCACTTGTATTAAAGTACTGTATCATTGCACTAATAAAAAATTAGAAGCATTTCAAGGAAATTGTTTCAAGATCAAAAATATCCCTGAGGTCTAAAAAGGACCAAGTCATGAGTTGGGCACTAGACGTGCAAAAATGCAACTTTTATGAACATATAATAAAATATACACTCTTACCAGGCCCGGTACCAGGATAGCGTGACTGGGGGGGGGGGGCAGAAATAAATTTTGGGGGGCACAAGAAGTTTATTTATGTGAATTCAAGGGGGGCACGAGAAGTTTCTTAGAGTGTGAATCAAACAAAAAAGCTGAAGACCAAAAAAAAAGGTCTTCAGTACAAACATTTCCACAAATTCTTGCGATTTTCCATGAATTCTTAAGTGAAGACCAACAAAACAAAAAAAAAAAGTCTCCGTCTCAAAACTTTTTGAAACCCGGTGTGAGTCCACAAAGCTACCAAAAAACAGTTCTTGCTCGCGAATTCTAGGGCGGTAAATACCAATTTGAAAGTCTTAGGCCTCGATTTGCACTCCACTAGCCCCGAGCCTGTTAATTTCTTTGGGGCACGGCCCTCGCTTGGGGGGGGCACAATTTTCATTTGGGGGTGCACGGCCCCGGAATGCCCCCCCGTGGCGCCGGGCCTGACTCTTACAATAAAATAATATATAATAAAATATACACTATCACTCACTATACACTCTTGTAATAAAATCAAAAGTCACCTTGAAATACTGGATGCAAGAAATTATCTTGCTATGAAATTGGAAGGTAAGCTGTAAATCATATAGCTTCTCCGGCCAGCATTGCAAATACTGCAAATCCAAAAGCTGTACACGTGTTGGTTTGGAATGCTATTTGAGCATCGCAAAATTATGAGTTTTTTGTGCGCGTGCGTTTTTGTGTTATCCACATTATATTACAGTTGGACCATCAAAGTTTTTAAGCTTTTTGCTATGTTTACAAAAATATGTTAATGGTTGCGAATTACGTGCAAATTATACAGAACACAAAAGCTGCTGTTTTTTGCTGTTTATTCACGCGCTACAGTCTTATGGCCAAAGCATGGTATGGAATAAAAAAATGGAATGGAACGGAAACGGAAGATGCCAGAATGGAATGGAAAGAAAGATTTCAAAAATGGCATGGAAGACTATCTTACATACGTCCATATCAATTTCATACAAGATTTCGACCATGGTATTTACAAAAAAATACAGTATATACGGATAGTGATAAATAGTATTCTCACAGATGTGCTCAATATCTGTTCTGCTATTAGTCGACAAATCGCGATACTTGGTTGCATGTATTGTGTCAAAAGTGTTCCGTGTAGTACGTATTGCATCACCGTATGTACACTGCAATTTTACACTATCGATGCTGTAGCTGATGGCTTTGGCAGGTTTGACTTGTTTTTCATTTCGAGATTGACAATTCGCAGAGGTGGGCAGTAACCAGATACTATAGTAACTAGCTACTGTAACTAGTTACTTTTTTAGAATTGTAACTGTAACTTAGTTACTTTTTCAAAAAAGTAACGAAAGTAGGAACTAGTTACTATATGGAGACATTAAAAAGTTACTGTTACAGTTACTTTCAGTTTTGGTCCTGTTAAAAAAGATTCTTTAATCGTTATATTTTGGTTAAATGAAACTCTTCTATGTAATCCCTGCTGGCGCTACTGATTACGAATTTTTTATTGTGCACTAACGTGCTAACAGGAGCTATTGTGGGACGTGGTAACAGGTGCTGTTGTGCACTAACGGGGCTAACAGGCTTAGCAGTGAAAGCGGCAATGATGTTGAGTCCGTTAATAACGATGAATTGTTTGGTTGTTTGTTCAACCAACCTGAACCAAATTAAGCTGCTGCTGCTGCAAAACGGATAGAAGAGTTTCTATCAGCAGTACCAGCGAAAAAGATAGATGATAATTCCTTTGCTGATGCAACGCTAAAGAAACTGTTCGTCCAGTACAATACTTCTTTGCCCTCGAGCGCAGTAGTTTAAAGGCTTTTAGCAGTGCTGGGCACAGCAAATTTAAACTCTATTCCGCAACCCAGAGTTGAAAGTCGGGCCGGGCTTTTCGTGTCGGGTTCGGGCAAGGTTCGGGCCTGAAGTTGGCAAAAATTTCGGGCTTAATTCGGGCCTGAGACGTATTTTTTGTCTTAGGTGCATACAAATATAATCAAAATAATTTGGCGACATTGCTAAAATTTTCAGACCTAACTTAACTTTCGGTTTTTTCGGGCATGATTTGGGCTTGAAATTAGTTTTCGGGTCCGGGCCGGGTTCGGGCTTATACTTTCGGGTTCGGGCCGGGTTTGGGCTCGAACTAGTCGGCCCGTTTACAACTCTGCCGCGCGTTTACAACTCTGCTGCAACCGCAAATTCCACAAAATAGCAATAGGTGGTCCGCAACCGCAAATCCTCAAGTTAGCGGTAATTTTTTGCACTTTTGCAACAGCAAATGAATTTTTACTTCCGCAAACTTGAACCGCAAACTTTGCTGTTGTTTTTTTCTGGTTTGATAAATATAGGAGACTTACAGCAATATAACAATCAGAGGTGGAGTCGAGGACACAAGGCTCGAGGCCAAGGCCAAGGACACAAAAAAAATCCGAGGCCAAGGCCAAGGACAGTCTTTCCGAGGACAGACACTCTCGAGGCCAAGGACAGGAATGCTCGAGGCCAAGGCCAAGGACCCAGGACACAAAGCGCAAGTGCTCTCCAAAAAAAAAAGGGTCTTCACAAAAATAAAAAAAAAGGTCTTCACAAAAATTTTTCAAGCGATCTCCACTAAAAAACGTTTTCCAAAAAATTTTTCAAGCGCTCCACAAAATTTTAACATTTCAAAAAATACTGCTGTCCTCGAGCCGAGGACAGGCCAATTTTCGAGGACTTGAGGCCTTGAGGCCAAGGCCAAGGACTTCAAAATGTGTCCTCGAGGACTCCACCTCTGATAACAATGCTTGTTATTTTCCATATCGGCTGTAGACCTGTAATAAACATCAGTAAGTTTTCTTCGGTTTATTTAATATTCTGCTTTTGTTAGTTATAATATACATGTCAGCTGCAGGGTTGAGTGGAAATGTAGGCAGGTTTGTTTAAACAAAACTGCGACCGGAGTTGGATTACGGCTGTGACTCTGGTGGCTGAAGTAGACATTTGGAAGAGAGTAACCTCAACTGCCAGTCACTTTCGTTGCTCGTTCTAACTTCTAACTACAGTATGTTCGTTGAGTTGATAATAATCCTTATTTGATTTACCTACTTGTACAGTACATGTACTTGTCATATAGGACAAACAGAGATGCTCAAATCTTTATTAGAGTCGAGGAAAGGTAAAAACTCGAGACGCACAAACTTGAATTTTTGCGTTCTTGAAAATGATGCTTTACAGGCAAATAGGCTACTATTTATTTCTTGAGTGACGGAATGGATGGGGGGGTGTTGTTGTCGATGTCACTTCCTGATCCCTTCATTACGCATGACAATTTGCAGATCACGATTAAAATAACTTAGTTTCAAACGTGATAATTGCAGTTGGCGTTTTTTTGCTCCTGCACTGGTGCAAAAATTGCTTAAATTGTTTTGAAAGGTGTTCATATAAAGGCAAATGTTTGCCTAGATGAAAATGTGCTAGATGTAGGAAGAATAAGCCAAAAGTTCGGTTCCTTTGTTTGTTTTATTTCAGTTGCAATACAGTCCTGATTAAGGTTATATGAAATTCTAAACGCTTGAACTTCTAGTCGAACTTTGGATAAGAGTAGTCTTTGAAAAGCTTTCAAATTGCATACAATATAATTACGGTGCAGACACTAGCGTATCTAAGAGGAAGGCCACTGTGTCATGGTCTTCCCCCCAGACCCTAAAAATGAAAACACGATAAACGAAAACAAAGCAGTTCTAAGAGGATGTACGTTGTTACTGCGTTATGCAAAAATAAATCGATCTTTATTTTGGTTTGTTTTCTTCCTTCACAAATGACCTAGCTTTTTAATTCCGTAATGTTTTTGAAGCATTTTTATTTTACGATTTTATTATTCTAGTAAGTCTCGTAAAAGCATTACGCTAAAACTTGCTTCTAGAATGCACGAAAACGCGTATGTTTAGTGTAGTTTTGCAAATTTTTTCCGGAGCATGCCCCCGAACAATGGTCTTGCCTTCGGCACTCTCCATAACATTGATTTGTGGCGTCACAGTGCGATTAAGCTTTTGGCCCCCCATGGAAACTTTTTGCGTACGCCACTGGGTGCAGATATTAATTTCGTTGGAAAATTCGCCCTCATTTAAAATTTTATGTTTCTCTTTAGCGCTGAGCAGTAAGCACTCAGCACCTAAGGTAATTGCAAAAATATAAAATTTGGGTTTTAAATCTTGGTTAACGGTATGTAACGTAGGTTCAATTGACGGCCACTGTTAAATTAAAAATTTGTTTCGACAGTGGCCAGTTTGTTGGTGGTGCCGAAAATCTACACGATCAATGTGCCGTAGTAATTTACGCGCCAAAAAGTTTGTAAATATGATAACTTTGCTCGTGAATTTTGGAAAATTTTGGAGTAACGCCGACGACTGCTCTGAAATTTATGCCATTTCTTAAACAAAAAATAAGCTAAGCATTTTGACGCATCATTTGCACAATATACAAACTTTCGAAAAACAAAAAAGCAAAGTGTTGTGCTATCATTATAATATCGCAAAATTATTCAGGATACAGAAATTTTTTCCAGGATTCTAAAGCGGACAGTAATATTAATTTTCAAAAATGTTTGAAAATTTCTTTAGCGGCAACGCATATAGTCTAAAGCATGCCTTCCAAAAAGACGATCAACGAAACAAAATACAAAAAGACTATAAAAATTAAAGTAAGATTGAAATTGTTGGTAGGCCTGCAGCTTATTTATTTACTAAACGTGCTGGGCATGTCATCAAAATCGTCTTGGGCTACCATTTGCCACTTCAAAAATCCCATTTCAAATTAAGTTTTCCTTCACAAAAACATGCGGTTGGAAGTTTCTTGACCTTAAGCCAACTCATTTTGCTGTAAGAATAGCAGCAACTCTGCAAAATCATCGCTCCACAGCAGAGGAACTTGGTGAGAGGGTGTAGTACTTTAGAAATCATCCACCCAAATCTGTCGATACATTGAATCATAAAAACGTATTTTTTTGGAAATTGCAGAAACGATCCCAGTGATGTTGTTGATTTGCAGATTTTCGGTACATTTCAATTTTTTACCGCAAATGTTTGCGGTACGAAATCGGTTCGCAAATCCGCAACCCTAAATCTTCATTCCACAATTTGCGGATTTGTGGACTTGCGGACCGGTTTGTGGAAGTGCCCAGCACTGCTTTTCAGCATGGGCAAAGACATTTTGAAACCCAAACGTTCTGGTCTCAGTGATGAACATTTTGAGATGCTTGCTTTCTTGAAAGGCAATTAAACAAAGTGCATCAATGTGTTACGTTGTGTATTTTTGTTATAACAACAGCAACAGTAGCAATAAGCAGCTTGTGCAGAGGCACCACATGAAAATTAGAAAATAAATAGAGAAAGAAATCAATTAATACCCGTGCCAAAGTACAAAATCAACATTTTCGATTCTTAATTTATACCGGTAATTAGGTTTATAAAAAGGAACTGTAACTCTAACTAGTTACTTTTTCAAAATGGTAACTGTAACTTAGTTACTTTTTTGTCATGTAACTGTAACTCAGTTAGTTGTAACTCAGCAAGTTGCTTGTAACTCAGTTACTCAGTAATCAGTTACAAGCAACTTGCCCACCACTGATAATTTGCCAAGTTGTATATATTTTTTTCTTCTATCGTCATGAAAGCTCGTTCTTTTGCTATTTCCTCCACGATTTTAATATTATTATTTGAAGTGCTTAAGCTTGTAGTACTTTTCGATGTTAAAGTTTGGTGTCTTTATTATGGCAAATGTTCTTCAGCTGTTTGGTTATGCCAAATTTTATAGTTGGTGTCAATGTAAAGTTGCATTCAGTAAACCCTGTAGGCTACATTGCATAATACCCGATACCCTTCGGTCTATCGTCTGTTAATTAAAATTACGTGCATGGTTACAATTGTTGTGGTACCTTATTTTAATAGAGCTTCGAATATGGAATAAGATGAATCAAAAAGTAAAAAAAAAAAAAGCAACTAACAACTATGATAGATATAGCTACGGGTTTGCTGTGATGATTTTTATCTTAATATTTAATGGTGCATGTGAAAAACAGCGGTTTAGGAAACCGGTATATACTGTAGAGAAAAAATTAAATTTTGTTTCAATTTTTAATTTCCCCTAAGTTTTTCAATCATGTTTCAGCAGTGTACTTATACGTGTAGAAGCTTAGAGTATTAGTAAATTTGACCGCTCAAGTAGATCCTTGAAAGGCTTCTCATGCATGCTTTAAAAACAAAATCCCTGGAATAATTTCGCATATAGGTATTGCTTTTTAAGTAGTCTTAATTCTTAACATATGTGTAGACCGGAAGCAAAGCAACGCACCTCGTAATTTGCATCTTTGTTATTCTACGCGCACCTTCGAGAGTGGTTGGCTACACTTATCTGTTTGCGAGCAACAACTCGCTATGGTACGTTTGCCATTGCGAAGATTCAAATTATGCAGTGCGTTGCTTCCATTTGAAAAAATTTTTGGTATGAAAGTATGATATGGAATATGAAAGAAACTTTTAGTATGGAATGGAAATGAAATGGAAGAAAATTGCCAGTATGGAATATGGAAAAATCGTCTTCCATTCCATTCCATGCCCTGCGTAGTGCCTATGGTTTAGCCTACTTTTGTTCAAAAACACTGTTCGTACTTTTATTGTGGCCCTCGTCAGAAAAAGACATTATTATGCACTGAGGCAAGATTGTTTTTTTTACCCAAGACGGGGGCAAAATGTCCCACTCTCGTTTTTTTTTGTTTTTTTTTTTTTTGTCATAAGTCCTATTAAAAACAAGTATTTCTTAACAAACTTGTCTAAAAGTCATATTTATTCACAAATAACCCCCTAAAAATTTGAAGTTGCTGGAGTGGGAAAAAGTTTCCCAACTTTGAAGTGTGTCGTAACCACTTCATCAAAATTGGTCATTTTTAGTTTCTTACCTAACTTAAATGACGTCACAAGATGTTTTTGCGACGTAACCACTTTGACTTAGACATTTTATGATTCATATTTAAAAAACAAGCTTATGAGCAAAATTTGAAACTTCTGTAACATCAGCGAAAAATGACGTCATTTTGCCAAAATGAATCGCGATGTCACTGTGATGACGTCATCAATGCAAAACTAGGTTTTGAAAAACTTAGGTGAACAACAAGCCAAAACCATATTTAGTGCTTCCATGACCATCGCTTTAGAATTTGATGAAATCTGATTTAATTCAAAAAAATTGAAATGTTATTACCGTATCTTTGGATTCTTGTAATTGGAAGAATTTATTTATTGATTTCGTCTAAAAATAGTCAGGCAAAGCGTTCTAACTGATAATAATTTTATTTTTTCTAATGTTTCACAATTTAATCCTTCTACCTGTAATGCCGTTATTTCACATCTTGGAACCGCTTGCAAAACAGGCTCGGCGCCATAGGGGGCATTCCGGGGCCGTGCCCCCCCAAATGACTGTTTGTGCCCCCAAATGAAAATTGTGCCCTCCAAGCGAGGACCATGCCCCGAAGAAATTAACCGGCTCGGGGCTACTAGAGTGCAAATCGAAGCCTAAGACTCCCAAATTGGTGTTTACCGCCCTGGAATTCGCGAGCAAGAACTGTTTTTTCGTAGTTTTGTGGACTCACACCGGATTTCAAAAAGTTTTGAGACGGAGACCTTTTTTTTTTGTTTTGTTGGTCTTCACTTAAGAATTCGTGCAAAATCGCAAGAATTTTGAGACGACAACCAGAATTTGTGGAAATTTTTGTTCTGAAGACCTTTTTTTGTTTTATTTTTGGTCTTCACATTTTTCGTTTGATCCACACTCGAATAACTATTTGTACCCCCGTGCCTCCTCGAATTCACATAAATAAACTTCTCGTGCCCCCCCAAGTTTTTTTCTGCCCCCCCATTCACACTATCTAGGCGCCGGGCCTGTTGCAAAATTATACAGTTTTACACATGAACATGCTGAAAATAGTAGTATGTTTCCTCCACACGCCTTAACTAACGATTGATTAATTATGGACATTTAAGGTTCTTAAAAAATTTAATTAATGTTTCTTAAACTACCACCATCATTAGGTAGTGCTGTAACATCTCCAATTTACTTTATTCTACAAAAATAGAACATCACTTTAAAAAAAAAAAAAAGAAACCACCAGTCAGCTATACAGTATGCAAAATTTATAAAAATCTTACAATATTGCAATAAAAAGTTTTCTTTGTCTATAATTTCTTTTTTTTTTTTTGGAGGGGGAGGGGGGGCTGGGCACAAAAAATTGAAAAACATTTGCGCTGCTTTGTCGGTATATACCGTAGAGTGGTTGGCTGAATGATATGCAAACTCGTTAGAGTAAGTAAGTTGTTGTAACATCAAAATTTTGTAACTTGCTGTACTTATGCTGCATAAACCAAAAGGGTATTGAATAGATTTAGTTTCAATTTAACAATAGAAATTCAATGCAAATTTGCAAAAAGATTATTCCAATGTTAAGCCAATAGCCTACATCATTTTTATTTTCATGTCAGACAACAAAAAGTGCATTGTAAAGTGTAAACGATAACAAATATTTTTGCCAAAACAAATATACTGCTGTTAAAATATTTTGTCATAATGTGCACTAAACTTTTTAAGAAATGCTGAGATCGATCGCCTAAAGTCTAAATCAGGGCTTCCCAAACTTTTTTGCTCGCAACCCCCTTTAATCTTTCAAAAATTTCCGCGACCCTTCACAGTAAAATAATAAACACTGTGAATTGTGTATTTGTTGGAATTGTTCAATGGAAAAAAGTAACCACAAGGCACTGATACCCAATGCGTACAAAGCGCAAACACATTTGCAAGCACCCTGTTTGCATTTGTCCTTACCGCTGCTTCAACATCATCTACAGTACGCTTATTACCGATATCGTGCTGCTTCTTTAACAAGCTATCCATTCAATAGAATCTAACCAGTAGCAGTAGTATGGTAGTTATACCTCTACACACCGGTATATTAAAGCCAGGCGCGTAGCAAAAATTCTGCAATGGGGAGGGCTGTTGCGGGAGTCTGTGGGCGGAGCCACCAGCACTAAAAAATTTTGTGATTTTTTGGCAAAAATAACCTAACTTTAGGCCTATTTTGATAAAAATTAATGCTATCAAAACGTGGCATTAAAATTAACAGTGCAAAAACATGGTTATAGGGGCTATGTTGGTTGTAGCTATTGCTAGAATTTCAGAGCTCTTTTTACAAGTTGGTAAATCATGAAACCCTATACCGGTAGGTAGATCAATAAAACTCACAAGTTATATTTCGCCCATGTTTAACGGAAAAATATATAATTAGGGGGGCTAATGGAAGGAAGATTTAGAAAGTAATTGGTAATTAACTAATACTCAATAGCTCCCCCTTATTCCTTGGCTTGTATATTTTTTGATGAAACCTACGTTAAGCATTTTTCAATGTGTGACCAAATTTGAATATCAATTTTTGGCTATGTTTCAAAGTTTTTTTCTGATTTATGAGTTTTATTATTGACAAATTAGCCCCCCCCCCTAAATAAACTTTCAAAATATGCATTAAAATTAAATCATTTTTGAGTCTATTTTAGTGCAAAAGACAGTCTTAAAAGTGCTAATACGTGGTATTTTTCTTATTCTGCATTTTGTTTAGCAGGCCAATTGGGGGACTATATACAACTGTACTTAAACGGTAAAATTTTGCATGTGAGGACGTTTTCGTAGACTTGACCAAACGCATTCGGAATGCGACTGAAATTCAGTGGAAATTTTGCTTCAAGTTCAGATATTGTTCCCGAATTCGATTGCAGACCAAAAAAAAGATATTCACCGAAATTTCAAGGGATTTTGTTTCCATACTCGATTGAAAGCAAAAAAAAGGGTCTTCACCGCAATTTGGTACTGTGCTTGGTCGGAATTTGAGATTTATTGCTGCTTACAGCCACTTTATTGTCTAATCATCTTAATGTAGAGCGCTGAAATTTCGTTAGGGGGAACGCGTCTCCCCGCGTTACCCCTACAATTTAAGTACTGTCTATACCCCCCTCGATACTATGACTACAGCACTATACAAGCATTAAGTTTGGTCCGCATAGTTTTATTATGTCATAAACCAAAGTGACAAAACAAGTTAGGCATCCAGTACTCCAGCTGTGCTACATGATACAAATGGGGAAAATTCTATCTGCTGTAATCTTATATAATACATTGTTCAACAAAGTCTCACTATGTAACGGCGCCTATTTAAGTAGAATCTACAGCTACGTTAAGAATGACGTTTTGCAGAATTGCACGAGTTTTTAACGACAGTCAGGGATCGCTGAGAGTATACCAATTTTACCCTTTCTGGTAAAAACTGGTATACTCTTTGCGACACCTGAAGATCGTTACGCGACCGCTTGGGGGTCGCGACCCCCAGTTTGGGAAGCACTGGTCTAAACCACAAGTTATTTCGCAGCATGCAGTATCTTCTTGTACCTTTATCAGTTGTCTCACATGAATCATGCAAATAAAAAAGCAAGATAATTTTAGTACGATTCATTCAAAGTCATTCCAAGGTATTCTATACTCGCAAGGTATGTTTTTTTATGTTGTAGTTAATCAAAATTAGAGTTACTGCTGTACATCTTCTCTGCGCTTTGATACTTGGTCGATGCAGATAATGAAGTTTATACCGGTAAACGAAACATATAAACACACCCTTTCCTTGTACAAAATCACCTGTACTAAACTCAGTTTTTATTCGTCTGCACTTTTTTGTCGGGCTGACACAACCAAAACAAGCGATCCTTAACCAATTTAAAACCATTTTCCACAGTTCATCGCTAAGATTCTTTAGTGCGACATTCTGTTGCAATCATGATTTTATTCATTACAAAAAGCACGGTAATTTCAATTAACCAGTTCCGTATAATCCTGACTAGCTTTGTCGCCTATAACAATATAGTCAGTGACTCAGTGTATGAATCGTGTTCTTGGAGTTCTCACACCAAGATTCGATTGTGTCCTCATACGCGTAGTCGATCGATGTTATCATACCTGGCTAAAAAATGCAAAGAATGCAATTAGGTTTAAAAAATGTTTAATTAAGCGGCTTTTATCGATCACGCGTATTTTTAAGCGGAAATACGCACGACATCTTTTCCAACGTAAATGCAATAAAAAGAAAAAAGCCAAAATGCATGCAGTTAAATGATAAGCGTATTTCTGTAGCGCAAATATGCGTGATTGGTAAAAGCCGCCTTACCCAGGAGGCAAACACGTAATTATCAGTTTCATCCAACAGAATGTATCTTTAACCTAATCTACGATTTTACGCTTTTCACCTTTCACCTTTGGCAGCCAAAATGTCGATATACGAGTGTAGCCTACTTTAAATGTTTTACGAGGTGTTTTCAATCTGGGAAAATTTTGACTAGGTGCAAAGCTATCTGTGATCTATTGTACGTAATAACCAGCTAAGAGTCAACAACTCTACCAATTATTTCGATTATTTTCGGGTTAGAGCAATAAAATTTATAGCCACAAAGTATCAATGATTTTTTCTTCTAGCAGCAAATTGCTTTGCCCTTCCCCCATATTATTTTGGATATCCTGAAGCGTCAAAGCTTAATTGAACGTCTTCAAAACTCAACAGAGCAATCAAAATAACTTCTTAAAACACGGGTTAAAGGTAAACAAAACTTGGAAGTTTTAGTTTTCCGTTTAATTTTGCAATACAAAAGATAGAAACAGAATGGCATCTTGCTATAGAGTATGCATTGTAATAGAAGTAAAAAATAAAGGATCCATTCGATGAGTTTTACCTCATGACTGTCTGCCATGAAAAATTATAAAATAAAGGCTACTTTCTTTTGAAGTGCATTACGAATGCCAACGATACAGAGAAACTGGTTCTGCTCATTTTCTTGGTGAGAAACATTGAGAATTATCAACATCAGTCATATTTGTAGATGCAAAATTTGTAAAAGAAAAAAATGCTATGACGGTCTAGTTTCTATTTTTGTTTTACACAGAAAGATATGAAACAATTTTTAATTCAGTGGCGCAACCAAGGACTTCAATCCCCCTAGATAAGTCACTTAAACCCAAATTACAAGCGTTTAACCCTTTGCGGTCCAATAAATTTTCCCCAAACTTGCTCACCAGGTCCAATTTTTTTCTTTTCGCAGAATATGGTACATTTTTATGAGCAAAAACCGATTTTAGTACTTTTGGTTGCAAATTTCCAAAAACACCTTGAAATTTTTAAAAATTTATTTTGTGTGGGTCAAAAGTCATCCCATGGATAATCTAAACATTTGTTTATTTAAAGCAAAAAAAAATTATTTACAGCACAAAAGAAACGTCAAACAAAACATTACCAAGTTGTCATAATCCACTCAAATTTTTTCAAGAAACGAATTTGTGAAGCCGTAAATAATCCTTAGTCCTAAGTCATCCCAAGGATGATTTTTGAGCATGCAAACAAAAACAACCCACAATCCAAATTCGGCCTACAATTTTTTAACCTTACAAGCAAACAGTTATCAATGCAAAAATACAATCAGATAATTTTCAACCTAACAAGCAACCAAAATACTGAGAAGCGGTCCACTATGTAAAAATCTACCACACATTTCAATTACAGTTTTTCAGAGTGTGATATTTTTTTGAAGCACTCTCCTGGATAATTGCATCACTATTGGGTTTGCGAAGATGTAAAGTGTAGGTCCGGCGCCATGGGGGGCATTTCGGCTCCGTACCCCCAAATCACTGCTTGTGCTCCCCCTCCAAGCAAGAATTGTGCTCCCCAAGCGAAGATTGTGCACCAAAATAAAGTAGCAGGCACGGTGTCACTAGAGCGCATTTCGAGGGCTGTGGCCCCCAAAAATACTGCTTGTGCCCCTTCTAGCGTAAGCAAACTTTCGTTCTAGGACAAAAATACGAGTAAACGTCTTGGCAAAGCCTTAGATTTCGCAACGAAGACATTTTTTTGGTCTTCACCCATGAATCTGTGGGCAGGAACCGACATCCACACCACAAGATCCCGTCGCAATTTAGGTAGAAGCAGTACTTAAATTATAGGGAGGACGCAGGGGGACGCGTCCCCCCATCAAGAGTGAGCGTCCCCCCATCGAGATTTAACGTCCCCCATCGAGATTTAGACATCCTTCCATCGAGAGTTGAGCGCTGGATGATCAGAGGAAAAATAGCCAGTCATGACTGAAAGATCCCGCAAATTTCTTGCCAAAAATGATCGCAAATCGCGGCGAAGACCTTCTTTTTTTTTTTGGTCTTCACCTGATTTCAGGGAAAAATGGCTTCAATTTCCGTCGAAGACCTTTTTTTGGTCTTCATTCAATTTCGGCGACGGAAATACATCATTTCCACTAAACTTTTTGTAAAGTTGGTCTAGGCTGCAAAAGCGTCCCCCCATGCAAAATTTTACAATTTAAGTACTGGGTAGAAGACGTTTTTTTTGGTCTTCACTCCTCAATCTATGGGCAAGAACTGAGAGTCGTATACCACAGGATCTTGTCTTGCCGCCCACAGGCGAAGATCGTGCCCCCAAGCGAAAACCGTGTTTGTGCCCCCCCCCCCACTCACGCTACTTTGGCGCCGGGCCTGGTAAAGTGTATGCTATACTGGAAGCAAGCTATTGTCATACAGTGAATATAGTTCATCCCAGTAGCGTAGCCAGGGGGGGTGCGGGGGGCTATAGCCCTCCCCCCCATTGGCTTGTCAACCAAAATGCAGAATAAGGAAAATACCTGGTTTTTAGCTCTTCTGAGAACAGCACAAAACACTTTATTTTTGTTGCCAATAGAAATACCAAAATAACACAGAATTGCACAATGATAAACAGCAACGGGAGGCTGCGAAGGGACCAATGGTCTTCAAGTCAAGCAGCAACCCAGGCAAAATCTTAATTAAGTTCAAAATATTACAGTAAAATATTAATTTGTATAACTAAATATTTGGTAATGAAAAGAAATGACAGCAGACTGTTATGATACGCAATAGTAAATTTAGATCTTGTATTTACTAAGGAGAAACTTTTTATAAGACTCTTTAAAGTTTGAGTAAGGTGTATTTTTAAGATCAAATGGAATGTTGTTCCATATTTTAGCTCCAATGTATTTTATGGAGTGTTGGGTTTTTGAGCTCATAAATCGCAGTAAAAAAATGTCATTGCTAGAGCTGTGGCAGGTAGAGTAGGATGAAACATCAGATGAATAGGCAAAATAATGTTTAAAATTAAAAGATAATTTGCTATGAGTAAACTGATACATTAATTTTGCAATTTCGAAGTTGTACAAGTCTTCAAGTTTTAAAATTTCATATTTATAATATTGTGGCGTTATTCTACCTCTAATTTTAGTTTTAGAAATAAATCTTAAGGCTTTGTTTTGTTACATTTTTAACTTTATTAAATAGCTTTTATATGTTGCACCCCACAATGGCAACGCATAATGCAAATGAGTATGTACGAGAGAATAGTACAAAATTATCAAAGTATTGCATGGAAGATAGTAGCTCTGTTTAGCAAGAACGCCAACAGAACGTGCAATCTTCTTTTCCAAAAATATAATATGAGGCTTAAACGATAAGTGTTCATTGACAAAAATTCCCAAATATTTTGCTGATTCTGAAGGTTGTACAATTTGATTATCAAAGTTTAAAGTAAGCGAGGTTGTGGATTTTCTTGTTTGGGGAAAGACAAGTAAAGTAACAGTTTTAGCTTGATTAACCACTAGATTATTTGCCAACATCCAATTTGACACTCTTGACAATTCTGAATTAGTCAAGTGTTGTAAATTATCAACATTGTTTTCAGTTGTCAAAAGAGCAGTGTCATCAGCAAAGAATCTAGGTACAGTTTGCATACACGAGGGAAGGTCATTTACATAAATTAAAAACAGAAGGTGGCCTAATATCGAACCTTGAGGTATTCCATATTCGAACAATTTCTCAGAGGATCTTTTGTTATAAATTGAAACATACTGTTTGCGATTACGCAAATATGAACAAATTAGTGAGTTGGCAGCGCCACGAATGCCATAGTATTCTAACTTTTTAAGTAGCTTTTGATGTGAAACTGAATCAAAGGCTTTTTGGATATCTAAGAATATTAATGCAGAAAACTTTTTACAGTTTAATTCGTCATAACACGTTGTTATAAGATCTAGCATGGCGTGAATCGTAGAGCGATTATGTCTAAAACCATATTGGTTTGGTACAATTGTATTCATACAGGTAAAAAAGGAGAGTTGTCCATTGCAAATTATACGTTCAAAAACTTTACTCAAAGACGGTAATAGCGAGATTGGTCGATAGTTTGTTAATTGACCAGTTGGCCCTTTCTTGCAAACAGGAACGACTTTAGCTAATTTTAGTTTACTTGGGAATATGCCTGCAGTAATAAAACAATTTAGTATTAGTGAAAGGGGCAGAGCTATAATATAACCTCAAATTTTCAGAAAATAGGGAAGAATATCGTCATGCCCACCTGCCTTATTTGATTTTAAAGAGTTAATTAAATTTATCACTTCTTGTGGAGATGTAGATTGTAAATATATGGAAGATGAGCATGGATTTTTTAAATAATCACCAAATTTATCATTGTTATTATCATCACTAATGCTGGTCGCTAAAGATTATTCAATACTGGCAAAATGATTGGTAAATTCTTCTGCAATATCAGTAGGATCATTTAAACAAGAATTACTAACTGTTGTAGAGTTCGGCGCTGTTGAGTTAGATTTAGAAAGCAATAATGTGCGCAAAATTTCCCATGTTTTTTTAGGATTGTTGCAGTAGTCGTTCAGTTTTTGATGGTAGTAAAGTTTTTTTTGCAAGATTTTAAACTTTAGTTAGCAGATTCGAGTATTTTTTATAATACAGTTTTTCATTAATTGAATCGAAGATGTTGTGTGTTTTATGCAGCTTTTGCTTCTTTTTGATCGAAATGAGAAGACCTTTTGTGATCCAGGGTTTGCTTCTTAAACGTTTCTGTTTTCTTGAAAGTTTTTTAAGGGGGGCATGGGTGTCGATGGTTGATGTCATCAACAAGTAGAACTCATTGAATATATTGTAAACATTGTTTTCCGAAATGGTGAGAATTTTAGGCATAAAGCTATTTATTCTTTTTTGAAGATCATTGTTAAAGCTGTCACTATTAAAGTTTGCAAATGATCTGGAAAATTCAGGTTGAACATTTTTGTGGATTAATTCATTATTCACTAAAGCCATGACGGGATAATGGTCAGTAATGTCATAATCGACCACCGCAGGGAAGATTTGATGCTTATTCTCATTAGTGATCATGTGATCCAGTACCGTAGCAGAACTAGTTGTCACTCTAGTTTGTACATCAATAATGTTAGTGGCACAATTAGAATTTAATAGGTTTAGATAGTCTTTGCTATAGTTTGTTCGTTTGGATGTATTAATATTCATGTCACCAAGGACAAAAAAACGCTCATGATGTAGATTCAATGCAATGAGAATATCGTTTAAGAGTTCCATAAAATGGACTAAAAAGTGATTTAAAGCATCTTTTGAAACATATATTCAGAGGGGGGGCTAATTTGTCAAAAATAAAAATCGCAAATCAATGAAAAATTTCAAAATGCCCAGAAATAAGCAATCAAATTTGATCGCTTATGTAAAAATGCTAAACATAGGTTTTATCAACAAATGTATTATAAACTCATAAATAAGGGGGGGGAGGCTATTCAGTATTAGTTAAATACCCATCACTTCTCTCAAATATCGTTCCATTAGCCCCCCAATTATTTTTCTTTATAAAATATAAACGAAATAGATTACTCCGTGTGAGTTTTATTGAATAACAGAATTTTGTGATCTACCAGCATGTAAACAAGAAAATTACAATGGTATCCTTAGCCACCTCCCACATAGCCCACAAATGCAACCAGTTGAATCATGTTACGCTGCCAATTTCTATGCTACGTTTTAAAAACATTATTTTCTATTAAAATACCCCTAAAATTAAGCTATTTTTGCAAAAAATGCAAAATTTTCGAGCGCTGGGGGCTTTGCGCTTTGCCCCCAGACCCCGAAATTAGCCCCCCCCCCCCATTTCGAATTTCTGGCTACGGGCCTGGTTCATCCTACTGTTTATTTATTGCAATAGGACTACCAATAAACATGTTTAAACTATTCATCATTCCTAGGATGAGTTTGGACTTGGCAAAGCCGAAGAATACTAATATCATCCCAAGGATGATTAAGGAACATTTTACATAAAATTATTTTTCATCCCAGGGACCGCAAAAGGTCAGTGTTTTCAACTTGACCTATAAGTATAAGGGGGATGCCATTTAGTTTTTAGGCTTCCAAATTTTCAAAATTTAAGTTTTTCAAATGGCTGTAAAAAGGAGCGAAATTTGATCCGAATGGCGTTAAAATGGCTATTTTCCCGAAAAATCACAAAAATTGCCAGTGGCTGGGTTTTCGCCTCCAGACTTCCATGGCTTCCGGCGGCGCCCATCTATGATAAGCGTGAGTTGCACCAGTTTGCTCAGCACGCAGCTCAGTGCCAATTCAGACATTTTTAAAACGAAAAACAATTTAAGGTTCAAGCCCCCTCCTTAATAAAATTTTGGTTGCGCTCCGGTTTTAATTCATTGTGACGTGCAAGTATAATAACATTCTGCGTTTTGGTGCTTTTAGATCTTATCAAATTTCAGTTTGTTTTCAAATTTGTGGTTGTCAATATGCTGATAATAATGTAAAATGAAAAATCGATAAAACATAATTATTTCATAAAATATGATGTAGCTAGGTTGAATACCCACAGTGGTATGACAAAAATATTACAGATTTCTTATCAAGCAAAATATTTTTAATGTATGACCAAAAACTCCCTTTCCAGGAAAACAGCGAAATCAATTTAAACATTGCTTATTTTGCCATCTCAAGACAAGGAAAGAATT
Source organism: Trididemnum nubilum (assembly GCA_963965965.1). Taxonomy (NCBI): domain Eukaryota; kingdom Metazoa; phylum Chordata; class Ascidiacea; order Aplousobranchia; family Didemnidae; genus Trididemnum; species Trididemnum nubilum. The sequence goes on from OZ014477.1 coordinate 18,403,155, forward strand.
AGTTCAATAAAATAAAAAATTGGATTTAAAAATACAACTTAAAGCATTTCTGAAGTGGCAGAGATCCCAAAATTTGGTCCTCTGTTTGCAATGAAATGTAACAAAGTTATTTTGAAAAATAAACTTTTAAAAAACCAAGCAATTTCAATAATAAAACGGTTTCGCAAAACTGAAGGAAACACTAACAGTAGACTATTTTCAACTTTATGGCAGCTTACAGTATATGCCAGGACCTGCTTTCATTGGAACATCATATCACGCTCATTTTATTTAAATAAGCTCATATTGCCCTGTATTGATGCTCTGATGCAGGTAATTACAGGTTTGGTCTGGAAAAACTTTGGCAATAGCATGAAAAATAGATTTTGAAAAAATCAAGCTTGGCAGTGTTTCCTTTCTTTTTCTTTAATTCTTTTTTGTTTTCTTTTCATATCATCATTTATTTCCACAAAGAATGAAAAAGAGAAGGAAAGATTTCTAAGTTAGAAAATTTGAAATTTCGAACTCTTGCTGTTATGTTCTAATTCAGCTACAATTTTTTTTTCAAAGGCCTGGGTCAAGTTTCAAGTTTTTCAAAACTGGGTCAAGTTTCAACAAAACTCAGTTTCACAAACATTGCAATTAAGGTGGACAAAATAACCTTTGCAAAGTATTCAGTCTCCTATTATGGTTTCAGCAAAAAAGTTCAAAATAATCTATTTTGCATTTTATGACAAATTCTACTGCAATCGAAAAGGTTAACACTGATTTATAAATTTCGGAAGATGGAGATTTTCAGATATACATATTTCAACAAAATTTATTTTAGAACTTAATATAATCCCTTCAAATAATGCATAACCTTTTATCACCTAGCAATATCGATACAAAAGTTTCACAGATGACATGCCTATCAACACACATCACCAGTAGTTACCGAAATCTCTCACAGTGAGAGTACGAATACTGTTTTGCATTTCAAATCTTCTGCCACTGTAAATTTGTCGTTTTTCTTTCGCCCCAAAATAAAAAAGTAGATCTGAATCAGAAATAATACAGGAGTTAATTAGAGTTTGAGCTACTAAAAGAATAGTTATTCTGTTTACACCAAAGTGAACTAAACTTCTGTTTTGATATGAACGTTGCCAGTAAAAAAGTTATGAACATGCAATAAAATGTTGCAATATTATAAAATGTTGCAATGTTATGGCAAGATACGTAGGTCTACTAAGTTTCATATTGGTCTGCAATATTGGCGGATCTCAGTGCCAGTATTCAGGCTGCCAAGAAGATAAGTGCTGTTTTGTCAACGCTTACTTGAAATATGCAGTTCTATTTATTAGCAACAGTTTTGCTGCAATATGTCATTTTAATCCGCATTGATGCAAATGATTCTCAGAATAAGGGCAATTGAACAAGAACATCATTGCAAGATTATGTGCTGTACAATATTCGATTTGTATACAGCACAGAGGATAATAAAGACATGTTTTAACGTCATCACAAATATCGTATGTATACGTGCTTCATTTTCTAATCTTATTGTAAGAATCAAACTAAGCTCAAGTTTACGCAACATAATCACGCATACCTTAATAATATTGTCTAAACCCGAACAAACTAAGAAAATCTTTGTCGTAACTAATAAACTGATCTTTGCAATGATCGCAAGGTCATATTTTGTTTTTATGACAACATCTCTAACTTACGCACAACTGATGATTAAAATATGAGCATTTGCTCTATTTAGGCCACAGTAATGCTGTGATTTAATTTTTATATGTGCATTATTGAAAATATTTTTGGTGCTTTAATACAGTAAGTATTGAAAAATAAACTAAAAAGCTGCACATGCAGTAATATATGGCGAGGTAATCTATGCAAACTTTGACGAAGAATGAAAAAGACAAACGGTTGTGAAATGTCACAAACATTGTCCTAACACTACATCATGATTAAATTATCTTTTAAAAATGCATGGAGACACTATTGTTAATATTTATAGAATGTGACGCCCATTCATAGAACGTTGTGTGGGTTGTTGTTGGAGTGCGTATTTATCCTCCTGTCACCGGACAGCGTCAGACGCTAAATATTGGACGATCCGCACACTTTTCATTGCATTGACTACTTCGTGGTTCGAGGAATCCGCACCAGCATAGGAGTTTCCAGTGATCCAACGTTCCCGTGGATTTCTTCGAATTCTTGTCCACTGATTTTGCTGCTTGCTCGAAGCCACCAAGCAGAGATAATCATAGCAAAGCGTCTTGTCCAAGGACGCAACAACGTGACCAGAGCGCCGGTTGAACCCAGATCATGCGATCCGGTTCGTCGTAAAAACGACGCCTTTACCCGTTTGGCCACGCTGCCGACAATGTAGCTTAGCGATCTGCAAGGACCCCATCAACTAACTTTTCCTTCAATAATTCAAGAACACAATTAGATGTATAGTAGATAATACAGTATATTCACCGAATCAAAAGTTAGGACTCAGTTTAATGCCTCTTTCAAAATTTTGAATTGTAGTGGGTTACAGCGGCAATCATGAAAGACAAGATGAATAGTTCCTGGTATGGTTTATTTAATGTATATTTGACTTCTTATTTCTACTATTTTAATGAACAGTACAGCACTTCACCGGTAAGGGGTCGTATTTAAATGGGTTATTACTTATTAGGTGTGTTCTTTTAGTCCTCTCTGCAAAAGAGGCATCCCGTTAATCGGTTCCTTATCGTACCCTGTAAGAATAGTAAAATGATCGTCAAAAAGCAATATTTTTTCAAGGCTTTTTCGATAATACTAAACATTTTGCGGGGATTTCGCCCCCGTATGCAGTATATCTATATGTCGCATAGTATACGGCTTTGGTAATATCTTATGATAAAATCTAATTTCTTCAGAGACTTCAGAATCTAATTTTTTTCAGATTTAAAAAAAAAATTTGCATCTAATGATAAAAAAAAATAGAGAAACTAACAATCCAGTGGAAAATTAAGAGGCATTGCGACGAATTTGGTGAAATCGCGCATAGGCTACAGCTGGCGGACATCAGCAAAGATATAAATTTTAAATTCAACAAATGTTGACCTAAATTGTCGTTGAATTTTTGCTTCTTTGAGCAAACCTCAATCTCTCCTTAACAGAATAGCCGCGAGCCTACCAAAATTAGCAAGCAAAACATAAAAAAGTCTGAATTAGTTAAAGCGGCCAGAGCATTAAATTTAAGCTGGCAATGGTGTGAGTTATAATTTAGTAAACAAGGTATTTTCAATCTTGAATGGATCATAGAATTTGACAATTAATTCGTTTATTTATTTACAATGACTCTACAACTTACAATTGATGATCCGCTTAATGTTGATCAAGAATTAAAACAACCCACGCTCAGGTTAAGTTGTCCATTCCCACGCCCCGACATAAAACGTTCGAGAAACTCAAGTATGTTCGTGTACAATTAAAAATGCATTATATATTTAAATAATTAAAGATTGACTTTGTAACGTGTCTTGATATTTAATATCTACAGTAAATAGCGTAGAGTACGGATTGCTTTAGGCGAGTGATAGATTAATTTACAATGTCTTTTACTTTCTCAAAGAGATTTTGGTTCACGTATTAAAAGGCTTTAACACGCAATACCGTCTAATGCTATTTTGCAAACGCTGCATCATTGAGTGAATTCCATAACCTTTTTAAAAAACAGTATGCTTTTGCTGCGTTACTCATCCAGCAAATTAAAATCTTACGTGTCTATTTTTTACGTAGTATACTGTAGATTCAAAGTCCATTTGTAGCTATTGTTGCTAATTTGGTTTGAAAAGGATTCACTTATTACAAAAATAATGTTTTCTATTTTTATACAACATTTTATTGACGGATCAAAGCGTTAGGTAGACGATAGTGGAAAAAAGCATTTCGAATTTTAATAATTACCAATACGTTTTGATGAATTGATTTACCGTTCCAACATCAACTAAGGGGTCTAAATAGTAAAAAATATCATTACTGAGCTGTAATTTATACCAGCATACAAAGTTTTCTCACTTGCATTTACGTGCATCATGTACTGCATTTATTTCAATATAGAAAAAGGACTGCAAATTATACTGCGATTTATTAATGTCTTTGACTGACATTTTCGTTTTAATAAGCAATTGATTGCTCAACTTTTGATGTCTAGTCAATTGTTTTTGAAGTGTAGATATTTTTGGATCCTAATGCGCTAAACATTGTCAAAAAATCAAGTTACGAATTGAAGGAACCACTCTCCAAATTGCTTCATTTAGAAGCTAAAGAAATCAAAAAAGTCACGAATTTTTATGGTTATTTTTTTTCTTGCTTTACGGCTACAACAACCTTACTGCTCAGAGTAAATATTGGTCAATACTTTAGTAGAGTGAAGGTTTGATGGGATAACTACAGTATTGAAGATACGATTGAACAAAACATACAAAACTCAATTTTTTGAGCCGCCATGCTTAAAAAAAAGAAGTTTAAATTGAATAGATACTGTTCGAAAAAAATTTTCTCTATGAAAGTTGAAATGTATTTAAGTTATAAGAACGATCATATATACTTCGCTCAGCTTTACAAAAAATAACTATGCAACCATGCTGGATTATCTCAATGACGTCAAAAAAAACGCAATCATGATTTGAGAAAATGGTTGTACACAGGGCCTGCGAGAGCGGGATCAGGGGGTACATCGTACCCGGGCCCGAGCCTTGGGGGGCCCGGGCTCAAGGGGCCCAGAAGAGTTCAGGTTTCCGCGTTAAGTTTTGGTATCGCACCATAATACCGTAATCAAACTTGCATACAGCAAAAATATTAGTCAGCCTATTCAGTACTGGTAATTGGTCGCTATTTTTGCTACACAGCCTTTAGGGCAGCCAATAGTGGCCGATTTGATTAAAAAAAAGAGGAAAATGTATCAAAAACCATACACTTGCACCGAAATTAACGTTTTGTTACATTTCTCTGACTTGAGAGTCCTAATTCTACGGTATAACAATGTACGAGGGCCCACATTTCCAGACATCCTAAAGCGTTTCAACCTCAGAGAGTCAAGTCAAAGTTGACATACTATACTACTATCATTAAGTCACTCACTCTATCTGTATAAGTTTAATAGGTATTTGGGTTTGTGAAGTCTATGATTCCAGATGACTTCTTAAAACTTTTATCAGTAAAATATTTGGATTTGCAGTATCAAAGTCATTATATCGTATGATATTGTGTCAATGTCATCATCCCCCACTTCACATACATTCTTTTATGTATATCACGTTTTCTGCTTGTCAATTTAAGCAAGTTTGGTGCTGGGATGTTGATCAAATGCTGTATTTTACCCTCGAGAAACATAAAAAATGCTAAAGCTTTCGGGGCGGAGCCCCGGACCCTGCTGGGGGAGCTCACAGCGCTCCCCAAAAACCCCCTAGCTGGATTTAAACCAATTTTATGTCTAGTTGTGTTTTTCATAAGTCCTAACTGTATGCGAATATCGTCATCCCCTCACTTTTAAATGAAGATCTACACCCATCGGACAAAAAATGATTTAACGGCATGGGCCCCGATAAGGCTTGGGGGCCCAATAAGATATGGGGGCCCGGTATCGATCTTTGTACCCCCTGGAAAATTTTCTCTCTGAGGCCCTGGTTGTACAGTATACAGATGCAGGCCAAATCGGAAGCATATTATGCAGAAGAGCATTCAAGAAGGACAAACAGTAAGAGAATTTCTTCACGCACACGTTTTGTTCTACACGTCATTTTTCAAACTGTTGTTATTTTTTAGCATCATCTACTTTATCAAGCAAAATTGCCATTAGCTTTTGTAAAGGGCGATATTTTCACGTACAAGGTGAGGACCAACAAATTAATGGCTTTTGCATACCACGTCCTTATTTTCTTAATATACTACTCATTTAAAGAATACGAATTTCTAGCAGCGTTTCTTTAAATATACAAATTTCACATAAAACAACACCAAACCATGGCTAAGAATTAAAATGCAAAACACTATACGCTCCATAAAAGAACACAGATTGTCTGTACAAATGCATGATTGTATTGACGGCGATTTCAAGAAATCAAATAAAGCCATGTCAGGGCGTATATTCTTAAAAGTACATTAACTCGGATTTTGTTCGTCTGAATAAAATCTGTAGTTACAAAGCAGGAAATAAAGAACACTGCCTCCAGTAAATTACTTGTATTCTTGTAATAAGCAAACCAGCTAAACTGTTATTTGAGCGTATGGCAAATTAACATGCTTTAAAGACCTAAAATACATTTAATCTTTAATGTAAGCTTGTCCTTTATTGGAAATGTTTTTCGAATTGTAGGCTAGAGAGCATCAACCGTCCGAAATAGGCTATTAGCAGCTGCTGCTGTTCAGTATCTTTGAGGATGTCTTAGCAGTGAGCGAAATTTGATGTTTCCCCTTGTTGTTACACTTAGTTACTAATTACTTTAAAACTTGTTTAATTGCCAACTTTAAAGAAATTTTTTTAGCAACTTAAATTGAAAGAAATGCTTTTTCATATTTAAATTGAATCAAATTACTGGAAGTTTATTCAAAAAATAACTCTGCAATAGGATAAGGTAAAGTTTTCCTACCTAAAGTTTTGTCGAACTCTCTCATTAGAGGTTGAAAATAATTCTGATTTTTGAGTGGTTTTGAACGTAGTTAATGATGACGAAGACAAAGAGAATTAACTTTTTTTGCGGATTTTTTTGGATGCCTTTCGCTTTCAGCATTACTTTTTTCCTTTTTTAGAATTGGTGTACGGCGTGGAAATTCAGACTGCATTTTCGCATATAGTTTTTAATACAGTCTAATGACGCGACAGGAGAAGCATCAGCAGACAAGAGAAAAAATAAGATTAACTTTTCTGAAAATTTAGTTCAACTGACAGTCTAAGAAGAGAGATTTGAAAAGTGAGCAACAATGCAACTTAAGTTATCAGTTACATTATCAACAATTTTATTTGTTATCTTCATTTTACTACCAACTGGTAAGATACTGTACCAATTTCACAGCTTACTTCTTTTCATTTATTGGATTTACACAAAATAAAATCAGTCGGTAGATTAATTTTTTTGGGAAACTAAAAAATGTAGCTATGCAAATCAAACTAAAACGCGACACTAGAATTTGAAGAGAAACAAGAATGAAAAATTATCTACAAAAATAGATGAATTGAGAAGTCGTAGAATATAACAATAGATCGATGTGATTTTACTTGTTTCTTTTCTTTGATCAAACAAATTCAAACATAAAAGAAAAGTACCGGTATTTAAGAAATTCCTAGAATAAAATGTTGCTTAGTTTTAATCGATAAAAACTTGGAAATCAAACAATTTTTCGTAAATTTGTGGCTTGCAATTTTGAAATATCTTTTTTTCAAAATGCTTTTTTATTAATCGAAATGTGATTTCAAAAAACTGAAATTTCTTGTCTACTTATTTTTTAACTATAAGTCTAATTAATGCTGAGTAAGAACCAGTTATTGTTTGATTTTTTAGCATTACCCTAACTTTCTTTTTTTAAGTCACAGCCTGGATATTTTTTACTTATAGCAAATTACAATTTTTAGAAAAAACGAGGGAATGGAAATCGAAACTCTGTAATACTAAATGGAAAAGAAACGACTACTAATTATTGTAGTGAACTTCAGTAAATTTAGCGAAAGTTGCTGCACAGAAATAGAACTTGAGTTCGACATTTCGATTTGGGAAATTAGTAATTTCAGCACCAACTGTTACTTATATTGGTCAAAAATTTGTGTATGTACTAGTATATTGATGTACGGACTTGCTTCAAGCGATTTTTACTTATTCAGTTTAAATCTATTTAAACTGGGATATTCTATATTGATGATCAGTTTGACACTCAGACTATAAGTTAATCTTTTGAGCATATTTTCATTAGACAATTAAGTACATAATCATTGTAAACATTTTTTTTGCAAAACGAATGTTTTTCACATTTTAAGATCAAGTTTTGCACTAAAGTTAATTTTGTTATAAAGACTGACAAAATGTAAAAAGTAAAAAGTTTCGATTCAATTTTTTTTAATTTTTTGATAAAAATCAAACTTGGAAAAAAGGCTGCAAATGTACTTACTCAGAAAGGTTTTCAATGCGTTTACTAAAATTCTATTACAAAAGTCATTACTCCAAACTTTCGCAAAAACACTGAAAAAAACAAACGTTAGGGATTGGTATTTATAAAAATTTAGTATTAATTTTTTGAAATGGAAAATTCTTTAAGCTTTTTTGAAGATTTCTGAAGAGCTTATTATAGCGTATAAACGCCACGAGTGACGGAATTCTTCTAAATAATTTTTTTAATTTTCTTAAGTTGAAAAATGTATCAAATTTTGTGTTTGATTTTAAGTTCTAAAACCAGTGCGAGATTTCGGTTTATTCGGCTTTTCGATCAAAAATCATAAATTTGTAACGAAAAAATTCTTGTTTTTGTTTTATGAAGATCAAAATAAAAATGTAGCAAAAATTTCACAGTTTTCCATTTTTTGAAAAAAATACTGTATTGGCTATTTGGTGAGAAAAAAAAACTACTAAACATAGTGATTTTGGTACACTCACTTTTGTAACAAATTGCATGTTTCAAAAGTCAAAAAAATGTTTCTGGGCTATCAGATTTTTTACATGAGTATATTTCCACATGTGAAAAAAATACTAATTGCTGCAATTAAGTTTGTAGCCGTATTGTTTATCAATCTTTGAGAGACAGTTGACCTTTTTCTACATCATAAAGTACAACCTTGTATTTTAGCAAAGCATGTTTAATGGGCTTTAACTAAGAAGAAGGAATTTTTACCGAAGGTAGACGTTCGTTTACGAAGACACTTAATATCAACGGATAAAATTAGAAATCGAATAGGCTTGATCATAAAGCAAAAGAAGAGCTTTATCTAAACTTGACATCACAAAGAGAATTGTGCCATTAAAATATCAACTTCTTAGCTGCATTACTGTTTACAAATTGCAATAAAATCGCTTGTCGTTTTTGGCATGAAAGCTAAAGATATTTTCAAGGAAAATCTTAGAGGTGAAACAGAGATTTTTATTTTATAGAGCACAGTGTAGATAAGAGAAATTACGATAAGACCAGCTTATTTTTATGACAGTTGAAAACGTGTCTATCATGAAGCAATCAAACTGAGACAAAATTTTGTAAAATAAATCAAGCTGAGAAGAAATATTGTCAAAATATGCCTTCCTACCACCTGATCACTAACCTTTAATGTAGTCATAAACTTTTACATGCCATTACTGGATCATTTTTGAGTCAAAAACGTTTAGAAAAACCTAAATTTAATCCTTGTTAATGTATTTTTGAGCGGTTTGTCACCAATTTATTTGTGTAAATTGACGCCGAATCGCTTTTTACAGATTTCTTCGGTGGAAGCAAAAACCTACTTAACGCCAACCATGTACCAATAAAAATTTCTCAAACCGACATGGAGCTTTACAAAAAAGTTCAGGTACAGTAAATAATATTTCAACATTTCATTGAACTTCAACACCGGGTATACATATTGTGGAATGCTTTTTGCTTCATGCTGTTAAGTTTCCCATGTTTTGATTAAACTTGAGACCAAAAATGCATCTATAATGATGTTAACGTGAAATCAAGTGGTCAGATAGCCGATATTTTTAGCGTGGGTTGTTCGTGATTGAAAAATTGCTGACTCCAGGTTTGATTCCGGAACTTGCGATGCGTTGTTGTATCTTTGGGAAGAACACCTCACGTTTATTTCTCAATTGGGGCCAAAAAGTCGGCCCGTTGTGATGGCCCAGCCTGACAAAAGGCTTGCAAACATAACCCGATAAAAGTACTCTGAGTCGATATGGTTGGACAGACGCAGATTGCCTGGTTCATACGAATAAAAAATTAAATACACTCAGCCTGATAGTATAAGATTAAGAATTAAGATGACATTTTATTCGAAAAAAAAATTAATGCCAAAATAACTACGTTGTAACTAACGCTATAGTGCTTTGCGCATTGTTTTATCAGCTTTATCCTATCAATACTGCTTAATTTTCAGTTCAAAAAATGACGTGAAGTTTATGCTGTTGTGATTAATTCTTTTAAAAACTTATGTCACGTTATTTCTTCATATAAAAAGGAATTTTGCGTTCAAAGCTTACAATCAAGCTCATATACATTAAAGCAACATCAAGGATTAAATAGTCGAAGCATTTTATAAATCGATAAAACCGTTAGACATGGAGTAAATTTTTTCGCAAAACGTTATTCATCCTCGGTAATGATTGCGCGGCAACTTTATATGAGTTGATTGAAAACAGTAAAACCTTATTTAAAACCGTAAAACTTTTAAACGTTTTGGACTCCGCTACGTCCATCATCTATAAAATATTTTCTTTTTTTCTAATGAGATATTTTTCTGATAACGTAGCTTAGTGCGAAACGTGTTAAAGTTTTACTGATTTTGTTAAGGATTTACTGTTATTAATCAAAGTATAGTTAATCCTGACTGCAGTAGATTGCACAAATTATAATCACAAATATATTGTGAGGATACTCTTTCCTAACTGTGATATACGCATTGTGGCAGAGTTGTGGCAGTTGTACCTATTGGAACATTGGTACAAGTGCTGGTAGAACATTTTTAGTACTTAAACTTACTGCAAGTGCAACTTTATTTTTCGCAGATGGTATGTCAACTACCTTGCAGAAGAAACAGAACGGGAAAATACAGAGGAAAATGCAGCAACAAACCTCAGCCAAGTTGGTTAAACTAAAAATTTTTTGACTCAATTAATTGCTATTAATGCCTCAGAAACAAATGTTTCTGCGAATGAAATATCGGTTAATTTTAGACTTATAGCAATGCAAATTATTCGGCGATTCGCCTTAAGGGACCCTTAAAGCTTTTACTTATAATACAAACATTTTACGACTAATTGTGTTTGAGATAAGTAAATGACTGCCTCAATAATACTATAGATAAATATTATGCAAATGTTGTTCTAAAGATAAAGTAAAGTGAAATAATACAAAACTCCATGAGTATAAATTAAAATAATTTATAAATAAAACTGTAAAATAGTTTATTGTTTCACATAGGTTGTAAAGATTAAGCAAAAATTCAATTTATCTTACTCAAGCTTTCTCGCAGAATGAGCTCTTTTGCAAATATTTGACAGCAAAATGCACCAACAAACAAAAAACATGTCATTGTCATGTTTATCCATCCTTGAAAACTAACCAAATTTTATTGTGATAAAATAATTTTCATAAAAATTAATTTCAAAATTAATTAGAATATGACTCGAAATAAAAATTCAAATCCATCTATTAATTAAGAGTAATTTGGCATATTATTTGTAAGTTGAATAATTTGGCATATTATTTGTTTGCTAAGGTCAAAAACCTATTGGTGTCAAGTTTACAGCATATTTCAATGTTGAACTGATGTGATAATTATATCATATCGATTATTTACAAAAACGTACAATGACGTATGGATGAGTAAAGCTCGTTCATGTGCAATTGAATCATTATTACTTTTTGCCTGTGGAAGCTGTGCTCGGGGGTGCCGATCTTTGTTGAGCATTGGGGGTAAATTTGCAATTTCACCCCAATTTTGCCCTATTTTCAACATTGAGGGGATGAGCCACGACCACGATTTTTTTTTCAGGTAAGCAAATGAAGTGAAGACCAAAAAAAAGGTCTTCTCCGATAATTGAAATAATTGAAGAGTTTTCTCTCCCAAATTCAAGTGAAGACCAAAAAAAAAGATCTTCACCGAAAAGTGAAGAGTTTTTTCCCCGAATTCAAGTGAAGACCAAAAAAATGCTCCAAACATCATCCAGCGCTTAGATGCAGATCAAAGTCAAATTATTGGGGGGGATGCAGATGTAGACCATAGTCAAATTATTGGGGGGGATGCAGTTAAATTATTGGGGGGTATTTCCCCCCATCCCCTCCGGGTTTCAGCACCCCTGGCTGTGCTATTGCAAATAATGATCTAAAAACTAAACTAAAGGCATTTTTGGCGCATTAACTTGCTGTGCATTGGTAGTCAAATATATAATGTTTACGAAACTTTATGACGCAATTAGACAATAGCATGTAAAAATTCCAGCTTTGTTTCGAATTATACAAAACAAAACAAAAAATGGCGAGCTTTAACTACAGGTTAAATTACATTCTGTTACATTCTTGCTGTCGGAAAATTACAGTTAGGTGGCGAATTACTTTCATTGCAAATGGTATTTATCAACTATTTTGAGTGCGAAAGCTTTAAAGTTTGAGAAAACTATTAGTTTGGATAATATAAATAAATGATTTTCTTGAATTGCTACTTTCGTAGAGGTGAGGCAAATTGTTTTCACGTTAGTTCGACAATGCAACCAGAATACAATTAGGTTTCGAAGTGCTTTCTAAACAGAAATAAACACTCACTTTGAACAAAAGTGTTGTAGGTGATTGACATGGCTAGTATCTTGTACCTTTCTAACACCCAAAAAATGTTCATCTTTGTCAATATTTCACAGCCAAAATACGATTTCAAGTAAAACCATTAAATGCTGAATAAAACAATAAAAATAAAATAACCTATTAAATAGGCATATTTTTTAGCTACTTTAACTGAAAAGATTTACAAATTTTGAACATTTTTCGAATTGAAATAGCAAGGATATTTTTCAAATATACAGTGCCAACTCCGAAAGGGAATGTTTCGTAAAACTTTATTTTCTCGCAGAATGAGCAATTTCCTAAAAGGAAAGTTTTTTTATTGAACAAGCGTATAGGATTAAAGGTTCAATAATAAGGCAAATAGCCATTTCGAAATTTGCCCTTGCAAGATAATGATTTATCAGAGCAAAAAAACATCCAAAAAATTATGCAGTACAATCAGTCTTTTCTAATACGACGAATATTTATTAGAGACCTGGATAAAAATGACAGTTACTGTACATAAGCGGTTAGCGCTATAGTCATGACTTTAGAACGGAAAATCTGGAGTTTGTTTACGGCGTAGGTCTAATCGGATACTACCACCAAGTTGGATTGCAACCTTTGCAATACTTTTTTCCTACAGAGAAATAAGTAATTCTGGAGCAATGTCGATGTTGGACCATACAAACTTGATGCTTCGGCCTAGCACAGCGAGTATAAGAAGGCTTGGTTGAATGTTTATTTTGACAAATTAACTTAATATGCAAATTTTTTGACAAATTTACGAGCATTTTGCATAACAAAACAAAATTCTGGTCTATTAGGCTGTTAAATGCCGCTTGCAAAAAAACTGATATTTTTATGTTTTGCAGAAAGATGCTCGTTCTGCAGAGATGTTTTTCGTTGCGGATCAGTCGGATCTGCTGTAATTTCCGGATGACACGCATGACTGCACCCAAGGGAGCCTAGCTTGTAATTCAGAAAGAGGAGATCTGAAACTGAACTTCCGGAAAATATTAGTCACTGTGATTTTTTTTTTCAAGATAGTTTTATTGCTGGCTGGTCGAAGTTCTAATATTGATCGGTACTATTTTTCGGTTTTCATTTCAGATGTTTTGATCTTTCATACATTAATTTATTGCATCTTATTCGTTTTACTTAGATCCACTTATTCATTGTACTGCAGTTTATTCATTACCAATCAGTTGTCGAGTGGATACAACGTCTTCTACTGAAACGTTTTCGTTTTTTTTTTAACATCGTTCGATTCTCGGTCTCATCAAATCAAGGACTGTAAAAATTAGTATTCACAGCTTCCCTGCTTGATCTTTACCAATAAAATGGGCGGTGTGGTGGAACCTCCACCTTGTGTTGTAAACAAGTGGGCAGGTGGCAGCTTGACTAAAATACGGAAAAGTCCTTCCACTGTTTCTTGGCCAAGGCACCTTGGTGCATAAAAATTTAATTAATTACAATAAATCAACGTTCCAAAAAGTTGATATTTTCGGCCCAAAGCTTGGTTATCGCTCTGAGCTTCCAACACAATGAATGTTGATCAATTTCAGTTATCATAGTATTCGCAAGCAAATCTACGAGGTGTTGATTTATTTGAGCCAATTAGGGTATTAGCCCTTGGGCAGAGGGTCTAGCTGCTATCGAACCAGTAAACTTTGGTAAGAGACAGCCTAATCGAACCAACCAACGTCTTAATAAAAAGCGTTAGAATTAAATACACAATAAAATCGCTAAAATTAAAACTGTACCAGCACATGTTGCGCCAAGATGCTCATATTCATATGCTCAGAATGCACCCTGGCAGCATTTTCAAACTGTTAATACAATAAAATCACTAAAATTGAAATTTAAAAATAACAATCGCAGCATTTGTTTCTTTTTTGTATACGCTCACAAGCAGTGCAAACCTTTAGGGATCCGATAAGCCTAAATCGGCAAAACAGCTAGGCGCTTCGAATGTGTAAGATCAATTTATAACTTTAAAAAAATTGTTGTATTTTGCTCAAAAAAGTCAGCCAAAATTGCTTCGAGTAAATTGATAAAATGGTGGCCAACTTTAGAGCGCAGCACTCTTTTATTTGTATTTTAAACGTCGCTTGACATTTTTGGACTGGGGTTGATTGAAAATGAAGATTAAAAGCAATTTTGAACGACCTTCTAGTGGTGACTGTAACTAATTTATAATTAATAGCACTTTGTACTATGTAGGCTATGTTTGTTTACTTGTTTAAAGGTACAATCTATATTATACGTACGCTTACAATAAAAATGAGGAGCTTTGATGATGTGAAGCTTGTTTGCATGTTTGCTTATGAAAACTTTGTTAAAGCCTTACATTAATATATAAATACTTTGGCACAACTATCGTAGTATATTTGGTCAACAAATCGTATAAAGATAGCACACTAAATTAAAAACTAGTAAAGCCAGTTAATAAAAAGTAATATTCTTACTTCATGGGGTTATACGGAAGGAACGAAAAAAAATTGTCCATACGGAAGGGACGAAAACATTTGTCAATTTGCAGTGCTGAGAAAATGCAGTCATCTTATGTACGCTAATATTAACATACGCAAAATTACGCATTAGGCGCGGTCAATTAAGCTCAGGGTAGTTAATCGCCGTTGGTTAATGCCCCGCCTACACTGGGCGTAAAGTCGCAAGCATACGGGTGTATTATTAGCTTATTCTAACAAGCTATATACGACAGGCGTACCGAATTTCTGCTTAAAATAAACCAAAAATACGATTGTACAAGCACAATTTGACACCCAGACAATACTGCATTGCAACAATTAACCGTTGCATCATTTAAAGTGTGTTTAGACTCGGTGCAAAGTAATCTTTGGAAGGGTCAATAACGTCACTCGCAAAGGTTGGCGAAAGTTACTCCGCGTTGCTCTGCGTCCTGTCTAAACGCACCGTTAACCGTTAGAAAATTGTTTTAGCGCTGTGTTTGCTGCTTATGAAATGCTTTAATTTCACTAAGTCTCAGAAAAAAGTTCTAGCTCTTACAGTACTTTGTTCTTACTTTGCAACTTAAAACTGGCTTTATGAAGAATGTAATTAGAAGAGAGATCATCAACAAAACAAACTTATAAAAGATGACTTAATTGTAAAAGAAATAACGATGATTTTGCAAAAGCCTTATTGGTTGATGATTTTGCGATACAAGTTTTGCGATTCAATTAGATAATTATCAAATGTTTAAGGCCCGATTACCAAAGGGCAAACCAAATAAATTACATCCTTCTGCTTAAAGTATGACCATGATGGAAAACGTGAAATATTTTCTATGGATATACTCTTTTTTACAAGACAGTTTTTAAGAATACAGTACTAGGCTCATTTTTGCGCAAAATCTGCCTGAACTAGCAGCAAAATTTATGAAGAACAATTTAATTACACGAAAAAGAAAAAAAATTTCAGATCTAAAAAGACATTAAAATTCTGTACTGATTCAAAACGATGGAATTTTAGCGATTTTCCAGTTAGCAAGCAAAATTGCAACAATTCCGAGATTATATAGAGCGGTTGCGCATTGCGCAGCAGGCATTTGAGAAAATGTTGGGCTTTCGTTGAAAATCGGAAAACTCGCTTTTTCGCTTTTGCAATTTTACAATGCTGCAAATCAGAAAAAAGCGTTTGCTCAAGCTGACAAAGCATTCGAAATTAAATAGTTTTACAAACATGGTTGCTGAACTTGATATCGATATTGTCAAAAATTAAGAACAAATTAAGAATAAATGAGGCTGAAAATTAACAATGATTAAGAACAGCTAATTTCAACTCAAAATTTACTGGTTCTTACAAAAAGGTGTTACCCAAAATAAACACTTATACCAATATAGTCGCTAAAATTGATATCAATACTCTCAAAATTTGAGAACAAATTAATGAGATTGAAAATTGACTAAAAATCAAGAACAGCCAGTCTCCACTCAAAACTTACTAGTTTTTATAGAAAACAAAAGAATGTAATTACAGTCAAACCTCGGTTATCGAACGCTTCGGTTCTCGAACAAATCGGTTTTCGAACAATAAATTCGAGATTTTTACGTTTCAGACTTCGAACAAAAATTCGGATCTCGACCAAACCGAAAGAAGCCGAGCGAACACGAATGCGCCATGATGCTGCATATGTCGGCTTTTTTCACACGATTTTTGGTGTAACTGAGCTGTTGTATTTTTTTTTACTGCTTGATTAGTAATTTCTGCAAATTTTTTCAAAATTTTTCGTATTGTACTGCATCTTAACCTTTAATGTTTTTGATGTTTTAAAAATAAAACATAAGAAATGTTTACTTTTTGTTTTTTTTCATCATCTTAGATAGGAAATTCTTTATTAAAATAAAATACAATATACTTCAACCCATTTTTATTTGTGGTACTACAGTACACAGTACAGTTTATGGTGTAAAATAGTAAACAAATACTTTACAAAAGTTGTTTTCTAGAGTTGGAACGGATTAAAATTATTTGCATTAATTTTAATGGGAAAAATTGTTTCGGATTTCGAACAATTCACTTTTCGAACAGCTTTCTGGAACGGATTATGTTCGAAAACCGAGGTTTGACTGTATTGTTGACGAACCCTCTCTTTTGATCCAACAATATAATTTTTGAAAGTTTTGTTCTCATTTTAGGGCTGCGGTTACAAAAATATTTAACATACACAAAAAGATATCTCTCTAAAAAAGTTTTTGGAAACCCTGAGTTGTTTTCTCCCGACCAAATATTCAGAAAAAGGAGGGTTTAGGGTTTTGCCAAAATTGGATAGATCAGGTGATGTTACTGAAGGAAGGGTAAATGCATAGTATTTATTCTCTCTTTTTTCCTGGAACTTTAGGTTGAGAAAACAGATGCAGGGTTTCCAAAAACCTTTCCTAGGATGTCTCTGAACTATTTTGTTGAACATCTTTTGCAGCCGAAGACCTCAAATGAGAACAAAATAGTTCAAAAATTATAATTCAATTTTAGCTATTGTAAACTACCGGAATTGGCTGAGGGATGCTTCAGTTGCTTCTCTTCTTTTAAGCGCAATCGCTGAGAAAGATTTAATAAAAATTTAAAAGTGCTGCATTTTTTTGAGAACACCCTGTATGTTTTAGATGTGCATCGGTAACAACCAGGCCGCGGCCAGGTGCCGGTCCGCGAGGAGTTTGGTACTGGGCCGCAAAACAGCCTACTGACTCGGAGTCAAACGCCGTTGCGTTGCACTGTTGTTGCTGTAACGCATATTTATCCTCTTGTCACTTGACAGCGTCAGACGCTAACTATTGGACATTCTGCGCACTTTTCAGTGCAATCACTACTTCGTGGTTGGCGGAATCCGCCCTTGCTTAGGAGTTTCCAGTGATTTGACGTTCCTGTGGATTTGCTGCTTGTTCAAAGCCACCAAGCAGAGATAATCATTGTAAAGCGTCTTATCTAAATACGCAACAACGTGACCAGGGTGCCGATTGAACCCACATCCTGCGATCTGGATCATCGAAAAATGACGCCTTTACCCATTCGGCCACGCTGCCGACTTACCCTCTCGGCCACACTGGTCGATAGGCTACGCTACTTGTATCCTACAACAGGTGTAAATTTATTCTATTTTTTTTTAATATTCGTTTATTAAGCCTATTTTGCACGGGCTATATTTAACCAACCCATTTTACACGGAGTGGGGGGAGGGCTATTTAACACCTAAACCAAAATTCACGAGAGCACCAAATTTGGCATGCGGGTTTGAGTTCACCACAATTTTTTAGAAAAAGTTGTATTGAGTTGATGACGTCATCCGTGTGACGTCACGGCTATTTTTGAAAAAGGACGTCATTTTTTCGATTACGTCGAAAGCGGTTTAAATTTTGTACATATGTTTGTTTTTCATACCGAATCATAAAATTCCTAAGTCGAAATAGTTACGTCACAAAAACGTCTTGCGACGTCATTTTAATTAAATTTTGGCCAAAAAGAATCTCAGATTCTGGGAAGTGACTTCGGGAAACCTCAAAATTGAGAAACTTCTCGTAACATTGCAACTCAAATTTTTAGAAGTTGTTTGTGATGAAATTTGATTTTTTTTAACCAAAAACAGCCAAAGATCGTACTTTGCAGAGTTCTTGAGTCACGCAGCTAAGTACTTTGCTTTTTCAGTTGGCTTGTGAAGGTAGCACCACGGTCCACGGACTCCACGTTTGTTGCATTGGATTTATTTTTCTGAAATGATCTTAGCAAGTTGGCCAAATGGTAACCCGATTGTCTCTGGAGCGGGAGGTCTGAGATTCAAATCTTGGGCCGGTTAAATCGAACACAGTGTTGCCAATGGCTCGCCACTGCTGCGACATTTCTTCGAATGAAGCTGTGTTGTTCGGGAACACTGACACGGAGAAGGGCCCCGCAAACTCGTTACAAGCTTTGGCGTTATACAACGAGTACAAAGATTTGATTTTATCTTAACCAAATGTCGAGAAGAATGTAAATGAGGCAATCTCAGACTTACATATCATTCAACAAAATAAAAAGCAAAAAGTCTCAATCTGGATCAGCCTTTTGGTTGTCAGTCAGAAAAAATACCACCAAAGATTGTCAGAAAAATGTCACCAAAGTCCCATCCGTAGTCATTTTTTCTGACAACCAGAAACTGATCCAAATTGAGACCTTATGTTTCTGTTTCTTAATCAAAATGTAAAAATACATGGTAAAGAAACGTTGCACTGTCTACAAATATCAAACTTGGATTTAGGTAAAGAGAAACCAGGGGAGAAGCTAGGGATATCTAATTGACTAGAATTCCCTTGGGAGATGCAAAGAAACTTTGAGTACATTGCCGGGGTTAAAGGCCTAGATCGAGGGTTCAGGGACTTTTCCAGCCTATGAGCAATTTTTGCAAAAGACATCCTGATATAGTCACGCTGTAGCCTACGTATAATATATATATTCTCAATCGCTGTACGCAGGAGTGCCGATCTTTGTTGAGCATTGGGGGGATAATTTGCAATTTTGCCCCAATTTTGCCCTATTTTCAACATTGGGGGGATGAACCTCGACCACGATTTTTTTCGGCTAAGCAAATTAAGTGAAGACCAAAAGAAAATAAGTAGAAAAAGGTCTTCATCAAGACTGAAAGACTTTTTTCCCCGAGTTCAAGCGAAGACCAAAAAAAAAAAAACGTCTTCATCAAAAATGGAAGACTTTTTTCCCCGAATTTAAGTGAAGACCAAAAACTGCTCCAAACATCATCCAGCACTCAGAAGCAGACCAGAGTCAAATTATTGGGGGTTATGCAGTCAAATTATTGAGGGGGACATATCCCCTCCATCCCCCCCGGGTTTCGGTACCCCTGGCTGTACGGCGTGCCGTTTCGGGGTTTGTCCCTTTATCAGAAGCGAACAGAGCGTATACTGGTTGGCTGAAATACAGAATCTTAAAGCCTGCCCGAAAAAATTAACTGTAAATATTGTGCCTCTGCGGTTGGTGTTGGAGAAAAAAGTATCGGCATAGTTGCTCTGACGTGCATCTGTGTAAATCTGTAAAAGTGAAAGGCTTTGCATCATATAGCAATAAACTTCTACAAACAGTTGACAGCAAAAACCTGGTGCGCAGGTGCAAAGGAGATTTATTGTTTCCCTCCCAGTGTTAAGCCGGCAAGAGGGCCGCCACATACTTTTTTTAATAAACTTCTATACCTTTAGATTTTTATGTTAGTGATCTTTAGATCGTTAAAGGTTTTTGTTTTTTAATATCTTTTTACTGTTTTTACGGTTAAGGTTGGACCCTTTATTGGGAGGCCCATTTTAGGCCTGAAACAAATGCCCACCATGTTTCCTCAGCAATTCGGCTCTGCTAAGAATCACACCCACCCTTCTACGGCGAACGTTTTTGAATAAATAAAATGTTGAGCCAAACTGGCTGAATTGAATTGCCATTGACTTGATGAAACATTTTTTCTTAGCAAAATTGCAAATCGAATCCTGATAGCGGCTGCAAAATCAATAATATTAGGGCAAAACACATTAACGCAAAATGACGATTGGAAAGAGATCTAAAACTAAAATTGCTTTTAAGATTTATCTCTTTTTTAGGGTCGACTATCTTATAGATTCTTGTTTGTATGTAATGCAGCCCGCTTTGGTGGCATAGTTTAGTCTCAGTCGAATCTAAAATATAACATTATGAGTGATGTTTAAAAAACTAATAATACAGTATAAAAAAATAGTTATTTAAGAAAAAATACAGTTATTTAAAAAAATATGTAGTTATAATTGTAGGAATTGTTGGGAAGTAGTGCATTGCGTAAAAAGTAATATTATTCTTTAAATATTTGTTCAAAGCCCAAATCCATTTATACTGTGCTGGCTAAAGCAAGAAAATAAGGTTGTTCTAGTACTTTACTCTGCTTTATGTTAAAAGAAGTGTGAATGAGTATTGCATCAATACTATGTATGTCATCTTCTTTGCGGACTTAAAACGAAACCCTGTTCACTACTTTTTAAAAGTAAAAATGTGTAAAATGAGGTGGCCGTGACTCGACGAGCGTTTCGCTCTTTCGTGGCCTTCCTGTGTACGGTACTCTAGTTACATGCTATTGTGCATTCCGAATGTGGATTTTTCTTTGCTTGTACTGGTGCATGAATATACTGACTCTAACTGACTGACTGATGCTCTGTGGAGTTAGAACCATATGAGACAAGTAAAAGCGAGACTTTTATGGCTTTTAGAAAAGCGCACTTGAGCTCCACTCCCACATAAGAGAAAGCACTTTGGTTTTAAAAACTGTCCATATCATGGCACACTAAAAAGACAAGAAATTGTTCGGTCGTTAAGTTAATTAAAGGCTTTTTTTTGCGAAAACATTCAGAAACGTCGGAAACCTATCTGTATGCTGTACTGTACATTCCACACCAAATTTGACAAGTCACAGTTAGTTTTTCACTGACAATAATTTCCGTGCGAAAAGGTTCGACAAGTAGCTTGTAATAATCTACAATATTTTACTTGTTTATTTTATGAGGTGTTATTGTCTCGCTAATAAAATCGTATCTTTGCGGAGATTAGGCTATGTTTTTTAGTTTTTTTCCTTGATTTTTTTTTGTTTTTTTTCCTCAAAAAAAAGTTTTGAATATTTCAAAGCCTGTTAAATAATTGCACACTCTCGCAATCTTGATAATAAACAATCAAGAAAAAAGTTTGGTAATTTACAATTTATTTGGACTGGTGGCAATTCTTAATTAGATGTTAGTTTTCAAAAAAATGGCTGCAACAATGTGCAACATAGGCAGCGGTGACATGAAAATTAAAGAGATGCTGAATGTTGAAGGGCAAGTTAACAAAAAACTAAATTGCTTAAAACTGTCGAATAATTTCATTGATCTTGTATTGTTGCAAAGACATATTAACCTTTAGGTTAGATTTTGGTCTTATTGCGTAGAAAGCTTCACAATGTTTTGGAGTTTTCTTTTTTAACAACAAAAAAACACAAAATTTGCGATAGTCTTTGACTGTATTCAATAGTAACTATATTAACAAGGTTTGATTAAAAATCATAAGCCATCTTGTTGCTGGAAAATTATTGCCAAAGAGACAGAGCTATTAGCATTTTTTATGGAAAGAATTATTTTCGTGGATGCTATAAGAACTGACTTTTCCACAAACTAGTAAAACATTCGTATAGCTTTTAAATCAGAGAATCCATAACAGCCGCTGCCAAGAAGAAAACAATTATACGCCTATATCATACTCAAGAAAAAAAAAAACTTTTTTAGAATACTTAGTCATTTAAAAAGTTTCTGCATTTGTAAAACTCTACTTTTTGTGGCAAATCTGTCGCCAAAATAATGATGATTTAAGAAACTTTATGAGTGGCTCGTTAGAAATTTTGAAATAAAATCTGAGCTCTTTTTTGAAAAGGTATAAAATTCGCCACGCAGCAACAAATGATAAAATGGCATACTAACATGGCAGTGTAAGTAAAAAACATCTAAATTTTTATAAACTGCAAAATTTTGAGAATGGCGGTGAGGGCAAAGTTCAATTTTACTAATTTTTTTAGAATTACAATTTTTAGGTCAAAAGTGAAAAACTAAACATACTGTTAATCAGGCTTCGAAAAAATTATAATTGTAATTGACAAA
The DNA here is from genome assembly GCA_963965965.1 of Trididemnum nubilum. Classification (NCBI taxonomy): domain Eukaryota; kingdom Metazoa; phylum Chordata; class Ascidiacea; order Aplousobranchia; family Didemnidae; genus Trididemnum; species Trididemnum nubilum. The sequence goes on from OZ014477.1 coordinate 18,425,732, forward strand.
ATTGTAATTAATTACACGATTTTGCTGTAATTGTAATTGAAATTGTAATTGAAAATTTTCTAAAGCTGAAAATTGTACTTGTAATTGTGATTGAAAAATTTTCTGTTTATTTTCAATTACAATTGCTCGATTATTCATTAAAATACATGATAACAAAATGCATTTGAACAATATCAATTTCCTCAGGTTGCAAATCGATATCGATATTTTCTACCGGTTGCAATCTCATCTGACGTCACAAACCTAACATCAAAGTAGGGTAGGGATAGTTAGAGTTACTTTTACAGATAGGTTAATCATATTCACAACCTAAACTTAGCACCTACTATAATCATAACTAGAACTAACTCTAAGCCAAAAAATAGCCTAACATAGAATAGGTCTACGACGTCAGATGTGACTGCAACCGGTGGTACCTATTGTTACTTCAATGCTATTTGTGATATTAGATTTTGTGCGCTTTTTTGCTTGTTTGCCCTTGTGTGCATGTCAAAACAACACTAATAGTTCTTTTTTGTATCATCATGCAAAATATGTGATATTATTGGTAAAAGTTCAAGTAGAGTTAAAGTTGTTGTAACTTGAAGTTGTAACGTACACAATTTCAACTTTTTTTACAAGTTTTAATTGTGTTAAAACTTATTTTCTTTTACACAAATAATTGCTGTATGATACCATTGTTTAGCTAAAACCATAATGTTGCTGAAAGCGATATGAATTCAATAACATGTTTGACAATTGCTTACAAAGGAAATTATGTATTGCAATAATTCAAGTTAAACAAAGATTGATGAAAGAACAAGGATGGAGAGAAATGAGGCTTTGATAGGTCTGGTACAGAACTACAAAACAAATCCACAGTGTCGACCAGTGCCGTCATCCCGGGGGGGGGGCAAAGTGGCCGTGCCCCGTTGACGACTGCTTGTGCCCCCCTCCTTCCCGCCCATTTCGGTTTATTCTGAACACGTTTTTGGAACATGACTTAATGACAAGACAACAGGCAATATTGGAAAAACCAATAATAAAGTTTAAACACAAATCTCAGTTGTTTTTTCCACTCTGCGAAATTGCTGGGCAACAACTGCTGTACATAAATGTGACGCAATAATCCGTCTTATAAACACACCTTTACGGATGTGTCACGAAATATGGATGCAAGCCTATAAAATCGATACCGGTACTTTGTTAATGATTATAACCTGAAACAATACGTGAAATTATTTTTTCGAAAGACCAGCTGTATCTGTTTTTTAGAGAACACTCAAAATTTGTTTAGGTCGCAGTCAGTTGCCCAACCAGGGGGAAGGGGCTAAGGGGGCTTCAGCCCCCTTTAACCAAATCATTTAGAAAATAATTTAATCCCAAAATGCAAGCATTTAAACGTGTTTTGGACTTGACCTTCAGTATAAGGGGGGCTGAAGGGACTAGGCAATTTAATTCTTTCAATGACTTTTGATTTCAACAATTTACTGTAGTTATTCATATGGCTTCAAAAACGTACGAAAAGTGATAGATATGGCATTAAAATTGCTATTTTTTGTCGTAAAATCACAAAAATCACTCAGCGGCTGGAGGCTCTGCCCCCCCACGCCCCCTCAGTGATACGCTTGAGTTGCATGGGTTTTTTCAGCACAGGGCTTAAATTAGACAATTTTTGTGCAAAAAAATTTACTTTGGGTTCAAGCTCTCTCCCTCTTTGTAAAATCCTGGTTGCGCTTCCGGTCGCATGTACTGCTGCTGACTGATTTTTCAAGCGATTTTTCGGGGCCGCATACCAAATGAGCTAGGAAACGCTACCGGCCTAACGCGTCTCTTTTTTCAGACATGAATGCAACATGTTTAAAATAGTGCATAATTTGGAGCCATAAAATATCATCAGTTTTTATGTGGAAATGTTCAATTTATTTTAGTGCCCCCCATTTTCAAATAGTGCTCCCTCACGTCGTTTGCTTTGGCGACGGCACTGGTGTTGACATAAGCTAAACTCGAGGCCTTGAATTTGAGTGAATTGGTTGCAATGTTTTGAAAATGTTTTCATTGTAATTGTAATTGAAATTGTAATCATAGGCGTAAATAGCCAGGGGGGGCGGGCCTACCCCAATTTCCTTGTAACCAATGAAAAATCTATTGCGAAAACGGCTAGTGGTTTTCAGAACCCGTTCCAAGTCTGGTTTGCTTGACCGCAGACCGTGAAGGCCTTTTTTTGGTCTTCACCTAATTTTCGGGACAAAATAGGCTTCTCAGGCAGCGAAGACCTTTTTTTTTGCTCTTCACCTTATGTTTGGGATGAAATAGGCTTTGAAGCTCGAGCTGACCTTTAGTTCAGTTGTTTTTTAAGTTAGGTCCCCACTCTATAACTAGAGATTTGCCCCCCCCCCTCAATCCAAAATTGGTCTCCAAGTAAATTTCGCCGCCCCCCCAATCACAAATCCTAAATGGAACTGTGAAGACTCTTTTTGTTTTGACCTTTACCTATGTGATTTCTGGTTTGAGCCCCCCAATCAAAAATCCTGGCTACGCCTATGATTGTAATTGAATTACAATTACTTGAAATTAAATAATTGTAATTGTAATTGAAAACTTTAGGTTGTGCTTGTATTTGTAATTGTAATTGAAGCAAAAACAAGTAATTTTTATCAATCTGCTGTAAAGGCCTTGTTAATGTGCGAATACAGCACCAAGGCTCTGTAGTACTCTGAAGGCAATTTTTCAACTTTGTAGAAAAATGATTTAGAGCATATAGGCCTCTGCTAAGCAATGATGCCAACAAAGAAATTTTTCTGTCTGTTGTCGGGATTACTCAGTCTTCTTTACTTCACAACTAGCGCTGAAATTCCTTGTCTTCACGAAGTTGGTGATAAATGCAGCTGTAACTGGGAAAAAGTGACAATAAAATGCTGTAGCTTAGAGATAGAGTTGGACGTTGTACTGATCAAGTTTGTTCCGGTCAACGTAAAACGTTTGATTCTGAATCGAAGCTGGTCCGTTTATCCTACAGTACTAAAAGCAAGTCATATGGAAATTTTGCAAGATCTCCAAGTACTAGACCTATCCTTCAATTTCGTGAAAAGTATTGAACCACGTGCTTTCAAGTGAGTATTGAGCAGCATTTACTCCCTCCCGTTGCTGAAAAAGGTATAACATGCAGCTCAAAGAGGCGATTTTTGGTGGTTTGCGTTATTATTCAAAAAAAAAACTCACCAAATTTTCCTTTCTTTCAGCAAGCCCGTAACCATACACTGTTGTTGTTGCTACGTGGCTCTTTCTTGCGAATAGAGGACGGTGCAGCAAAAATGCTCCACCACAGAACCTCAACTGAACTGAAGAAGCCGAAAAAAAAACGGCCATTTCTACACCACTCAAACGGTGGGCAACCCACCCAGTAGCGTATGCAAGATTTTCGAAAAGGGAGGGGGCAGGAAATTTTAAATATTTGAGATTAATGAAGACCAGAATGAAAAATTTCTAGCCCAAAACCAAGTCCGTTTTCCTGCCCAAAATTAGGTGAAGACCAAAAAAAAAGGTCTTCACTCAAATTTAGTCCGGTTTTTAGCCAAAAAAGGTCTTCGCCCACCGTTTCTGTGCTCAAACCTTCTGCCCAAGTTACAAAGGGGGGGGGAGCTATGCCACAATTTTGTATACTTTTCTATGCTAATTATACTATTCTGGCGACCCAAAGGGGAGGACCATGGCCCAATGCCCCCCTATATACGCCCCTGAACCCATCACACAAGTGGCCACCGCTGATGGGTATCCATAGGTCGCCTTTAACGACTGGCCGTGTGGGCGGCTTCACTATTCTGCTGCGAATAAAACGCACGGGCGGGGCAAATACAGTCGCAGCTGGAGAAGGCACAGCTTTACAAGTACATGTTACTTTCAAAACTCCACTTAGTACTGGAATGCTGGAAGATGAATAAGAGCCTTAGTGAAAAACTATTCTTTTTCTGGTTTACTGGTGTTTTTTCGTTGTGATTGCTGCTTCGCAAACCAGTAATAAAAAATTGAAAAAAAACTACTATTATATTACATTCCTTATTCCTCATCTTTTGAATATTCTGAGTTTTTATTGTATCGGCCTATTTCGTTACATCGGCCTATAACCAATGGTGCACATGCAAATTTTGTACAAATAGGTCCGCGCAAACTGTTGCGAACCGGATGCACAGCGTCATTGATACCTATAGCTTTCTTTTCGCTTTACAGCAATATGTTAAATTTGGTAAGCGTCAATTTAAGCAACAATCAAATACGGTTTCTGGAAACCAACACTTTTATCGGTTTGTTTCCTCGCCTCAAGATTATCGATTTATCGAATAATCAAATTTTACTTCTTATTGACCGGATCTTTTCGGCTACGTCATCATTACGTCACTTGGATTTGCGGAACAACACATTATATCACATTTCGAATAAGTAAGTGCAAAATAAATTAATTTGGCTCCTAGCTATTTTCAGATGGCAAATTTGCCCCCTTTAACTCGCTACCTCCGGCTGCTGGTTCTCCCCAGAACCAATGAAGAAACTAAAGGCTCCATCCAAGCTATTATTAACTGTAATATGACTAAGCATCGCATTTCACTCTATGATTGTGACCTTTTAAAAAAGCACTGCAACCAAAAATTTAACATTATTTTTATAAAACAATCTTTGGTGCTGCGACACTGCAGTTCCTGCAAAACTTGTAAGTGGAACTACGCATGCAACGGCAAAAAGCATTGGACTTAAGAAAACTGTGGCCAGTCAATAGGAGTAGAAATTTTTTTTTGCTTTGCCATTTGCAAGTGTCTTTTAACTTCATTTTCAAGAATTCCCGTAAGTGTATAAACAATTTTTTCTAGTGCTTTTTTGGGTGTTGGTGGTCTTCGGTCCCTGAAACAATCCCAGTGTAAATTCAATTCGTTTGTGAGACGTGCTCTACAAAAGCTGAAGAATTTGACTTGGTTTGAACTAACAGATGCATTTAATTTGCGATTCATTCCAAGTGATGCCTTCAGGTATACAATTTTCTTTATTTACCTTTCGCATTGCTTGCATAAGCAGCTGTCAATAAATCGCTGCCCATGGAGAGGCCCAAACTTCCAAAAGCCGCTCTCACTTTTTCCAAATCTGATTGTTTCGTTGCAAAGGCAGAGTCCTCGAGAAAACTTTTTCAAGTCCTTGACCTTGGCCTCGAAGCCTGTAAGTCCTTGAAAACGTCGTATCTTCGGTAGTGGACAGCTTAATTTTTTGTATGGTTTAAAACAAAATAACCAAACAAAAAATAATAACATAAAATTTAGCATGACAATTTTTTTCCGTTTCTTTTTTGAAAAATAATAAAATGCGATAGCTCAGTAGCAAAGTATTACCGAAACTTATTTCAAAACGCATCGCGTGAAAGCTCTTAATTGGAGAATGTGGGTGTAAAAGGCATAGCAGAAATTTGTTGCTTTTATATCTGCTGATACTTAGTATAAAGCTGATACAAAGCACTAAGGTTTTCCAGGTCGTAATAAGGGATACGGGTTCCATAGGTCTCACACATTTTTGAGCTGCTAATAATGCATGACGGAGCCTACCTGAGTGGTGATGGTGAGGAGAAAGTGTGCGTGTGTAGTGATGAAATATAATATAACCTGACTAACGAAAGATATCTTGAGGACGCCAATTTTATTCTGAAATACTCGAGCGCGAAGATCTAATTTCTTTGAAAGAAAAACAAATCTGATTACAGTCTGGATTCAAAGCTTGGCGGCATACCCAAACCCGCTGAACGATTTTTGCGTTGGAAATCCCCGTTAGGAATTACCGAAAATAAGCTACTATATAAGAAAAACGCCTCATAAAGAATCTTTAAAAAACCGAGAGAAATTAAAATATAACTATAAATTGTTCGAATGCCTAAAAAGATGTGCGCTGCACTTCATCTATTTTTCACACTATAATCATAAAGATGTGGAAGCGAAGCTTCCGCGAATAATTTGGGCATTTTTATGAAAAATTAATACAGTAGTTTATTATTTTTACGTTTCTATATTCTATGCAAGTGTGGACGCTTTATTGATGGGGCGCGGAGCAAATGTCCCCCAAGGCTCTCTTTTTAATATAGAGTTGTATACGGGATGACTAGTTCAGGCCCAAACCTGGCCTGAACCCGAAAATTAATTTGAGCTCCAAATCATGCCCGAAAAAACCTGAAAGTTAAGTTAGGTCTGAAAAATTTAGCAACGTTACCAAATCATTTTGATTATACTATTGTGTACCTATGCCAAAAAGCACGTCTCAGGCCTGAATTAAGCCCAAAATTTTTGTCAACTTTAGGCCTGAACCCGGCTTGAACCCGACCCAAAAAGCTCGGCCCGACTTACTGCTCTGTCTTAATATACTGTCCTCTTGGAGTCCTCAAGTTACGTTTTGGGGTGAAATACTCATGCATGTTAAACTTAACAAGTGTTTTTGTGCCTGAAACTTTCGCGCTCATTGATAAGCATTAAATGCGTCATGCCATACTATAGAAACGAATCCAATCATGCACTGAAACATGAGAAAAAAATTGAATTAAATTTAGGATTGAGTAAGTGTGGGGAAACCAGTACTTAAATTGTAAAATTTTGAATTGGGGGACGCTTTTGCAGCCTTGACCAAACCTTAGTGAAGATTACATAATTCCGTCGCCGAAATTGAACAAAGACCAAACAACTGAAGTGTTTTTTCGCCAAAATTAGGTGAAGACTAAAAAAAAAAGAAAAAGGTCTTCGCTTACGGTTGAAGAGTTTCTCCTTCTGAATCACTGTTTCCGCGGAATTTGGTGCTATATTCGACCGGATTTTGCAGGTCTTTTTCCTCTGATCATCCAGCGCTCAAATCTCGATAGTGGAACACTTAAATCTCGATGGGGGGACGCGTCCCCCCTTCAATTTAAGTACTGGGGGAAACTAAAGTTTAGCGACTCTATTTCTTTTTTGAAGTTGGTTTCGAAACTAAAGTATGAAATCTTAAATAGTCCCAAAAATTGCCATTTTTCCGAAAACAAAAAAAACACTTCTACTTTTTAGCGGATGCACAGGGATTCAATTTGCCCTCATCCCAAGAACCCGGCTTTTGCCAAGAACCTGAGCTTTCCAATTACCTGGTACGGAAGCTCAATTAATTTTAAGGAAACAGATTATTTTTGCCATACTTTTCAAATTGACCATTTTCACGTATAGAGTTTGGTTATTTCCGTTCCCGGTTACGGCCTTGTTTCATTATCAAGATAACGCTACGGAAAGTAACCAATATAATTATTATAGATGCTTAGCGTAAAACTTTAAAAAGACATCAAGTAATTTTAAAAACTATTATATTCGAATTATCATCAAAACTTAGCAAAATTCAATTTTAGACATTTTTTCGTTTAAAAATAATGAATAGTCGCCGACCATAACTTGCAAAAATCATGTTTGAAAAATTGTCCTTGGTCCTTGGCTTTGGCCTCGACCATTCCTTCCTTGGCCTTGAGAGCCGCTGTCCTCGAAAAGTCGGTCCTTGGCCTTAGCCTTGGATTGTTTTTGAGTACTTAGCCTTGAACTTTGGATCCTCGAATTCATCTCAGTTATATCGCTGCAACGCAGTTCGCATTAACTTTGCCGCAGAATCTAGCTGTGAAGTGTAAACAGAATCAATTCTTCAGTAATCGTGATTTGCCACTAACGACTTCACTGCGGCAAGCAAGAAAAATTATAAACAATATTATTCGTCGTGAAGTCAAAACTTCCGTTTATATTTTTGGAAGATTCTTAATTGCTTCACACACATTTTATAACGAATCTACCTAGAACTGAGTTGCATTATGAGTAAAGAAGACTGTAATTGTAGTCACAACGGCATCAGCATGCAAGAGGCGCATACTGTATAACAATTATTGTGTTTTGCAGTGATCAAATTTTTATTTTTTGTAGTGAAAAACTAAAAATAAAATAAGCAAATTTTGTATTCTGAAATGTGTGGACGTAACTTTACTGAGCTACGATGGCTATACGGTCCTGTCCTTAGACCAAAGTGTAGAGTAACTGCAGTTATATCTCTTAATGGAAGAAACAACTTTATTATATGTTTAGGCTATACAAAATTATAGATTTACAGACACGTGTTATTTTCTGTAGCTCCGTAAACCTTTGTAGTTTCTAAAATTATTATTTACTTTTTAAATAATACTGTTATTATAACAGGAAGAATGCCAATTTCTCATAGAGTTCCTAAGCAAAGTGGTCTGAAATTTTCGATGCAAAAATTGGTGGCCCAAAATATTTAAAGTCATTTTCCATTTTATACAGATATAACGAACTTCAATATTTACGCCTGGAAAGGATTCCCAATTTGACTTTTGGAAAGTTGGAAAAATCCTTTTTTTTCAAGCTGACTCGCTTGCGTTATCTGGTGGTTGTTTCTTGCAATTTGACATCGATGCCAGTACTGACGAGATTAAGACGCCTGAGGATACTTGATTTGTCAAAAAATCCAATAAATGTAATGCAGAGTTGCCAGTGAGGTTTTTTGTTTTCAGAAATACAGTAGAGTTCAGTAATATACTGTAGATTAAAAAATCTGTAAAGCCAGTGGCACGACCAAAGCTTTAAGCATCTAACAAAGCAATTTGAAAGAATTAAATTTCCCAGCCCCTCCCCCTTTCTTACAGGTCAAGTCCAAAGATGTTTAAATGCTTAGGTATGGGGTAAATTTTCTAAGTGACTTAATTTGGCGTAAATCTAAATCCTCTCCCCCTCTGGTTCCGCCACTGATAAAAAAAAAATGATGTTAGTCCGTTTACATCAATTTAGGTATTTGCCACCGTACTTAGCTTTATTAAGCAGAAGCTTTTTACACTTTTGCTGACTATATTTTTGAATTTTTGAGCAAAACTTACAAGCTTTGATTGACTAATGCCAATTTGCCTACTATTAATTACGAGTGTATTAATTTTGAGGTCATAAGACAAAAAGATTTTCTTGGACTTACGAGTTTAGAAGAACTAAGATTACATCAAACAAGTTTAATCGAAATTGAAAAGCAAGCATTCACGTCTTTGACCTCCCTGCAATCAATCGATTTATCAAGCAACAGGCAAGATGCACAACAATTTTTATTCATTTGTTTTGCGTTATTGACTGTGTAGTGAAACTTAGTTCTATTACCGTCTATCAACTAACGCCAATTTTAGTTTAACCTTATTTTACTCGGGCGAATTGACCAACGCGTTGTACAGTGTACATGAGTGGGGGCAGGGGGTACAATGACCCCGGGGCCCATGGGCTTCAAGAAGGCCGTTGGCTTCAGCAGGCCCAGCAGAAGGCCCATGAGCTAGAGAGGGGCCCATCGAAAAGACACTGAGATATCAGCATTTGAGGCCTGAAGACCTTCTGTTTTTTTGTTGGAGATCACCTATTTTCGACCGTTAAAAAACCGTTAGAATTTCGGTGAAGACCTTTTTTTTTGGAGATCACTCAATTTCGACCGAAAAACGTTAGAATTTCGGTGAAGACCTTTTTTTTTTTTGGAGATCACATCATAACTCGGACAAAAAAGCGACATTTTCTCCGTCTGTTTTGGAGTTCACAAAACCGGAAATCCGTCATATTTGAGCTGGCCCCAGGCCCACGTTCGGCTCTCGGCGCCCCTGGTGGGGGGGATGCCCTCCGATATAACTTCTACGCCAAACGCCATAGGAACACCAAATTTGGCATGCGGGTTCTAGTTGACACTTCGGCGTAATCCTTGGATGAAATCGTTTCGGGCTTCACCCAAGCGAAATGAAGGATGTTATGGAAGACCGTGAAGGGTGGCGGCTTAATCTTGAGCTGCTGCCCCCGCAACCCTCGCGAACAAGCGGAGAGTGAAGAAAGAAGAAGGTTTGAAATTCACCACAATGATTTAGAAAAACTAGTTTTGAGTTGATGACGTCATCATAGTAACGTCAGAGTTATATTTTTAAAAAATACCATTATTTTTTCAATCACGTTATAGGACTTTCAAATTTTGTACATACGTTTGTTTTTTTGAAACTGATTAAACATGGAGTGCCTTTTCAAAATCATCCAAAATTTTTTTTAAAAATAGGCCTACTGAAATTTATTTACAATTGTATATATGATAAAATCGATTTTAGTCTCAAAAGACCTTCGTCAGTTTTTTGTTAAAATAGATGGATTTTTCCTCACTTTAACATCTTCGATCTGGTTTGATTCTCTGGATCTCCCCTTCAACAATCACCTTTTTTGATATTGAATTATGAAATGCCCAAGGTTACATCACAAAAACTTCTTTAAATATTAGCCAAAAAAGCTCGATTTCGGAGAGTGACTTAGGGAAATCTTAAAATTCAGAAACTTTCAAGTTGTTAAGGGACATTACTTGAACAACCTAAAGTTTTCGGTGGTTATTTGTAAATAAATTTGATGCAAAGTCAAGTTGCTTTAACGAAAAAATATTTTTGTGAAGGGATTATGCAAAAAATAAAAAGGGAACATTTTTGCTGTTTTTTTTCCGGGTGTACCCCTCGCGGTACCATAAAATTAATTTAATAATGATAATTTATAACCAATTTAGAGTATTGTTCATCGATTAATTATAACTTTTTCAAATTTTATTTTCAATTTCGTTTGATATTATGTAAGGTTTGCCACGTAGTGTATTAATTTTTTTTACTTCAAAAAAGCTTGTATAGGCTATAAAAACATTTAGAGAATAGGGTTATTGTAATTCTATTTAAAATCAGAGCTGCGAAATCGAAAGATTTTTGTTGGAGTTCAAGTTCGAGTCCTCTAATTAAACTTTTCCGAGTTCAAGTTTGGCAAAAATACTGAGTTTTTCGATTTCAAATTCCGGTTGACAAAATACTTCGTCATCAAACTTAATTAAGAAAAAACATTTAATTTCGACAATTTTTTAATCGTTCGTTTCTTTTTATTTAACTCAACAGTTTTATTCGAGTTCAGAAAAATTATTTTTTGAGTTCAAGCTCGAGTTCGGCAAAACAATTGAGTTTTTTCGAGTTCGCAGTCTTGTTCAAACGAACAAAATGCTGAAATTTTAACACGTTTTTGAAAGATAACTAATCAACCTAATTTTAATCCTTTTTACAGGCTGGCTAGTATTTCTCGAAATGTGTTTCCTGCCAATATAAGCAGAATAAACACAATAAAACTTGACGAAAATTGGTGGCGATGTGACTGCACTTTATCGTGGGTGATTCAATCACAATTGCAAGCGAATGTGTCACAAGTTACATGTACCTATCCGGAAAAATATCGGGTAAACAATGCGCTGTTCTGCATTTTGGATCTATTTTAAAAGGCAAAAAAAGGCCCGACGAAAACAAGAAAAAAGGAAAAGTATTAATCTCTAATCTCTATCAATGAACAAGAATTAGATTGGTACCAGTAAAATTTCTTTTATTTGAATTAAATGAATTACCAAAAGCTGCCATACATAAATCGCAAAATTACGATCAAAATTAATTTTTTGGTTACGGTTGGTGCGGCATTCTTGTATGAACAATTCAAATTTGGGTGATTGCAATGCATTTTCAGAATAAAGCAATTTACGAACTGTAATAAATTTAGATGTATTTTTTCAAAATTAGTATTCAATTTCGATTAGTGGCAATTTTTTAGGGACAATATTTAAGCATTTCTATGAACTCGACAACAAACTGCTCTGCACCTATCATAAAGAATCGAACCCCAAATAAAGTTGAAGTTTTAGCAGCCGAGAACGTCACAATCGCTTGTTCTGCAGAAGGAGTTCCAGTACCACTGATAACTTGGTTTAACCCTAAGAGTAAGTGAATTTTTAAAAAATCTGTTTTTTTATAAGTACTAGTAAATTTGGTTTGAGCTAACTGTTCTTAAATTTTCGGCTCTAGCTGTTCATAAACCTTATTGGAGAATGAAGTGACACAAAGTCATTCTTGCTTGGTTCAAAGCTGTGATGGATAAAAGTTTTGTCGATTATCAAAGTCGCAAGAGCAAAACAGTAAAGAGCACACTGACCAATACAGCAAAATACTGCATAAGTCTAACAGAAATTAATTTTTTAATTTTGCCCGTGTTCGTAATTATTTTGTTCATGCAGAAGCTGGCATTGCTTTTAATGTTTTTAAATTTTAAGCAAAACTGAGCCTCGCGTTTTAATAAAAATTGTAATTTTTTTAATTATCATTTGACAACTTTTTGGTTCTTCTAACTTTTGTGATATCTGGCACATTGCCGGCCCAAAACTCAGCTTACTTAAAACAAATGAGAATCGTAGATCTTGGTCATTTCAAACAATATTTCATATACGCATGCTGGTGACGAAATGATGAAAACGGTGTCTTGACATAACTTTCCTTTGCCATTGCAAGTTTCGTATTTTGCAAATTAAAGGTATATTAAAAGTTGCCTTGTGTCCTTTCCAACTTAATGTTGTATTGGTCCTGTTTTAAATGACTCTGTCCTCCTTTTTTTTTGCTCCAAAGCAAGGGTTTGACTTTTCCAGACGAGACCACGGAGCCACAATTTTCCAGTCAAATGCTAGCGATCACTAATGCGAGTTGTGCAGATGGTGGCATATACCGGTGTGAGGCCAGCAGTGAATTTGGAGTCGATATTATGGAGTTTGCAATTCGAGTCAGAGACCGCCATTGGGGGTCCAATCTGCTGCATAATGGACTCTTATATTTTGGTCTTACGATACTTGTCATGTTTTCGCTTTTTTTAATAGTGGGTGGTATTATTTATTGCAAATTTCCTCAGTGTTTACTTCATCCCGCATAAAAACGGGCTCTTTCAGCGATTTTAATTAAAGCTTGTTTTTGTATTCGTTACCTCTTTATGTTTATCACAAGCATTTTACTTCTAATAAATTAATAGTCGTATTCACCAAGCGAATTCAAACTCCGCTTAACTTCGAGCGTCGCTGAAACTACATTCAGACGCGCATATCGTATTACCACGCGAAAATATGTCGAATGAACGCTGAAACGGCGCTCAAATGTCTGGTTTTGAGCGTGAAATGGAGCGGCCGATATTGGTGGTTTAACCAGACATAACACTGAAACAAAAACTTATAGATCGCTTTTTCAGGAATTAATTAGGACGGAAATAGCCTTGTAAGGAGTATTATAACCATGCAGAAATGGTTGTGGTTTATCAAATTTATATTGTTCCATTATTGCACTGCAACTACAAAAGCCTTGAAGCGTATTTTTTAGATGGCCCGTAGATTCAGAGCTCCTCGAATCGATTTTCGCCTTCTTTTGCCACACAGAAAAAGACAGATAACCAGTAACCACTATAGTTTTGTAGTTGACGGGAACTGATAGAGTTTGGCGCTTGGCCAATTAAAAGCAGTAGCAAATCACCACGGTAATATCAGGGGGTAAAATTTATAAAAAAATACCTCTTCTTCGAATTTCAACCTGCTTGCACAAGTCTTCATGATAAAAGCACACTTAGATACCTGTTCCATGATAATATATTGCCATCTCAAATGAAACCTCGAAAAACGTAATTGATAAAGTACTTATGCAAAAAGATGTGCGTTTGCTAACTGGTTAAGGTTGACATCGCTCAACAAATCTCGGATACAAACAGACATCCCGGATGTGGTAACGGTTACATAACCACGTGAGTAAACGCTCCAGACCCAATCCGTATCCTCCATGGGGGCAAGTTCCAAACTTTCGCTGAAAACAGCATTAAGCGTATAGTAGACCCCTTGAACACTGCCCGTGATTTTATATTCAACCAATGTGATTTTTGATCACCGTATTAAGTAACAAGAAATAGAATCTCGATTTAAGAAGTTTTCTTGGCCAGAGGATAGTAAAAAGCTTAGCAAAAACCTTTATCAATACCAAACCTTTAAATTTTCGGTCTTCGAGTTACACTGCCACCTGTTTCCCAAACTTCACACAGTGTCTTTTTACTGCTGAACGTCAAGCTGGGAAGCTGTGAATACCAATTTTTCTAGCCTTGTGGTTGACCTAACCAGGAATCAAACCATAGTCTGCCGTTTCAGCAGCAGACGCTCTATATCCACTCGTCCACTGATTGGTTCAACGAAAAGTTCAAATCACGCTAAATTGTACGACTTTTCACAGCAAAATAAATTTTAGTGAAGAATTTGTGAGTAATTCCCACAATTTTTGGACTCAGCAGTGTTTCGATAACTGCGATTTTCTTCACATCAGTGGTATGCAAAACTGCAACTGAAAACTTCGAAATCGAACAAGACCTTAGTCAATTTCAACAAGCTAAAATGAAATTCAGAGTCGTTTCCGAAGTTGTTTTACCCGAACATTAAATGAATAGCACGTACTTGATCGGTATACCAGTAGTAACGAGAGGCATCGACACCTTCTTTCTCATAGGCTTCCATCAATTCCTTATGGTCGTACATTCTCATAGATCCTCCCACAATTTCGCCGACATTCGGCATTAAAACGTCCACCTAAAATGACAATTTTTGCAATTGCGATACACTTCAGACCTGAGGATTCCAGCCTTTTTCTAATCGCTACCCATATTCAATTTGAAATTTTTCCATGGCCTATCTCTCAAAGTGCTGCTCTACTGCAATTTTCCAATATTCTGTGATCTGTTTGCGATCTCAAAAAAAAATAAAAAGGTCATTGCGCCAGAAACCGCAACTATATTACGATATCAGGAAAGGTCATCGCGCAAATACAACTTCTTTTAAACCAAATGTCTAATATTCCAAATAGCTCTGTATCCGAATTGACCGGCCCTAGATTTGAACCTCATACCTCCCGCTACAGACACGAACGCGTTACCGCTCGACTAATTGGCCCGCAAAAAAAAATTACCGATTCGGTTAATTCGCGGTTTTCAGGACATCTTTGCATGTAGAATGATTTGATGTTGGCTGGAAAGCGACACAAAAGAATAGGCTCGTTGATCTGGTCTGTCATTTTTCGTTCAGGCATCTCGGGAATGTCTTCGCCAAACTCATAAAAAGTTCCTGCAAAATTAACATCAGAATTTCAGTGCTTCTTTTATAACTGTAGTTACTGCATTGGATCGAAAGCCTAATACACCCATGATACCCTTAGATTTCCTTCTTTGAATGTCGCTTTGTTGTTTCAGCATATCACTTCAATATTACAACAATGTCAAGAAAAAAAAGCAAAACGCAGTTGTTTTTTTAACAAGTACGTAACATTGCTGCTCAAATGGAACTTTTACTAGCTAATTAAATCTCATTCAAACAATGCCGAATCGCGTTAGATAGTTGCATCCAATGGTTCACTTACCATCTTCTTTCTTAATGTTGTGCTCTTTGAGATACACAATCGCTTCTGAATAATCCATTCGCTTGAATGGGCGTTTGGGTGGCTCGAAATCCTGAATCAAACACTCAATGGCAATTGAAACAGGTAAGCAATGCAGGCTACTACTAAGCATTTTCATGTAGCTACTGCAACGTTTGTAGGTAGATACGTATTACTTCTGTTGACGGGAACAACTTGACACTTGCACAAGCTTTCATACATTGCAGTAGGATTATTACCGTACTATAAATTTTATATGTATTTCATCTCAATCACAATCATGTGTCAATAGATCCGATACACCTCCCGTAAAACATCTTCCAGAAATTACATTTCTCGAAAAACAACCGGCCGAAACTTTCCGAAAGTGCATTTGCCAAAAATAACATTTCTCCAAAAAAATATTGCAGTTAAAACCAGTTTAGCAGTAGAAAAAACTCCTACCACACTACGAAATTCTTGTGAGCAAGCGCACGGGCAGTAAATTACATTTGGCATAAAAATTGCAAGGCAGAATTAAGGATGTAGAAGCGGCAATTTTTGAATCGCTTCCACTTCCACCCATAGCGCTTCCGCTTCTACCACTTGAGGTCATTTTTGCTTAAAAGTCTTTGATCTTAAAATTTTTTGGCATAAAAATTTTTCCAGATAAGTCAAAATAAAACAGCTTTGCTATGATCATCTTGAAAACATCACATAGAACCGAATTATATAATTGCATTCAGTGCTTCGTCAACGCAAGGATCTGCGCATGGGCGTAGTTAGGAATTCGGATTTGGAGCGGCCTTGAAGCGAAAAGTCCAATTAATCACATGGTCGTTATGTTTCAGCGGATGCAAATTTCTCTGAACATTCACCCAGAAGTTTAAAATACTCGGGCTCTGATGATGGATTTCCAAGCGCTCGGGATAACTTATTTCAACTGCATCTGCGCTGTTAAGTGCCAAATCTTGACTTGGTTATACTTAGGCAGTCCTGCGGTGAAGCTTCCACATTTGCAGAATTTTTTTTTTAAATAACTTGTTTGTGCGTTTGGTTGACTCCAAAATTTTGCTAGCAACGTGTATTTTTAGGACAGCAAAATAAAAATAAAAAAACACCGCTAGAGTTATGCGGTTATACACAGTACCATATTCGAATAAATCTTGTCGCAAACGGTACTTAACAATAATTAAGACAAGCATTATAACATCATGTTTAAAAGCCATACAAAATTAGTCTTTGTTTGAGCGACATTATGATGCTCTCCTCTGCTTGCTTTTCAAGAATATATATCGCAAAGAAATTAAAATGCTGAAACTGGAAATTTTGTTGGTGAATGCTGCTTTATACGAGTATGGCCCCAGATTTTGTTTATACGAGTATGGCCCAAAAAAAAAAGGTTAGAGCCTCATTTAAAAGTATTTTTGAAAAAATCTTTAAATTTCGGACTAAAGTAGAGAATTTTCGAACACTTATAATTTTAAAAATAGGTTGGTTAGCTTCATGGTTTATCTTTGAGTTGTAAGCGTGGGACCTGTAACGGATCTAAGTGAATCACATGCCAGCCTTTAAAAATGTTTCTTTGCAAATAATGATCGATCAAACATTCAGTTTTCGTATTTTTTTAAAAATGCACCACATTCAAGTTTTGACGTTCGATATTAATGGCCAAAGCGGAAGAGGTACCCTTTTACCACTTCCAGCTTCCGCTTCCACAAAAATTTGCCGCTTCCAGCTTACGCTTCCATATCCCTGGGCAGAATTACTTAAACCAATTTACTGCATCATCAAAAACAATGAAATACCGGGTTAAGGTCTTTAATGAGCTGGCCAGCCGGTGATTCCATAACTCGATCTACTACGTCACATATCAAATCTTCTAGGTAATCAAGCAAGTCGTTGAAAGTTATGAATGCACATTCGGCCTCGACATGAGTGTACCTGAAAATATTATCTAACAATCTATGTGTCTTCTACACACCAGGCAGTAGGTCGATCGGTAACGCGTTCGTTTCTAGAATGGGGGTCTGAGGTTCAAATCTCGAGGGGGTCAAATCGGACACAGTGTTGCCAACCGCTCGTCAGCGCTGCAACATTTCTTCGCAAGGAGCTGTGTTGCCTGCTGGCGCAATGACGAAATAGGCCCCGCAAACACGGTACACGCTTCGGCGTAATGCAGCCAGTACAATGAAAACCATCATTTGATTAAGTTGACTGGGATACTAAAAGTGGAAAGTGCAACGACGAGCAATTAAAATCGCGCTTTATCTTGGCACCACAGAGACTGAGAGACGGCTCTTGTCAAATCGTCAAAATGGTGTCAAAAAAAGACAGATTAAGATTGATTATTAATACTTGGTTGAAACAACTTTACTACGCTAACGAAAAAATCATCAGATTAAGACTAAATGATGATGTTTCCCAGATTTGCTCCAGATTGGTTTTCAAAACTTGCAAAGCTGCTAGTTGGTACTAGAAGAACACTCTTGTAGCAACCGCGTGACTATTGTAAGACACGTTTCGTCATGAAAAAACAGCCATTTTTGTTCTGATAGTAAACCACTTTTTTTGGCTCACACGGATAACATCGAGCTACAGCGCTTGGACGGATATTTCACAAGGCTTTCACGCTAGTTTTGCCTGTACTCTAACATCAAAAAGCTGCTTCGATAAAAAAAAACAACAAAAAAACAATATGATCCTGCCAGTAAGAACTCACGCGCGCACCCATACATTGTTATGATGATGACTTTTTTAGTTTTTTTAGTCTTTAACTTACTCCGCCAAATGTCTTCTAGTTCTACTTTGTTCAGCCCGATACGATTCAGCCAAGCAGAAAACATCACCGAGCGATGGAAGGCAAGTTTCAAGGTAAAGTTGAGATGATTGCGTTAAATAGGCTTGTTCACCGAAGTAATCCAACTTGAATAAAGTTGAACCACCTTCGCACTGCGTTTGAACAAGACAAGGAGGTGTGACCTAAAAGTGGAGTTCTATTAGCGCCGAACCAAGTCAACTGACCTCCATAAACTGATCGCCGTTTAGGGTTAGTTGGCGGTCAGTTGTCGCAGACCCTATAAACCCTTTACCATATGCTTTCAAAGGGACACGTCCCAATGCAGTTGATCGGATTGGTTCAATAACCTAAGAGGTAATGAAATTTGGGCAGTTTTACATTGATCGATTTGGTTTACCTTTAATTTGTGGTTCGTTGTCAGTGTTGTTACAAATTCAAGAAAATGACATTCGAGTAAGAGATACTACAGGCCCTGAATTGACATTATAGCAGTGGCACGTCAACAACTCAACATATTAGCCACCTAGTCATCCACAACAACTACCAGAAATTTCCAAAATGGAAAATAAATTTTACATTTAGGTCAATAATGTTTAACATCTATCTGGGCTAAATTTGTAAACAAAGAAGATCGAGTTGTTAAAAGAGGATACTTTTTGATGGTAGATGAGTTTAAAATATCAAAAAAAAACCTCCATTGGCAAAATTAACACCTGATTACAGACGAGCTAATGACATACCTCGTAATAACCTTTGGCAAAATAATGATCTCTAAAGGCCTGCATCAGATATGATCTCACACGCAATATCTTGGACGTCTGCTCTCCTCTTATAACGAGATGTCTGTTATCCAACATCACATCAACATCCGCTTCCTACAAGTTACACTTCACTTAGAAAAGAAACTGACAACTGTCGGCAGCGTGGCGAATAGGGTAAAGGTGTCGTTTTCATGAAGACTGTAATCACATCATCTAGGTTCAACCCGCAGTCCCAGACCCTGGTAACGTTGTTGCATCCTTGGATAAAACGCTTCACAATGACTCTTTGCATGATAGCTTCGAACAAGCAGCAAATTCAGCGGACAAGAATGGAAAGAAGCCCACAAGAACATTGGATTACTGAAAACTCTTAAGCAGGTGCATATTTCCTCCAAGCACGAACAAGTTATCGCAATGAAAAGTGTGCGGATCGTCCAACAGTTTCCGTCTGACGCTGTCCGGTGATAAGGAGATATATACGCACGACAAAAACAGCACGTGTTTTGAAATTTAAAATGCCCAAAAAACTGCTGTATTGTTTTAGGATTAAAAACGTAATAATTTATTTGAAGCAAATGTACTACGTGTTAATGGTGACCAAAACACCACCACTAACGTATAAAGTCTTCGACTGGTGCTTTGTTCGCATGGCTCAGCAATGAGCGTGGCACCTAAATAAAGAACCAAGCGTGAAAAGGAGAAAAAACGCTAAATACTGTATTTCGAGCAGTGATTTTCGATCGCGGCTCGTTTATCCTTTCTGCGGCTCTCATTAACTCTTAAAAATTAATCACTTTCAATTTCAAATAGCTTTGCACTGTTTATGTAACCTTTATTACAAACTTCACTATAATAGTAAAACCAATATCATTAAAGCAATAAATTCAATCAAATTTCCAAGTATTTCGTTATGATAACCCCTTTAGCGAAGAGTCGAGGATAATACTGTACCTGCGCAATACACAGTTGTACGCTAAAGTAGTCGATGTTAGTGTTATCATTAGCTTAATTTCTTAGCATGATTCCTATTCTCAATTTTGAGTTCTAATCTGATTTATGCAACGAGAAAGTTCTAACCCAGGCTTAGGAATAGGTTGTAGGACTAGAGTTGGCTAATGCAGTGGCAAAACAAGGGGGTCTAAGGGGGCTGAAAACCCTCTTTTAGACAAGTCACTTAAAAAAAATTTTTCTGAAGTAAGCTACTACAAAACATGCATTTAAACGTGTTTTTAACTTGAACAGGATGTAAGGTGGGGGGCTGAAGAAGCCGAGTAATCTAATTCTGCCGAAGACCTTACACATCTAGCAAATAGTTCTTTCAAAACGCTTCACAAACGTGCAACATGTCATCTATATTACGTAAAAGCGGTTATTTTTCCCCATAATTCACAAAAATCGCACAGCGGCTGGGGGCTTTGCCAAACCGCGGTCACTGTAAAACGCAGACAAATTTTAGCGTAAGAGTTTGATTACCCCTCTTAACAAAATCTCATTACACGCCACGGCTAATGCTATAATACCCATCTTTGTTTCTTTACGATTTGGTGATATTGCTTTTTTCGCTTAGTACAATGTCCTGATGAGACCTGCTACTATTACTATGGGGAGGTGAAATGTTGCAATAATTTGAAACTTGCATCAGTTGCGCAAAATTAATTAAAAAATATCTGTTAACCTCAACTATGTTTGAGTTTAGTTTGTTGCTATTTTACTTTTGGATATTTTATTGCGGCTTCCAACAACTTTGAGGTTTGCAATTTGGCTCCGGAACTAATAAAAGGTTGAGAACCACTGGATTAGAGCAATAAATACCTGGTTTAGGACATTCTCTATTCCTCCAGCCGGTGCCTGTCCTACTAATTCCCAGTAATCACATATAAGTTCATGGCCCCCAGGAGCAGACTGCCCTTCTGGCACTTCCTTGATGACTCCGTACAAAGTAACTGTACTTTCGGGACTTAGCAAAACGGCGTTGTACGTCTGGCACAGTTTATCGTTGAGTACAGCTTGTAGATATCCAGTTCCGTCGCGTAATACAATGAACATTAGTGTTTTACCTGAAATGATTTCCAAATTAAATTTCCTTAGTTAAATATAAATAATCTGAAGGTAGGTTTTCTTCGGTAGTTTGTAGATAAGTGAACTAAATTATTGGTTAAGAATGACCGAAAAAATAAGCAAGATTTTGCAATCAAGAAATCATGCTTGCAATCACCGACGCAGCCAGAAATAAAAAAGGGGAGGGACTAAATTTTTTTGTTATGATTAAAGCATATTATGCAAATTGTAGCAAATTACAAGGTTTAGCGAAAACACGCAGGAGTCCTGCCGTCGTTCATGCAGCAGATGCATAAAAAAATAAATGAAAGAGGATAAAATTATAGTGGCTTCACTTGGTTTTACGATTTTATTTTATTTGACGACGCAACAGAGGACGTAAAAACTGCGTTTTTTTCACGTATGCCATACGAAAAAATCGCAGATTGCCTGCCGTTATTATTCAGACAAGCTGGCATAATAATTTTTCAACTTTTAAATACAGTATATTGTAACAATCACAATTCGCTAAAACATACGAACAACCTCCGCCTACACTTGAAAATGACAGATTTTTGAAAAAATAAGTGCTTGCTATCATTATGTATGTTAATTGACACCACGTACTGCTTGCTATCTTCGAACAAAAAAATGCACTGTATTGTGGTTTGCCAATACAAAGTTTCGTTAATTGATTGTTGTATAATAATTATTATTATCGTATGTAGGAAATAGGCACCTAAGCACGAAGCAAGAATAATGCGATATTAGCGACCGGCTATTCCTTACGTGTGGTTAATTGTCTCAATCAAATGATGCGAATTTAAAAGCGGCGTTGGCGGAAAAATGGTCATAACGAAATACGAGTTTATTTATGCAGCACGCCCGAGAACGAAATTTGGTTCGCGCCGAAAACTGCGTAGAATGCTTGCAGAGTGAATTTTTAGGCCCGGCCTACACCGGTCTACAACTTCTAAACGCGGACGTTTAAAGGCGGTCGTTTAAGCGCGGGACGTTTAACATAACATAATTTATTGCGCTACTCAATGTTTGAATAATTAATCCTCATCAAATAAATTCCACATTAGAGAGAGCGACAAGGTGGATGCGAAGGGACTGGGAAGTAATCGGGCCGAGCACCCACCTTGCTAGTCACAGTGCAGTCTAAATAAATAGCATTTTAAGCGCGGGACGAATATGCGCGGGATGTTGGGAAAAAAATTTTTTTTGGCAAATACTTTTTTTAGAAAAAAATTTAGGAAATTTGAAAAAAAATCTCTGGTGCCTAAAAGTCCAGGCAAAAAAAAAATTTAGCAAATTTGAAAAAAAATCTCTAGAGCCTCAAAGTCCAGGCGCATAAAGTGCTGGCACATAATCTGCGGAGCCTAAACGCCCGTCCCTAAAAATTACGGTCCGGCCTACATTGTGCGCAAAATCGTGAACGTACGGGCGTATCGTTAGTTTGTTTGTTTGAAACAACTGGCTGCTTGTTTGAAACAACTGGCTGCTTGTATGTTGGTAAGGCAATACGCCGGGTGTGCCGCATTTAGGTTTCAAGTAAATTAAAGATGAGCTTTTGCGCTCACGATTTTACGCATAGTGTAAATCAGGATTAGGCGGACGGCGTCTGCACGACTTTTTGCTCGCAACCAATCAGCGCGCTCAATTTAGACTACGACACAATTAGGACGTCGCCGGACTCGCTGCTTTAATAGACAATGAGAGCATTGTAATATATCAACACAGCTATACGGTGTACTAGGCGGACATAGAAATTGATTGAAAAAGAGTTTCTAAACATACTGTAGATTAGCGTACTATTTGGTGTAATAAACATTTGACATTGTGCAGTTTGAAGTGTAAGATTAATTCACACCAGAATCCCCCGTTCCCCCAACCCCAGCTGAAAATAAAATTTAAGGATCAAGTTGACATCGTAGTTACGCTTTTGGTAAACTACTAAAACATTTTTAGCAATATACTGATTCAGCCGTTTTTCAAGTTAACAGGCTTTCTAGGCTGTTGGTCTAAATGTAGGCCTACATAAGGTGGTTTAGACCAACTACGTCTGATATCGTATTTAACGCAAACGCAAAAAACGAAAAACAGGCCAAATGCGTAACAATGAAATAACATGCGTATATTTCTACGCATAAATACGCGTGATCGGTAAAACGGACGTAATGCAGTATAATAAAAAATTAATTTCGACGTTAAGGATATGGGGAGAATCTCTTAGAAGATATTTGCTTTTCTTCAGCAATGAGTGTTTTTTTTTGAACGTTTTCAATTAAAATATTCTCGAAATTTACTAGGGTTGAAATACGATTTAACAACTAGGGTGGCATTTAATTTGTGGATTGATATACGTCAGATCTCGGCCGCCTCGAATTCTCACCGGTATCTAATTCTACTTGTTTCATTTTCGAAAATGATGAGTTTTGAAACAAAATGGAGTGCATTTTTTGGTGCAAAATCGCACTGCTGCCTCGTTGGCGATCTCCCACAAAAGCAATGCGAGTATGCTGACGAGACATTGTCATTCCAAGACAGCGCGATACGAGCTACTCAATGATCGAACATTTTCATTCAATATCAACAGTGACTATACAAGCATTCCGACTTTCCGGGTTTTGTTTCTACCCTGTGTTGCAAAAAAGCAATGTGACTAAATTCTTGTTTCAATAAAATCAAGTTTCTTTACGCGATTGTTTTGTTACTGAGACGTAATAAATAACTTTTTAAATCATATTTACCAAAATTGATTTTTTGATTGTAACTCATTTCCATTGTTGCGTTAACCATTCACTTTGCCTTTTTGCTGCAAACGTATTTTCAACCCGAATATCTCGGAAAAATACAAGCAAGACGCCTAAATTTTTTTAAAGATAGAGAAGCTAATGACCTTACAAAAACTTTTCGCAAATTGCAAAAGTTTTGACGGTGCTTACTTGCAACTCAGGGTAGAATTACACACTTGAGTGGAGCGTTTTTAAATTAGTTTTTTGACATTTTATCTCTTTTAAATAATTTTTGTGAAATAGCGCTATTTCAAAAGGGGGAGAGGACTGGTCTCCCTAATTCCCTGGCTGCGCCGGTGCTTGCAATGATGAAAATAACAGAAATAAATTCTGTAACGAGCGCAAAATTACGTTCAAATTTTGTCATTTGACCGAAATTTTTGACCCAGGCCGAAGCCAGTAACGAGGTAGCGGGGCTCTTTTCCATGCCAATGCCTCTGGGCTACGTCGTATTTTAGAAATATAGCAGCGCTTGCAAACCGTTTGCATCAGTGGATTAGATTTGGCTGGCTTAAAGTAAGAGTTCAGACTTCCCCTTATAGACGCATCAACGGTTATCTTGAAAAATTGGCCTAAATTTTTGGGTATTGACATTTCACAAGTCTATTGATTTTAAAATTCAAATGCCATATATTCGTGCAGATACGTTGTATGTTATGACTTACCTTGTCTTCGAATGCGATGTGCCCATCCCGACAATTTAACACGTGACTCACGATGTTCCGTACACGACCGAATTTTGATCTGATATAAAATATAAACAATCAAAATTTCCTCCTCTTGTTCAACTCAAAACCAAAAAATGCACTGCTTGAAAAGGTAGTTACTGCTCGAAATCGGTTTCAGAAAAGAAATGAGAACTACTTGAGGGACTAAACAGGCCCCCTAAACCTTGTTCCACAATTCTCCTTAATCGTAAAAATGCGATCTAATCCGTTTGACTCCGTACCATTGTTAACCCTGCATTTCGCAATTTTATGAGATCACAAAAGCCAAATTTTGCAAAATTTCTCGCAGACTTTAGGCTATTGCCTACTATAGCAGCGTCAAAAACATGCTAAAACAACACCAGCGTGGCCTACCAGTCCTATTCTTGCCAACTCATTTTCACGAACAGAATATACAGTATACTGTAGGCTAATCTCAAATCTGTAATCAGAAACTAGAGCAATAATGCGGTACTGCAGGCATAATCTACTAAATCTAATACCCATAACTTACCAAACTGGTATAGCTATGCGTATCCCAAACAAATCTGAAAACTTCGATACTGTTACTCGACCTATGCTACCAGTATTGATCTACAGTAGGCATTTCGCAATTTTGTGAAGTCAAAAATTTGCGAAATGCAGGGTTGCTAATCGTACGGAATCAAACAGATTAAACCGTATTTTCACGAATAAAGGGAATTGTGGGTTTTGGACATCTCTTTATCGCCTCAAGTAGTTTTTATTTCTTCACTGAAACTGATTTCGAGCAGTATCTCGTTAAAAAAAATAATTGTAGAGAGTTCCTAATACTATCGTCTATAAAAATTGCATTTAAAGTAAAAAGCGGTCCGATATTTTGGAATAGCGGATTTTTTCGAAAGGTGAATTAAGTTAGGATGGTTCAAAGTGCCTTCTCAACATGAACCTATAGTTTCATCTACCACAGCTTAGAACTCAAATTCTGCATCAAAAAAGACAAGCGTAAAGATCAGTGATACTTACCAATTTCGCTGGAGGTAAAGATGTGTCTTGTTCTATGGTAATTTTTTTCGCTTCTTCCAAATTTTTTTCCCGTCTCTGAAGGTCCTCAAGTTCGCGTTGCTGAAAAAATGTCAAACACCAAACAAATTCAAAATAAGCATAAATGAAATTTTTAGAAATTTATCGCGTTATCAAAACAGCGTAATTTTCATTTTGTTGTATTGTAAATTATTTTTTCTCTCCTAACGTATTTGGAATAGCAATTAAATTGAAAATTGGTGCGGTACATAAACACGGTTTTAAAAGAGCTTAGCTAGCTGAGTGATGCACAAAAATAAAGCTAAAATCACTCTCAAACAGCATCGATTCCAAAAGTATTCGAAAATTCATGTTATTCGTAAATTTGGTATCGTTTCTAGGTAATCTAATCAAAAAATATGCTACCTTTGTAACCATAGCACCGCGTTCGCTAATGCTTTGAGTCGAAACAAAAAAGTCATGATGCCAATGACCGAATATTATAATAAGTCTAGCCAATTTGGCATTCAAACTGGACAGACAAGTTAGTGAATATAACCGTCTACACACAGGGTTTATACGGAATTTTTCTGGCATATTCCCCTGACTTTCGTCGAAATCGCACCTGTTTTCCCTGACTTTCGTTTAAAAATCCCTATGTTTTTCCCTGACCCAATCCTGCAAAACATACTTTTTACCTGACTTTCAGAATATAAACGGACAGTATAATATCAACCAGCAAAAGCTTGTTTGACACACAATTGCTAAAATAAACAATGGATCTTGATTCAGAGGAGATAAGAACTTTCCAAAAAAATCTCCCTGACTTTTTCCAACTTTTTCCTGACTTTTTCGTTGAATTCCCTGACTTTCCCTGACTCTCCCTGACTTTCCCTGACCATCTCGAAAAAGATATGTTTTCCCCTGATTTTCCCTGACCGTATAAACCCTGTACACAACCTGAATGAAGCGTAAAGCAGTCCCAGCAACGCATGAGTGTCCTAAAAATGGAGAACGTACCTTTTTGGCTTGGTTTTTCCTCTGTTCAGCAGCATAGAGTTTTGTCTGTTTTTTTAGTTGAGCTTTTGCAATTGGTTCAAATTTCTGTAAAGATATACAGTTCTAATTAATCTCAGTAGTAATGTAGATACGAAGACGTAAATAACAATCAAACCTAATCTTTCATTGTACTTACTGTATTACGCCGAAGCATGTAGCGAGTTTGTGGAGCCCATCTCATTGTTATTCCGCCCAGGCAACATAGCTTCTTCCAAAGAAATGTTGCAGCGGTGGCGAGCCGTTCGCAAAACTGTGTCTGAATTAACCGACAACAAATTTGAATCTCAAGATCTCCCGCTCCAGAGACGAACGCGTAACCGCTCGACCAACTGGCGGGTTATGAAGAGGTAAAAACTCATAAACTTGTAAAGTTGAAACGAAGGTGTAGAAAGCACACCAAATAGGGCTACTAATAATATGAAGATGCCAAAACTGACGGCTCAAAAACTGTAGTCCAACTTCCAATGTACAATTGTACATCAGTGAAAGCCTTTATACCCCAAGCTTATCAGTTTGCAAGAATAACTAACTGTTTAATCTGCTTAATGACCATATCTAACCTTTATTTACCAACATTTTTGAAAAAATTGCGAAAGATTTTGTTCGGTAGGCACAAAAAATTTCAAATTTATTTAAAATACCAACAAAATTTTTACCTAAGATATTTTACCAACAGTAAGAAGATATAATTAGGAATGCTAAAGCAGTAGCTTACTTTGCTTTCTTCTTTTCCATCCACGTAAATATTGGGAAAAGGTTCACTTCCATGATGTGTCATTGCACGTAGAACCGTTTTGAACGGTTTTTCAATGCTACCATCGCCGATTTCGTCAGAACCATGCTTCTCACTGGTATAAATTTCACCTGCGTTAAAGAAATTTCGTTTATTCATCTACGACAAATCTTCACGTGAATTTTGTGTAAAAAAAAATAGACCTTCGGAATAACAAGACAAGACGTCAAGGCCAACGCATTTTCAAGTCTGTTAGACCAGCATTTTGGAGTGCCCTAAATCGGCAGTTTGATAATAAACTATAGCCTAGTAAGATCCACTTTACATGCCTCAAAGAAAATCGGTTTGTAGTTTTTAGTGATTATGTTTTGATGTTTCTTTGATTTTTTCGGCTTATGAACAGTATTTTAACAGGGTAACGAAATTGAAACTGCTTCATATATTCACGGAAATACATACATACCTAATGACATGTTCTTCACAGCGGCAACTTCTGTTTCACTCATGATATATATTCAATACATTTAAAGTCTACAGAAAATAAATACTAAGCAGCTGCAACACACAAGCAATTCATTTTCAGTAAAAAAATGGTACGTCAATTAAGCCTAAAATTTTTTTTCAGCTGTGTTTTAACGCCAACTTCAAATTATTATTACATTCAAAAATTTCACTGAAATTATTTCACTTGAACATGGTTGTTTAGCTGTTTTACAATCATTTCTAAATAACAATTTCACTCAGATGAAAAATATCTACGAAGTCTACAACCAAGCCACCCTAATGCGAAATAACATAAATATAAAACTAAAACAAAAAACACAAAATCCATAACATACACGTTAACCAAATTGCTTTGATAACAGCTAGTTAAAAATACCCGATAAAGACCAAAAAACATGTACGAGTATGTAGTAGCTATTGCAATTAGTTGCCGTAAAACAGTACACATTATTATGACTGAATACAATAATAAAATATATACCGGTAGTTTGGAGACAACTATCAGTACATTTTTAAATACACAAGTCACACAAACAATTTCTTAAGCTTATCCCATTTTTGGGTAAGGCTTTCGGCAATTTATAATCCAAACAAAAAGACAAGAAATTGTCGTATACCAGAAATTGTCCACGTAAATGACAAAAAGCTTATCAATAAGATGGAATATAAACAAGGTAACTGTTTGAACTTTAAGGCATAGTAGAATTTAAGCTATTCACAACCTATTTTTAAATGGTCTGTAATTAAATACCATTAACTAACATAACATCGTGCAAGACATTAGCAAGAAAAACGAAATTGCTAAACACTAAAAACCTAAAACAGAAAATATCTCTTGCATCCTAATGCCGCACCGTGCATGCCCACTAAATTTGAAAACTTTTGCCAAATTTCGATAATCATGAGAATGTTACAAAATCTTTAAAACTTAATCCTAATCTAACCAGAGATCACTCGTCACCAAAACAATGATGAAAGAATTATCCTAAAACTTGGAAACATGGCACGTACTGTCATAGGCGTCGATTTTGAGGGAGGCGGCGCCCCCTCGGGCCTGACACTGAAGGGGGTGAAATATGTCCGGCCCCCTCGATTTTTTGGCAAGTAATATCCACTGGGCAACAAAAAATCCAAAATTTCGGACTGAGATAGAACCAGAATGCGGCAAAGACCTTTTTTTTATCTTCACCTGCATTAGGGGGCAAAATTTCGGACTGAAATAGAATTATTAAGTTTAACCAAACGTCGCAAAAACATTTCACCCCCTCAGAATTTGCTTGATTTACAAAAAATCGACGCCTATGCCTACTGTCATCTACTGCAGTATTAGCTATGTATACACTTAACACATATAAATTATTCGAGCCACGTCAACTGACCGCGACAAACTGACCAAAACAAACTGACCGCGAACCGACGATTTCGTTACAGTGGTTTCGTCACTGATTTCGTCGCAGTGATTTCGTCACAAAGTGAGGGTTTGGGCAAGAGGGCTCTGGGGATAGCAAAAACATATTTAGGATCATTCTTTTCAGCCAATCGGCATTGTCCGCAGTCAGTTTGCTCACGGTTAGTTGGTTTGCGGCCAGTTTGTCAAGGTCAGTTGTCATGGACCCTAAATTATTGCCTATATTACAAAATTTGAAAATTGATCAGACAACTATACTGCAAATTTGAAAAAAACTATGACATTCAAATTTGAAAAAAACTATGACATTCAAACGTTTTTCTGGACCACTAAACTGAAGTAGCATTTTTAAACTACATCGATAACTTATGCAAGAAGCATAAAATATAAAAGCAAAGAAAATAGCCTTTATAACTATATGAATATAGATATGGCACTTGCACTCGCTATGATGCCAATAATATGCCCAGATCACAATTTACATCATTCAATGGATTGCTGCAGAAAATAAATATTTTTGAGTTAAACAATTTCTTAAAAATCGTCACTTTTTGCCAGGGTCTTCTTTAAGTGGAATTGTTAAATTAAATACCATCTTGTCAGCACTACTATCCGGATCCACACAATAGTATCCCAGTCGCTCAAACTGATACTGCTTGAAAGAAGGAGAATCTTTAACGGAAGCTTCCACTCGAGCAGATCCCTTCACTTCCAAAGTGTTTGTATTGCAATCAGTAAGAAAACCTCCAGGAACAAGAGCTGGATCCTCTGGGTTTTTGTGCTTAAATAACCTACTGTAAATTCGAACTTCACTAGCAATACTGTGCTCTTTTGAAACCCAGTGAATAAAAGCCTTGGGTTTTGCTACATCACCAACTGGATCACATCTAGCAAACAGTTTTGTGTATTCTCCAGTCTCATTCTTTTCAGCTCTTTCTAAGGTTAAAACAAGTCCAGCGTACCTTAAGCCTACTGTTTGATTAGTTGCAAATCTCTTGTAGCTTTTGTCAGCAGTGTCACAAAAATCGGTTCGTTCAATCAAAATAGAAGAGCTTAAAGAGACCATTCTTGTGCCTCTGGACTCATCAGAGGGAAAGTTTGGCACTTCAATTTCCATCAAATTGGAAGAATTTGAAAAGTTGATTATTTCAACTTCTAACGGGTCTAGAGTAGCCATAACTCGAGGTGCACTATTATTCAAATGCGTTCGTACACAAGACTCTAACATTGGTGGCTCTAAAATCACAAGATTACCAGTCACACCAACTTTTGCACAGAAATCATTGATAGCTTCAGGAGGAAAGCCACGTCTTCGAAGAGCAGTTAATGTAAACAGTCGAGGATCATCCCAATCTCTCACAATTCCAGCAGTAATGAGTTTGGTGATTTTGCGCTTCGACACAACCGTGTATTGCAAATTAAGGCGACCATATTCCCACTGCACAGGACAATATATATCAACAGCATTGCAAAGCCAATAATAGCTTGACCTACGAGCCTGAAACTCTTTCGTGCACAGAGAGTGTGAGATATGTTCCAGACTATCACAAAGACAATGTGTGAAGTCATATGTTGGATAAATACACCACTTGTCACCTGTACGATGATGCGGAGTGAATTTGATGCGATAGGCCACAGGATCCTGTTTTCCGTCTTCCATTGTCAATTTCATTCTTAAAGTAGCTTCACCTTCACCAATTTTTCCCTTCCTCATGTCATCAAACAGTTTTAGTGATTCTGTTACTGGTCGATTTCTCCATTGAGAAGGTGGTGGATTGATACCTTTAATTTCTTCAGTTTTCTGATGACATATGTACGCCAAATCTTTTTTGATTAGCACAACAGCTAAATCATACAAATCTTGGAAATAATCAGATGCATGTGTCACCTTGTATGGAGTGTATCCAAGCCAATTTACCATAGCTAAAATCCCTGTGAAATATTTTTCTTCTTCTTTTTCTGGATTAGTGTCATCATATCGAAGAAAGCAAATTCCATCATTTGCTTTTGCATAGCCAAAATTAAAGTTAATTGCTTTTGCATGTCCAATATGCAGAATTCCATTAGGTTCTGGAGGAAATCTGGTTCGAACTTGGCCTCCAGTAATCTCCAAATGTTCTTTTAACAAACGCATTGTGTTTTCATTGACCACATAGCCATCAGTAGTGTAGTTTTCTCCTGGGGCATGAAACTTCAATGCTGCACCTCTTAGTTGTTCCATTAAACTTTTTTCATCTAGTTCTGTCTCTTTACCTATTTTAGATCCTTCAATTTCATGATTGGAGACATATCCAGCACGTGATTTAGTCTTTTTTTCCTTTTTGGGTTTGGTAGCAGGTGCCAAATCAGCTTCTGTTTTGGGACCAAGTAGCATCAAAAACTGCATATCTAATTCATTTTTAAGAATTTTACCATCAGCAAACTTCAGACTTTTACGAGCTTGTGCCAAAAGTTTTCCTGTATTAAACCTGTATCTCTCTTTCTGAATTGATTCTTTGTTTTCCTCTATGATACTTTCAATCATATCTTCAACTTCTTCAGGGCTTATAACAACCCCAATGCCACTTTCCTTCTTCAATTTTTCTTCATCTACAGGCAAGGTTGGGAATTTCTTAAAATAGTCCAGAGCGCAAGTCAAATGCATGTCTGTAGTGAGTTGACGAGAAGAGACTAAATCCACCATAACCGGTAAATGTTGCTTGTCCTTTATTCTTGATGATATCTGATATAGCAAATTTCCTATGGTTTTGTCAACAGGGCACACTTTTTCAGCTCTTTTAATGGCAAGCTCAAAAGCAGATGAAATTGACTTATTTTTTACAGTTTCTTCGGCTTTGGACTCAGTAAGACCAGCACCAATAAATAAATTCACTAAGTCAGTCATTGCTATGAATCACTAGCTATATAGGGTACTTTTTCCAGAACAATATCAACATTCAACAAATCAAATTTATGTCGGCAAAGAGCATATAACTTGTACTCTAAACATGGAATGTCTAAACCACAAAACATAATCGTGTGTTAGGTTGACTAAAGGATTTTTGGTCGGCTACTGTCATCTGTATGTCTATCTCAATCAACATTCTTTTTTACCATTACAAGTACAACACCTATTTTTGAACACAACATAATCTAAAAAATTATATCTTAATTTATGCAAATTTGAAATTTCTAAACTAATGCATCATTTCACTAATACAAAGCTAAATACTATGGCGTATCAGTTTCATTCGACTTTTTACTATCAAGCCTACCTTTTTGTCAGTTGTGAGGTTAAGCGTGAAAATGATATGTGCAAAATATTTTTCTGATCGAACCACATTTAACGCCCGTCACGATTGTTGATTTCGACACTTTACTCAAAATTTTATCTTTTTTGACAGTACTTGGCATACTTTGGAAAATGTGACATTCAGTTGTGTTCAAAAAGTTTGCCTATGTGTTTTTAGACAAACCGAAACAAGAAATTTCGAAATTGGTCAAGTATAAGCTGTAATATGAAGAAGAGTTTTGGTCTGCTTTCCTGACCAATGCTGCCTATGGCACCTTACAGTGATAAAACTTGTAAAGTATTAACTTAAAACTTCTTAATTTCTTGCTGTACTCAACCAAAATTAGCATCTATACCCCCATTTTCAATGATGGAGAATCCATTGCTGCAATTTGTTAGAATGAATTTGGACACTAGGTGGCACATTAAGCTGTCT
Source organism: Trididemnum nubilum (assembly GCA_963965965.1). Lineage (NCBI taxonomy): Eukaryota > Metazoa > Chordata > Ascidiacea > Aplousobranchia > Didemnidae > Trididemnum > Trididemnum nubilum. The sequence continues at coordinate 18,458,525 of OZ014477.1, forward strand.
TACAGATCAAAGGTTTGCAAATTTTGAACAAATCACAATTCAAATACTGGTGCCCAGCAAGCCTATGGAGTTTGTATTTTTTACCAGCTTGCGTGTTCAGCCAAGTAAGATATTACTTGGACATTTTCATGAAACAATTGAACTGAACTATAACACACAAACCACATAATGACACTAACAATGCAAAAAACACAAAATTTTAGTAAATTCATAATATGGTCGTGCAGTGATAATATTATTTCATCATTCAAGTAACATTAACCACCGGATGAATTAAGTCTTCCTTGTACACTATTATTTATTATACACCAAATGCAACGATTATTTTATCATTCTTTGTTATTGTATCATTCATGTATAGTGTGTTCAGGCCAGTTGGACCCCAGTTGCAAAAATTTAGTGTTCTTTTCAGTAACTACAATGACTGCTCATTGTATTAATCTCAGTTACTTGAATGACCACAGTAATCAACTATCACTGTAAACTGAGAAATGTTTCAAGTTAAACTTTGTCAAATGTTGTACAATGTCAACAATGTATTCAGTGCTTAATAGTTGCATTGAACGGAATGTATTTTCAATACAAAAATTTAACTTATGGGTGGAATACTAGAATGGTTTACATTTTGCTATAACTTAAGAAAGTGAACAATTTATTTTTGAGGCTGTCACATGTGAAAAAATGTACCTTAGTATAACAGGTAAGAAACCCTAATTGTAGATAGAGGAGGTTGCTTTTTATTATCTCTGATTACAAATTGTGTGCTTGGGAGAGTTTTTCACTAGTGGAAAATGCTGTGGATATAATGTCATTTGTCAGTGATATACCACAAATAGCAACAGTAATTTTTGTTCGATGCTTAGAAAAAAATGGAACATCTAGTTCAAGTCTATTTGAGTTGTTAAGATTTGAAAAAACAAAGACAATATTTATACTTAAAAAGGTAATCACTGGTATTTCACAATTTTAATGTTAAGGTAATGATTTAGCAAAGCAATAGCATGAAACATAATCATGTCTAAATTTACACGGTTTAGTCGACAAAAAACGATTCCACAACATTTTGCACTCATGAAAAACACCAGGCACACAATTTTTGATTAAAGATAATTAAAAGCAAGAGGACAACTTTTACACACACTATGAAGGACTTGTAAGAACATAAACACAGTGTGAATTAAGTTGATCAAGTGAAAGATCTTGGTGGGATGTTTGATGAAAAATTAAAATTTTCATTCCACATACCAATAAACAATATTGTAGCAGATGCTAATAAAATGGTTAGACTGCTTCGCAAAACGGTAATCTTAAATAAGACAAACTTTCTAATGTTGTTTAAAACTCTGATTCGATCAACATTTGAATATAACAATACTGTGTGGCAGTGTAGCACTAAAGCTAAAGAACAAAAAATTAAAGTAGTGAAAAGACGGGCTACAAAAATGGGGCCTGGTTTCAAAAACCTAACTTATTCTGAACATCTTCAAACCCTCAACTTACCCAGACTCAACTATCATAGATTGCATGAAGACTGCATTCAGGTGTATCTTAAGGGTCATTACAATGTCTGATGTTAACTATTAAAATTTACTAGCAGTCCTTATTTATTGCTGAACCTAAGCACTGAGTAGTGTTCTCTATGAACGCAAAAAAGTGCGAAATATTTTCTGGCATATTGGCACAAATTTTCACAAGTGTGAAACGGCATTCAAGTCTTGCATTGTTTTTTTTTCAGTGGAAACACAATGCCAGGCATGGCACAATGACTATGTTTTTTGGTAACGACCCGCAAAATGCAGGAAGCAGCAGGTTCACGGTGTGATGGCCTTTTTTATTCTTTGGAGATCACCTTGCAGGTCACAGAAAGTTCCAGGTCGGCAGTGCAATAACTTTTTTTTTTTAATTGGAGATCACTTTTTTTTTTCATGGAGATCAGAGTTGTGAAAGGGCAGCATCACAAAGCTAGAGCATTTTCGCAAAAACTTCAGGGCACTTTTGAACATTTTTCGGCATTTATGCAGAAGGTGAAAACTTACAGAGAACACTGGCACTGAGCATTACAGATTGTACTAGAGGTCTTGATTGCAAACTTCATAAATTATCTTATAATACTAAAATAGGAGAAAAATTGTTTGCTGTGCTGAGCACAGTTCATTACCAGTAATAATTGGAATGCTCTTCCTCAAAACTGCCAATTATATTTGATCCTGAAGCAGACAGTAGAATTTGCAATGACTTATTACAAGTCTGTAAGTAGACCTATTGTTTGATGATGGAGGATGTGTACTTACTATACTGAAACTTCATGTCTTCGGCAAAATATTTTATACTGTATTCTATGCAAAACATAACTCTATCAAAATGTGTGTCTAGTTCTAATGTATTCATTCTGGGTTTTCATACCAGTATATTTTCTTTTTTTTTTAAATATGATTTATTTTTTCTATTTTTGATTCTGTATATGTGTAAAATTTTACACTTGAAATATTTAACTGGTTTTAAGGTATTTTAGATTTGGCAGCATCTAGAGCACCAGCCCGGTTTCCAACATGACAAAGCTGCTGCAACAGCTACATCGATCATTTCTTTTTGCACATGAATTTGCTATCTCTCAGGCTAGCATTCCTGCCCAAATCCTAACTCAAATGCAAGGTTCTAAAGAAAAAGAATCTAAGAACATGTCGCGAATCTACCTAATTGCGAGACAATGCCAGACGCATTCGGCACAAATCAAACCTGAATGGAAGATTTGGCACATGCATGCCCTTACTACTACACTACCGAGGAGTCGGATAGAATGCATCCATATTTAAGTCGAAGTAATGAGAAAAAAAGCAATAAAACTTAACGAATGGTGCTGCCAGTGCAACAGCTTTTTTATATTGGGAACCAGACCAATGCACTAGACACTTCCTTTGGATTTTTATTGTATTCCTAGTTACTGCAACATGCTCATATTTTTTCAACCACATGTTGATTCTGTTTCTTCTATGCTTCACTGCTAAGTTAGGTTTGATTAGGCTATTGTTTAACAACCATGTTCCAACATTCCCTTTCTGCTTTTCTTGTTTAAGATTTACATTAACAACTAATCTGTTGATTTTATTTGGATATTCAAATTTATTTTAATTGATAGAGAAAACCGATCAGTGGTCGAGTGGATAGAGCGTCTGCTACTGAAGCGGTAGACACGGGTTCGATTCCCGGTCGGGTCAAACCAAAGACTAGAAAAATTGGTATTCACAGCTTTCCTGCTTGACGTTCAGCAATCAAAGGGACTGTGTGAAGCCTCCGCCGTGTGTGGTAGACAGGTGGGCAGGTGGCAGCTTGACTCGAAGACCGAAAGGTCCCTTTGCTGTCTCCTGGCCAAGGCAACTTGGTGAATAAAATGTAATTACAATTACAATTACAATGATAAATATTTTAATTTCTATAAGTCTGGATGATTTTCATTGACATTTCATCTAACAATTTTGAGTTGAATTGGATTGGACCTTACTCCCATTTCAACCTGTTGAAAATCTTAATGAAGCTTGATTTATTGGAATGGTATCGATAACGTTTCATTTATTCACTGTTTATATAACTTTTAAATAATTGTTTTAATTTAACCCACAAACATGATTGCATCATTCATTAAATTAAATTAAATATTACATATGAAGGATCCAGGTGCAAAACGATCAAACTATCAAAATCAAGTTTTCGAGAAAATCAAAAAACAAAGTTTAGAACCTCATTACCCAAATTTTAGAACTATAATTGTTACCAAAAGTGTATTTTCAAGTGCTAGAATTATTAGACTATGCAAATTCGCAATTTTAATAAATTACAAAAATAGCATCTTTATCAAAATTATAAAAAATAAACGCAAATCTGGAGTTTGATTGTTTTATCGACAAAAGTGGAATATGATCGATATTGTTTGTGAGCTATTATGTGACTGAGGCATGTGCCGGGAGCCATAAGAGACTTGATCTGCAATTAGTACAACATAGGAGCGCACCCAGAAAATTTTAAAGGGGAGGTTTCAATTTTTCAAAAAGCAACCAAACCCAATTTAAGTTAAATTATTTTAAACATTAATGAAAATGCACGGTATTATAATCAAACAGGGTTTCGCGGTAATCTGGTAATAATTGCATTTTATTAAAACATTTGTTTATTCAAAACCCCTGTAAAACGATTTGGAAAGTTGTTGGTTGCAAAGATTGTGTGCGAGAGAACAAGTTACAACTATGGGGGCCTGGGGGCAAAGCCCCCAGCTCCTGGGCAGTTCTTGAAATTTTTTTACCGCAATTTTATCGCCATTTGGATGACATTTTGAACAAAATGACATGTAAGGGGGCCTGGGGGCGAGACCCTCAGCCACAGGGCAATTCTAGCAATTTTTTTTTGGAAAAAAACTGCCATTTTAACGCCATTTAAAAGACATTTTGAACGTTTTTGACGATTTGAACTTGATGACATGTGTGGGGGCCTGGGGGCGAATTTTTTGCAATTTTTTTTAGAAAAAAAAGCCATTTCAACGCTATTTGGTAATCATTTTGAACATTTTTAGACCAATTAGAAAATATGCTCAATTAGTAAGAGTTTGAAGAGCTAGCAAGAATTTGTGGTTGCTCAGTCCAATCAGCCCCTGCATACTTACTAGTCAAGTCCAAAATACGTTTAAATGCTGAAAGGTCGCATTTTTGGCGTAAAGCTTTTAAGTGAATATGTTTTTAAATTCAAAAATTTGTTAATGATGCAGAATTATAAAATAGTTTTTAATAGCATCAGAGATATAATTCCACTCTCTGAGAAATGGGTAGCCATGACTAGGGCTGTTTTAGATTAAAAGTTTTTGTCCAGGTTTTTTCACGAATCTATGCTGGAATGAAGAAAAGTCAGAATGGGGTGGTATAAGCTTACATGAAGGTTGATTGCATTGAAATAGACAATTGGTTGTTTTTGTGATGCATGATGCAGCAAAAATTACCTAAAATACTATGAAGTTAATGCAAAAATATAGAAAAATTTGAAAATGATAGCGCCGTCGCTATTGAAAACTGTTTTTAAATTCCTAAACACGTTTGCAGATTAAAAATTTCAACGTTTGAATGTAATTTTGTAGCGGGTTTCATCTTCAAACAGCAGATTTGTTTACTTTTTTTTTTGCATCAGTGCATTTGGCTTAGTAGTTTTTTTTTCACACAAGGGCGAATTTTTTCACTAAATGGCCCGTCTGTCTCTTTTTAGTATCAAGCTCTATTCTTCTCAGAAGTTTGTGATGGGGTATATTACTGTATATCTATTATTTAATGTCTATGGATGAATCAAATATACATAGTTTCGCAATGTTTCTGTCAGCAATATTGTAGGTGAAACAAATGCAAAAATCTCAATTGCTTGGTAAATATGCGCTGAGCGTGCGGGATCAAATTACGGGACCAAATTACGACACTAAAACAACATCTTAAGTGATCAATAACAGCTAAAGAGATTATTTAATTAAAAGTAAATATAGCACAGTGTTAAAAACTGTGTTATATCAACAAATTTATGTTGCTTTTTGAGTTTCAAAAGGGGGGGGTTTCGACCCCCGAAACCCCCCCCCTGGGTGCGCCACTGGTACAACACTGAGCGCTTTTTGCGTTACAGCTAATTCGACTTCAATTACTTACATCTTTTCAAACTCTGAAAAAAAAAACAGCAGATTCGTTGTTCAATACCACAGTTGTAAACAATACACCAAAAATAAAACATTATCACTGTAACACACATACACAAAACCATACCGACAATGGATTCAGCCATACATGAAATGAATGACAAAGCTCGGACCATGTGTACAATATGTACAAACCTAGTGTACAATACAGGACCAGAGTTTTACTCCCACCCTGCACTATACAGTCCCGCACACACTATACAGCCTTCCATTGGCTTAATCAACTGACAATCAACCATTCTCATTATAATTTTAATCAAAGAAAATAACCAAGATGCTGAAATACCGAGAGCAAGATTATTCAGTTTTATAGCTAGAGAAATTTTAATGTCAAGTGAGATCTAATACTCACCACAATTACCGTATATACTCGCGGATAGGTCGCAACTTTTTTCACATATTTTTTAACAAAAAACACAGGTGCGACCTATCCGCGCGACATACCTTGAAAGTTTTCGGCTATTGCAAGTACCGTATTTTCCGGCTAATAAGCCGTTATAGACATGAATTGCGCTTGTGCTCGCACATACCAATGCGAGACAGTTTCATGAGCGCACATGCACATGCGACCGCTTAGCGTGCGTTGGATTTTCCGCTTTGTTAAGAAAAAATGGTTTTGCGATTTTAATGTTCGATTTCGAAGTTATTTGTTATTAATTTATTTTAATTTTTGAAGTTTATTTTAATTTTCGCACAGATAACTTCGAAAATTTATCTTAATTTTTGAAGTTATCTGTGCAAAAAAGATAGTGCGACTTATGTGCGAGTCAACGCTAAATTCAACTTTTTTAACACAAAACTAATAGTGCGACCTATACGGTGGTGCGACCTATAGGCGAGTATATACGGTATTATAGGCTACAGACTGACAGCACCCCAGCGAAAAATTACCGGTGATTATACACAAACCTACTGCTGTAGCCATTTTAATGATAGTTATTGTTATTTACACGCATTACTGTTTTTAAATAGCCTTGGCTTGCTAAATCTAGCAAGAGTTGGTTGGTGGTACAGAACTTGAGAATTGCCTCAATTTAAATGTTCATATCTTCGAAGCTTTTCGTCTGACACTTGTCAAGAAGAATCGTCAGAATGGAGAGCGCAGAAAAAAAATTTCTTCTTAACAAGTGTCTGCGCTCTCCATTCTGACGATTCTTCTTGACAAGTGTCAGACGAAAAGCTTTGAAGATATGAACATTTCAATCAAGGTAAATCTAGCAACTTAATTTAAACACAGAACAGCGCCTAGATTTCAATAGAGACAAGTAAAATCTCACACTTCATTGATTTTGCTAAACATTGATCATTTTTCCACAAAAAAGTGGAGTTTGATTGTTTTATCACTGCATACGCATTTTTCAAAGCCGTTTTTTGAGCGACATAGATCGTTTTTCCGCTGGAACGATATTTTATATGAAACTACAATAAAAACTGCATCATTTCTTGTAAAAAAACAAAAATTGCAAAAAATGGAGTTTGATCATTATGCACCTGGACCCTTCATATACTGTCACAAAAAAGTGTGTGCCTAAGAATGCACAGACAAAAGCCGATACAACATAAAAATCAACCATAGAGAATATTATACCATTAGTTTGTTTCTATGTTAATGTTTTAAGATATTACTTGAAAACAACCAGAATCAACTTTTTGCAATGTACCTAATGTTCAAAGTCAGTTAACACTATGGATCAAGAAAGACAACTTGAAACAAGCAAATAACGCTAGGCAGAACAGAGATTTCAGCAAGCAAATACTACATGACAAAACAGTTGAGCCAGAAGCATAGTATTGCAAGAATGTGGTACCACACAAATAAGGTTTACCCAACCCAGCCACAGCAATAACATTATTCTTCACTCCAAAATGTATGGAACCAATATTAACCACAAACAGCCTCAGACAATATTAAATTTTCTAATTTTGGTTTTGGAACACTAGACCATCATATATGAGGTGTGGCTAAAAAGAAACGGGACTGACGTCACAGACTGCACAGCATAATTAATGATTGAGAATCAACACTTTCACAAGGTGGTGTAACATGTGTTCCCTGTTTAACAGCTGTTTTGACACAACACTGCAATTATTTTTGCTTTTACAAAGCAATAGGTGAATGTGATTGATCACTTGCTGAAAAAATTGTTGTGCGATATCTGATTGAGTTTTTGTGGCAATAGGAGTTCAATTACAAAATGACGATTGAGCAAAGAACCAACATTAGATTTTGTGTCAAACTTGGAAAAACTGCAGAAGAAACTTTGAAGAGGTTGCATGATGTTTATGGAGATTTTTCCATGTCCAGAACAAGAGTTTTTGAATGGCACAAGCAATTTGTGGAAGGCAGAGAGGCCTTGCACTTCCACGATTGATGCCAACATTGAAAAGGTTCAGCAGTTGATTCGCAGTGACCATCGCTTTACCATTCGTGTCATTGCCAACAAACTTGGGATAGACAAAAAAATGATCCGCACCATTTTGGTGGAAATTTTGGGCATGCGGATTGCGAAAGGTGTGTGCCAATATGGTGCCAAGGCTTTTGAATAAGGAGCAGAAAGTTTAATGATTGAATGCATGCTGAGACATCCTTCAACCACTGGAAGCAGATGACAAACTATTGGAAAAAGTCATCACAGGAGACGAGTCATGGGTCTTTCAATATGATCCAGAAACAAAACGACAAAGTTGCCAGTGAAAAAGTGTGTCCTCACCCAGACCAAAAAAGGCTCGCATTTGACGTTCGCAAGTGAAACTGATGCTGATCACCTTCTTTGACCAGTCATGAGTTTGTTCCTCAAGGGCAAACAGTTAACCAACTCTTCTACAAGGAAGTCCTGACTCGTCTTGTCAACAACAACCGCTAAAAAACCAAGAACTTCCTGGGCACAAAAAACCTGGATTTTGCATCACGGTAATGCTCCTGCCCACACACCCTTCAGCGTGAAACAATTTTTGGTATCAAAGAAATCACCACGTTGCGTCATCTACCTTATTCGCCAGACTTAGTCCCTAGTGATTTCTTTCTTTTTCCAAAACTAAAACTGATTCTGAAGGGGACACGCTTTGAAGGAGTAGAGGATATCAAGACCAGTGAGACGAATCACCTTAAAACCATCACAAAAGAGGAATTTTCACAGGGCTTCAAAGCGTGGTTAACAAGAATAGAAAAGTGCATCAAAGCCAATGGGGAATACTTTGAAGGGGACAACTAGAGATGACTTAAGACTTGTATGCATTACACAAAGTGGACATTGTATGATTCGTATCTAAATAAACTTCTCAATTCAATAGTCCCGTTTCTTTTTAGCCACACCTTGAATAGGCTAACAATATTGCATTTCTACAACCTTTTCTTCTTAAGAAAAATTGAGTGTAAGCCTATAGCCTAGCCAATACTTAGCCAACAAACTTTTTTACCTATGTTGGTTCGTTTTTGTGGGATGAATTAGTTTTCTTGGCTGCATATCTTGTGTTATGATCATGAGTGCATTTGCTAAGTTGTAAATTATTTGTGTCGAAAGGGTTTTTGAAGATTTTGTACATAACTTTAGCTACTTCAAGATAATTTAAGTGTTCTATTCTTAATATATTTTATCTGTGAAATAGTGGTGAAGTATGAGATTTATAGGAACAGTAGCTGATTATTCGAATAAAGTATTTATGTAGTTTTTCCAGTGGGTCCAGGGCAGTACTACTGGCCAATTCCCAGGTAGTTATGCAGTACTGTAAATGGAAATAAACAAGGCTATGGTATACTGTTTTTAGAACTGAAATGTTAACATAGGCTCTAAGTTTTAGCAATACCAAAAAACAACTGGAAAGCTTTGAGCAAAGATACTGAATATGTGGCTTGCAATTGAGCTTGTTGTCAATTATCACTCCCAAATATTTTAGTTTGGATACTTGTTCAATTTCATGTTTTCCAATGTGTATGTTCATATTGATGGGATTTTTCTTTGCAGAGACTAACATGGACTTTGTTTTAGCATAATTTATTGAGAGTTCATTAATTTTCATCCAATTATCAATCTTACAGAGTTCTTCAATTATGTTGTGTCCAAATGTGGTCAAGCATTGGTGCAACACTGTTAAGACAGTGTCATCAGTAAATAGTTTGGTATCTAAGTTTGAAGCCATAGGTAAGTCATTGACATAAATAAGAAATATGAGAGGCCCCAAAGTAGAAACCTGAGGCACTCCACATTTGACAGGTGAATAACTTGACATTACTTATTGGTCATTTCATGCTTAACTCAAAATTTTTTAAATATTTATTTTCGAATATTTAAGTGTCTTTCATGTTATTGCAGTTTGAATTTTCAGCCACTAGAGGGAGATTTCGCTCCCGAGTTTCAAAAATAGTGTTGTAATTCCATTTCTGGAGCAATCTGATGCCTAAAAATTGCTACATGCATGTTTTTGGGGTCAAGAAATTCATTTTTGATGTCAAAATTGCAAAAACATGACTGCTTCATGTTGAAAACTTAATTTTAAATTTTGATAAGAGCCCAACTTCCGGGGGAAATTACAGGGTGTAGGTGCATCACTGCAGCAAAAAAATTTTTTATCTGTATCTAGACTGCACATAGTTTTTAAAAATATAACAGTTTTTTACTGACTTTTTATTGGCATTTGAAATGGAGAAGGTTTTTGTTTGAATAGCTAATTCTAATAAACCTGCAATATTAATGATTGTATGACTTAGAAAATTGGCAGAAATTTTGAAAAAAAAAAGCATTGTTGTGTGACTCAACTATGATATACATACATACAGTATCACTTTAACTTGTACACTGTCTTTCCAGTTTCTGAAGCGCTCAATGGACATGGGACAAAGCCTGTTAACGATACAGAAAGTTCTAAAAACAAAATGCAACAGGGACAAACAGCTTGTAGAGGAGCTTTTAAATCCTAACTATTTTTAATTTTTAACTGAACTTTCTGTACCATTACAATATCACTTTAGATTAATTTGTACCGTCTCTCAGCACAGTAACATTTCAAGTTCAAAGAAGATGAGTACCAACACAGTTGCTTTTATACAACTTGTATCGTATATAGTAGCTACCAGATGTCTGTGAGTAATCTTGACAGATAAAGTTTTACGTTATATGCAAAAAATAGCATTCATGTTTAAAGTACATCATAAAGTAAAATTCGTTCAGTTTTGCGGGTCACACCAACACACTCATAGTGCTTGTGAGAGTGTAACCAACAAAGCCTACATTAATCATTAAACAAATAATATCACTGAAACATTTCACAGCAGATTACCACAGTATCCAAACACTAAAAATTACAAGTTTTTTTATCTTGATTAAAATGTTCATATCTTCGAAGCTCTTCGTCTGAAACTTGTCAAGAAGAATCGTTAGAATGGAGAGCGCAGAAAAATGAGCGGTTATTTATAGGAAAAAAACGAGCCGTGATTGGCTGAAAAAGGACCAATGAGAAAGCATCATTAGTGTACAATCTTTAAGCTGTATACGAGCTCTTTTTGTCGGCAGAGGGCGGGGTTATTTTTCTGGTTATAGCCGCTCATTTTTCTGCGCTCTCCATTCTGACAATTCTTCTTGACAAGTGTCAGACGAAAATCTTCGAAGATATGAACATTTTAATCAAGGTAATTCTCAAGTTCTGTACCAACAACCAAATCTTCAAATTTTTTTAAACAATTCTAAACAATTGTTTAGATTCACCCCTGATGACCCCATTTAATGGTAAAACAAACTAATGGGTTTTGTAGGTTTTAATTTTGCATGTTTTTGCACAATAGTAACTTACTTTCTTTTAACTCTTTGTTAGTGCACTACTGTGGTAAACACTTTTAGAAACCCTGATATCAACCACAGGCTGAAACATTTGTTATGGTTTGTGTAGTATATAACACAAATGAAGCATGGCAATCCTTCAAGAGTACTTGCTGTTTTTACTTTATTATTGTGTATGAGTTTACTGAGTTCAATTTTTCTGCTGTAAGTGGTTTTGCAGCATAAATTATCTTCCAAAATACTTTCCAGGCTACATGAAGTCATTATCAACGACTGTTCTGCTAAGAACAGGGCTGCCTAAAATGTGGCTGACAGGCCGCATATGCGACCCCGCACAACCTTTTGCTGCTGCCAATTGGTCTAGACTAGAGATTTACTTCTAAAGTTTCTTTTGATGCTTGCAATTTTTTAACCAAAAAAATTGTTTTTGTCAAATTTGTTGAGCTACTTTTGTATATTAATTGGAACGACTGAAGCTCGCGTTGCATGTTCCTTTGTTTTTACTCGGCCATTTTCCAACTAACGAGTGCAAAATTTCAAACTTTTGCTTATAACTCGAGAACGGTTAGGTCTAGCTACATGAAATTTGGACAGCAGTTTGAGATTAATGAGTTATATGTTTCAGGGTTCCAAAGCACTCTCAACAAAAAATTCCATACTTTTTCCATATCTAAATTTGCTCAAAACAAACTAAGCTCTAGTCATCCGAAATACACAAAACTGCAGTTATTTTAACACAATCCAAAAACTAACTCAACAGAACTCAATTATTACTTTGATGAAGACCAATAAATAGCCTATAGTAATGGACATTTCTTAATTGCAAAGTGATTGTTCATGGTGTTTGGATTGATACAAGATGGAGGCAATGTGGCATAGTGTTTAGATCACAGGCTCAATGGTCAAATCCAAGTGGCTGCTATCAGGCGCGAATCTAGAAATTCGTAATGGGGAGGGGGGCTGTTTGGGGGTCAAGGGCCGGAGCCCCTTGCCGACAGAGGCTAATGGGGGTTTGGGAGCAAAGCTCCCAGCCGACGGAGGCATGGGGGCGCAGCCCCCAATACTCAAAATTTTTGGATTTTTTTGCAACGATAACTTAATTTTAGGACTATTTTTGATGAAAAAAAATAATGCTTTTAAAACGTGGCATAAAAATTGGCAGTGCAAACATGATTAAACCGGTCACATAAATGAGTTATTTGGGAGGTGGCTAATGGTAAATTTTTAGTTCTCTTAATTAGATGCTAGTAAATTATGAAATGGTATTGTTCAATAAAACTCACATGGAGTAATCTATTTCGTCTACAGTTTACAAAGAAAAATAAGTGGGAGTGGGCTAATGAAAAGAAATTTGAGAGGAATGATTGGTAATTAACTAATATTGAATACCTCCCCTATTCCTAAGTTTATAGTATCTTAGTTGATGACACCTATGTTTAGCATTTTTACACTAGCGATTAAATGTGATTGCTTATTTTTGGCCATTTTGTAAAGTTTTCATTTATTTGTGATTTCTATTTTTGACAAATTAGCCCCCTCCTCCCTAAATATACGTTTCAAAAGATGTTTCAAATCACTATTTAGTCCATTTCAGTGTATAAAACAGTCTCAGAAGTGCTAAAACTGTGGTATTATTCTTATGCATTTTGGTCGACATGTCAATAAGGGAGCAATAGCCCCCCCCCCAGCTGCGCTGTTGACTGCTATATCCACTACTACAGCATTAGAATTCTCGATTTGGCAATGGTAAGCACTGGTACATTGGGATACACCAATTTTTTGCACATTGTAGGCAATCTGGTTAACTTCATTTGCCAGTTGCAAAAAGTACTGCAACCAAGCAATAGGCAATCGGTACTGTACTGGCTTATCCTGTTCAAGCTTGTAAAATCTGAACTATGGCTCCTTTTTATTTGGATGCTGGTAAAATAGCCTAACCAAACTACTGGCTAAAGCGTAAGCTGACTAACCTTTAACGCATAGGGAGACTCTGCTATGATGATCTGGATTTTTGCACATGATCTGCAGAGCCTACTGCTATTTGCAGTGTTTGTGCCAAAGAAATAGAATACCAGTACAGGTATAGTCTAGTGAATATATTCCCAGTAGCTCAACTGCTGGAACAGCTATGCTTTGCTGCAAGGACGTTTTTTCTTACAGCTAACCATACGCTCTAAGCAGAGTGCCTACTGCAAGTAATACTGATGTGGGTTACTAGCACATTATTAGCACATAGGCTGGTAAATCGCTCAACTTAACTTAAAAGCCAAACATGGCCTAGGCAAACAGCCTACTGTAGGCTATCAGTGCATTATTAACCAGGCTAATGCTGCTGTGGTCTATCAGCACATTATTAATGCGTAGGCTTGTAAATCTCTCAGCTTTAACTTCAAAGCCAAACATGGCCTAGGCAGACAGCCTACTGTAGGCTATCAAGGCATTATTAATGTGTAGTAGGTTAATAATCTCTGAACTTCGTTCGGATGCAGCAGCTGTTGAAATAGTCTTCTTCTGTTTTCTACTAGCCTTTTTCCTGCTGTCTGCGTATTCCACGCTATTCCTTCTTTAGTGCTGGTAGGCTACCGGTACTTGAGTTCTTCTGTTTTGCTTAATTGCCTTTGATGTAATAATCTGCTTTAACTACAGCATAATGATACATGAAACTGTTAAATTAAAGTTTTGTTGAACCTGTATTGTGATGAACTAAATCGGAAGGAGCACTGTTCTTAAAGCTTTAACAGAACAGCCAGGTGTGTTATAACTATTTTTATGCGCTTAATAGAAGTATCAGAAAGACAAACGAGGTATTTAATATTTATCCGCTACAATCGCTTTACTTTCTACAAGGTGCAGTGCGCTATTTTTGCCAAACAGTTTTCCATCCTTATTCTATACTAACATGCACTTTTCCTGACTTTTTTCCAGTCGGGAAATACCTTTACAAAATTCTCGACTTTTCCTGATCGTGGGAACCCTGATGTTTGTACCAAATTTCGAGGCAATAGGTCAGGTAACTTTGGTTTTAGAACCCGAAAACCGCCCTGCAAGTTTTGCGTAAAAAGCGTCTTTTCGGCATGGACCTTTTCAGCACCGCCTATTTCAGCACCGATCCTTTTCGGCACCAATTAGGTGCTCACTTTTTTTTTCAGAAATATATTATACAAAAAAAATAGAAAAAAAATTTTTTTTCCGTTTTTTTTTCTGTTTCGCACAACTCACTTCTTCAAACAATAGAGACCTTAAAACAATAGAGACCAACAGTTGTAATTGAATTTCAATAGTTAAGTTATTGCTGCTTGCTTCGATCATGATAATTATCTGCATGTTTTTTTATTTGAAATTGGAATTGAACTCGGTAATAAAATGTCTTTGTGAACGGGTTTGAATCTTTGAAATATATTATACAAAGCAAATTGCAGTAAATATGTACCGGTACGTTTTAATTACAAATTAGATCATAGAAACCTTTCGAAATGATTCCAATTGTTACATTGTTTTTGCGTATTTAGCGGTAATTAAGCTTAGGTCAAAGTTACATTTTAAAGAATTTTAGCATATAAAACAAAAACGAATTCATGGTAAGATTGTGTCAATGCTTTCTTCGCTGTAGAGTGAGAAGAATAAACGCTCCAAAGATAATGTCAATTTGATGATTGCTTTTTCAGGGATGGATATTATAAGTAAAAGATATCAACATACAAAGCAATACCTAATATTAATAATTGGATTGTAACACTGCTACAACATCTTGCTTTGTGTTTAGATTACTTAATATTATTTACGCCGATGGGAAAAGAGTGTATGGTTTTTGATCGGTTCTTTACGTCGCTACAACACCTAAAAGCAATGCCCTATGTATTTGTATGATTTACCACAATGTGCAGGAGTGAATACTTACAAGGACAGAATCATTAACATTAAAATGGAGTAAATGATTGTGTCAATTTTTTTGGCGTTGAATAAGGAGAATTGTGCAATTTGAAAACGTTGATCAACGTTTTTTTGCGAACTTTGGACTCCGGCATTGTATCTATGTTAATCGCCATTAATGACTTAAGAAGTCTATGAATTGTTCGCTGCAAGACCATGTGATCACGACAAACATCAACTTAAAGCAACATTTTCTCAGCCCTTGGAAAACATTTAGAAGCATTGCAGGTGCGCTGAAAGTGGAAGACTTGCATCAACAGACTTAAAAGAAGCATTCGCGTCGCTACGTGATAAACAGGAGCAAAAGAACTAAAACAATTATGCTGTTAAAATTGGCAAGTTGTCTCCGTAACTTGTTTACATGAAAAGTTCGAAAAACCCTCAAGTTTTGTTTTTTTTCAGTCAAAACAACCGTGTGAAAATAACAAAAACGTAATTCAAACAAAAATTTAAAAATAGGCGATAGAAGTGATTTTCTTGATCCACATTTTTGCCCTACCAAGGTAACGTTTCCGCACCATATGCTGCTAAGGTCGTGGTATAAAAAAGTTGGACTCTCATTTAGTCACAGTTTGTAGAGGTTTGGAGCTCTCTACAATCAACTTGCCCCAATTTTGCGCTCCTCCAAAATTAATATTTGGACCGAATGACGCTCGCGTGTGTGCTTGTTTCTACTCAGCCATTTTGAAACTAACCAGGGCGAGATTTCAGGCTTTTGCTTGTAACTCGCGAACAATTTGATGTACCTACATGGAATCTTGACAGCAGTTTGGGATTAATAAGTTGTATGTTGGTATCAAATTTTGAAGCAATAGGTCACGTGACTTCGGTTCTATGACCAGAAAATCGCCCCAAAAGTTTGGCGTAAAAAACGGTCTCATTCAAAAACGGCTTTAATACGGCAAAAAATATTTCACGTGATTACATGTCTTAAGATAACTCTTTCATCCCTACCAACCCACTTTTAGCCGCAATGAGGTTTTTTCTTTTTATTTTCTTCCTAAATCTTGTACACTTGAGTTTTCCTAAACCACAAAACATTGAAATCTGATTTTTGTGCAAAGTTGTTGATCTGCAAACGCAATTTTTGTCTCTCGAAATTTTTTTGTTGCGATTCCCCTAGGAACCTCTCCAAAATGGGGCCCCAAAAAATCAAATTTTTGGTCGGCTCAACCTAGATTGCTAGTTTTTTTTTTTATATCAGTAGATATTTAAGAAAAATATTTTGACATAGTTGGGGAGCACCCCCAAATGGACCCCCTAAAATGACTTTTTTCTTACGACTCAACCTAGAGTGAAAGTTTTCTTTGATATCAGAAGAGATTTAACAGACAAATATTTTGACATAGTTTGGGGGTGCCACTCCTAGGGGACCCCCAAAAATCAATTTTTTGAACAGCCTAAACAAGAACTAAAGGCAAAATCAATGGAGGTAGCCTATCTAAAGTTAGGCCAATTGTGCAAGACTAGATTAGCGTTGGCTTCATCCTTTTTGACTTATCCATTGCAGAGACATTCTACTTCAAACACAACGTCGTTGACTCTTCTGTAACATAAATTTTAATAATTTTTACCGGAAACCCTGTCGTTGGTAATCAATAGCGTCTTAGGGACACCTTTCTAATTCTATCCAGGGCATGGAATGGAAAATGGAATGGAACAGAAATTTCGGTATGGAATATGGAAGATGCCAACAAGGAGCTAGTCGTGCAAAACTTACGCAGGGAGCCGCACTCAAGCGTAACAGTACGTCGCTTTCGTACGCTAAAAAGCAGCTGCTACGTAATTGCTATCCCCTCAGGCTGGCATCCCTGTCTCAACCCTAACTGTAATGCAAGGTTTTGAAGCAAAAAAAGATCACTTCGTGCATTTCCTTCCCAGTTCCTGCACACTGCATCACACAATCATGCATTACCCGTCACCAAATTGAACCCGGATGCAAGTATTGTTCCAAGGTGCTTAGTGCAGTGGTTAGCATACTTAGCTGGTAGCTGAGTATGCTAACCACTGCACTAAGCACCTTGGAACAATACAGTAAAAGATAACTTAAGTTAAGACGCAATCAAATTTATGGGTTACGAAGTATATTTTAGTAGAAAAATGTATTATGTTACTTGTTGTATATGAAGGCTGCTGCGCTTGTGTTAGGCTATTTTCAAAGCGTTATACATCCACTAATATATTATAAAAAGAATCGATCAAAACAGCATGGAGGTTTAGCTGGAAATTTCAGACTCAATACTGTAAACTAATATTTAAACACCACAAACCCGTAGTACCTGAAACCAAACTTGAAATAATTGTTAAGCATCTCATTGAATACGACAATATACGAAAGCACTAATGAGTAGCAACTTGTTTGTCATCGTTCGACAAAACACAAACTGTGATTCAAAATTATGCTTTTGTTTTCAGCCGATTGGAATATCAATGGACTTCGAATGTGCAGCATTACAAGCCACCCAACAAGCCTATCCGAATAGTGAAATTTTCGAATGCCTGTTTCACTTTGTGCACAACATGAAAAAACATTTGCAAGCTACTGCTGGGGCACATCAGCGCCACAGCAACGACGCTACTTTTGCGTTACATTGCAGAACAGTTACCCCACTTGCTTTTGTCCTGCCAAACCACATTAATGAAGCACTACAGACACTGGAAAATCAACTACTTCAAGAAATCGAATTTTTGATTGATTGGGTAGAAAACTATTACGTCAGTAAGTGATACGTTTTTTGGTTTGGAGTTCCTATCCTAAAGCAATTAACTTTATGAACTACCCTTTACTAAATATCTGTGTAGTCAGGAAACTGTTTCGCTATGGCAAAATACTTTTGTGATTGGGACTATGCAGTTGCCAGCGAAATGTCGGTCGCTCCCTCTATTTAGGTGATAGGGGTACGTCCTGCGCAAGCATGTTAACAATCAAAAGCTTAGTCAGAAATAATTTAGTTTACAATTAAGAATAAAACATTCCAAGTCTTTTTTTGTTTGTTTAAATAAAACCAACAATGTATGGATTAGGGCATAAGGCTGCTCTACAAATCTGCGTTTGAGAAGATACTTAGTAATGTCGATTTTGCTTAGGTCACATCTATGCAAATTGGTTTGATTATAATGCTGAGAATTCTCAAACATGATATGTTCTTTGGTGTGCAAAACAATTTGGCGAAACTATTAAAATTTTAGTTGGCGTTTTCCTGTTATGCGATTTGCACTTTATAGTTATCACAGTGGTATTCTAAGAGAAAGCTATGACTGCCATGCGTAAGCCCGGTCTTTACTGATGTAAAATCGTGAAACAGAAATTCGGTGCGCCTGGCGTACCGCCTTTCCAGCATAGAAGCTAAAGCTACATTTTGGATAAAAAATCCTCGCCCCTTAAAATTTGCTTTCTTCTAAAAATCGGCGCCTATGTGTGTATTAAAAGAATGTGTTTGTTATGGCTCGGAAAGTACGTTAAAAACTGTTGCCAGTGACGTTTAAGCCTGAGGTCACGCATTAACATTGCTGCGTATTTACCATAATTATATTCTCAGGAAGGCGATGGAAAAATGGAGGACACCAAGCCCCTATGTTCCCGATTAGGATGTGGAACGTCCATGACAGAGTGCTAAATGATCAAGTAAGTGTTGCAGCGTTTTGTCTTGTTTGACCTGCGATTCACACTTGCATAAGTACTTACTTTAAGCATTTATGAGACAGCTTCTACCTAGTGGTAAAAGTGTTTTTTTTTTAACGCTGCGCCCATCAGTTTGTTATCAGACAGCTAGTTTATATTTTTCCATCAATGTTAGTGCAGACCAAGCCAAAGGTCTTCTCTAAAATATCGGTGCATTTTTTGGTCAATTTCGGGTTAAGACTAAAATAAGGTCTTTCTAAAATCATTCCATTTAGGTTTCTTAAAGGAACGGCATATTTGATTGCCCAGTTGACTCCCTCCACTACCTTTACATAGTTCGAATAATAGGAAGGCGAAAAAATACACGAGTGTATCTTCTTTTAATGTTTTATCTTAAAACTCTGCTAGGCGGACATATCATACGAGCTACGTCATTAACTTAAATCTTTTTGCAGGACAGAACAAACAACTACGCAGAGGCGGCACATCGCCGACTTAAAACGGAACTCGGAGTCGAGCACCCATCGAATTGGTCATTCATTGACTCCATGATAAAAAGTACAAAAAACTAGGGATATGGATTATGAGTCGATGGTTGCTGGCTATGCTATCAATCCAAAAGGAAAAAAACATCGCGACGCAGACGAGCGTATACTTAACCTGACAAACCAATTTATTGGAAGAAGTGCTCAACCTCCTTCAACGATGTGGCAATTTTTAAGGGGAATAGCCCATAATTTTTCTATGAATTAATTCAATTGAGTGAAATTTAATGTTCTTGTTTGTAACTGTTTCTGAAACATTTTGTGATTGTTTCTTGATCATTTTTTATAATACAAACTTGGTTTCGTGTAATGATTGTGATATTTCTACCTTCTCAATCGCATACAATCAAAATAATTATGACATCTTTTTCTAGTTTTGTTGTAAGCAGTAAAAGAAAAACTGAGTGAAATATTCTTAAGTCTGCAAACCTCAAAAAACATTAATTGGAGGGATACCTATAAATCTATCTTGAACGATTAACCCAACTTGACTTTTTTCGAGTCCCAAGGATGGTTGCTATGAAAAAATGTTCAGCATACGCATATAAAGTAAAACAAAAAGTACATAACATATAAGTTAATAATTTTAGGTATTGTTTTGTATGTTGATATCTTTTGCTTATAATATCCATCCCTGAAAAAGCAATCATCAAATTGACATTATCTTTGGAGCGTTTATTCTTCTCACTCTACAGCGAAGAAAGCATCGACACAACCTTACCATGAATTCGTTTTTGTTTTATATGCTAAAATTCTTTAAAATGTAACTTTAACCTAAGCTTAATTACCGCCAAATACGCAAAAACAATGTAACAATTGGAATCATTTCGAAAGGTTTCTATGATCTAATATGTAATTAAAACGTACCGGTACATATTTACTGCAATTTGCTTTGTATAATATATTTCAAAGATTCAAACCCGTTCACAAAGACATTTTATTACCGAGTTCAATTCCAATTTCAAATAAAAAAACACGCAAATAATTATCATGATCGAAGCAAGCAGCAATAACTTAACTATTGAAATTCAACTGTTGGTCTCTATTGTTTTAAGATCTCTATTGTTTGAAGAAGTGAGTTGTGCGAAACAGAAAAAAAAATTTTTTTCTATTTTTTTTGTATAATATATTTCTGAAAAAAAAAGTGAGCATCTAATTGGTGCCGAAAAGGACCGATGCCGAAATAGGCGGTGCTGAAAAGGTCCATGCCGAAATGGTCGTGCTGAAAAATCGTGGACCCTAAAAAGCGGTCTTAGTCGAAAACGACTAAAGTACAGCAAAAAATATTTCATATCGCTGTATGTATTAAGATACCCTTTTATCCCAACCAACCCACTTTTGGCAGCGATGAGGTTTTTTTCTTTTTTTTTTCCTTTTTTATTTCTTCCTAATTTTTGTACACTCTTCTTCTCCTAAACCACAAAACATCAAAATCTAATTTTTGTGTAAAGTTGTTGAGCTGCAAACGAATTTTTTCTCCTGAAATTTTTTTGGGCAACTTCACTGGGAACCCCCCCAAAATGGGGCTCCCAAAAATCAATTTTTTGAACAGCTCAAGCTAGAGTGCTACTTTTTTTTGATATCAGTAGATATTTAACAGACAAATATTTTGACATAGTTTGGGGGTACCATGCCCCTGGGGACCCCCCAAACGGACCCCCCAAAAATCAATTTTTTGAATGGCTCACACTAGGGTGCCAGTTTGTTTTGATATCAGCAAATATTTAACAGACAAATATATTGGAGTAGTTTGGGGATGCCATGTCACCAGGGACCCCCCAAAATGGTCTCCCCAAATAATCTATTTTTTGAACGACTTAACTTAGAGTGCTAATGTTTTATGATATCAGTAGATATTTAACAGACAAATATTTTGACATAGTTTAGGGATGCCACCCCTCCAAGAACCCCCCCAAAAATCAATTTTTTGAACGACTCAACTTAGGGTGCCAGTGTTTTATGATATCAGCACATATTTAACAGACAAATATTTTTGGCATAGTTTGGGGGTGCCACCCTCTCCTCGGGAACCCCCCAAATGGACCCCCAAAATCAATTTTTTGAACGACCTAAGCTAGGGTGCCAGTGTTTTATGGTATCAGGAGATATTTAACTGACAATTATTTTGACTCTACTTTTCTGGAGGTTCCATAATCAGATATTTTTGAATAATTGCTGATTTTATTTATGGTACACAAAAAGTACTTTTGAGTGTCACAGCATTAGCTACGCGTCAGTCGTTCACTGGGTTTGCTGGCAAACTCCCATCTAGTTATAGGTTTACTCTGGTGAAAAATTATTTAATTTTGAATACGGGCAACAATACAAAACTTAAATAAGCAGTATTCAGAAAAAATTACCCAAGCATTTTATAAGAATTGTGCTGCTAGTTAAAGGTCAGAAGAAAATGTAATGTGGCCTGATTCGTGAAAACTTTGAACACCCCTGAACTAGAATTTTTCATAATGTTGTTGAAGATATTTTCTAAAGGACAATATAGACTTTAAAAAGCAGTTTAGAACCATCAGAAGGTTACTCTCAATGAGAACTGGTAAAAAGCTATCGATACTCTCAAGGCTACTCCTTAGGAATACAGGTATAATAAGTAGACTATTAAACTTTAGCTGCTTCATCTTTTGATAAATCATGTCTCGTATTACAAGTACCGTAGTTAGCTACTGCAAAATAGAAACCTAACACCATACTTCAGAAAGTTGATAAATGCTATTAGTAGGTTATCCCTTGAACTAGCTACACCTTTGAATTTTTGACAAGAAAGTGGCTAGTATTATTGTACATTACGTGAAACCCATACAAAGAATAAGGGAGCAAAGACTGAAAGAGTGAGTGTGCATTTACTCTTGTTTGTTTTTTAAATTATCGTTGGAGTTTGGGTTAGATTTTGAGTTTGGGTAAGGATTAACGTTTGGGTTAGGTACAGGGTTGGGGTTAGGGCTAGAATAGCGATTTTCTTATTCTTACGTGACGTAACAGCAACCTCTGCCTTTGGACAAACTATTGCATCTAAACTAGTACTAAACTTTTATTAAAACTGCAAGCACAATATCATGATTGACTTACGGTAGCTATTAATGATATATCAATATACATAGAACAATTCTTCTACCTACAGTAACCTACCTGAATTACACAGTAGCTACATCACACAACAATTCAACTAGTTTTCTAAACTTTTTTTTAGAAAATCCCAACAATTTTCAAAGTCATGCAATCATTAGAATTATAGGTTTATTAGAATTACCGTAACTATCCAAACGAAAATCTTTTCCAGTTCAAATGCCAATAAAATGTCAATAAAAAACTGTTATACTGTGAAAAACTATGAGCAATGTAGATACAAATGAAAAACTAATTTTTGCTGCAGTGACACACCTACACACTGTAATTTACCACGGAAGTTAAGCTCTTGTCAAAGTTTAGGTAAAATTAAGTTTTCACCATAACGCAGTCATATTTTTGCAATTTTGACATCAAAAATGAATTCTTTGAACCCAAAAACTCGCATGTAGCAATTTTCAGGCATCAGATTGCTCTGGAAACGAAATTACAATACTATTTTCAAAACTCGGGAGAAAAATCTCCCTTTAGTGGCAGAAAATTCAAACTGCGATAACGTGAAAACCACTGGAGATATCCAAAGGAAATTTATTTCATTTCTTATTCAGTGAATACTCTAAGTTTAAGAACAAAAATCCAAGTTTGGTTACATACCGTCGTCGGGGTGACTTTGATCAGCGGGGTGACTTTGATCACCTGGGGTTACTTTGATCTGTACCAGAAAACAACTTCAAATTGCAAAATCGTTTGTCGATATAAAGTTATATCTGGTTGCTTGGAGTTATATCTGGTTGCTTGGTCATGTGATTACTATTTTTATCACCAAAATTTTATGTGGCGCCAATTTTGGCGTTTAGAATGTGGTGGCTCGTCACTCCCATGCAAATGCAGATTAATCCCACGTGAATGAAAAAAATAAAGCAAATACGCAAACAATATTCGGCAGCACTTTTTTAGCAACGTGGTATACTTTTCCTTGTCAGTCTTCGCTTTCCCTTACTAAGTTTGCTATCGCTAGTCTTTAGGTCTTCATTTTTGAAATCAAACACACATTTTCAAGCCACCTAGCGCAAATGTGCAACGCAATTGTGGTTGCAAGTTAATATTAACAACAACAAGTGCTATATTTGATCAGTTCAGAGGGAATCAAACCCCTACCCTCCTGAACTCGAGGCAGATGTGAGATGGCCATTACCTGTAGCAAACCTCCTGTAATTGTACTTTAATCCAATAAAAACTAAATTTTAGTCCCGACAACTTTTTAAAAATAGGCCTATAAAAATGAACAAGGCCACCCTTCAGATGAGTTTACTTTGATAAACCGGCAGTTTTATGAGTGATCAAAGTCACCCCTGGCCTGGGGTGACTTTGATCAAGCATTAGGTGGCAGTATGTTCACATCACGTGACACTAATCGAAAAAAGCAAAGTGTCATAAAAAAGCTCAGCCACAGAGTGTTACGATCAGTCGATACAGAAAGATGGAAGGGTAGTGTGGTAGTAGATCAGAGCACTTGAAGTTAGACGGGTGATCAAAGTCACCCCCGACGACGGTAGGTCTACTGATATGGTGACAAGCCATTTTGAATTAAGCATAAGGCACGAAATGACCCTTATTTCAGTAGGCTATAGTGAAATGTGTTGCAAAGACACCGGTTAATCTGGAGGATCTGGATAGGCAAGCCATATGGACACCATAGCCTACCTTTCAAGTTTTTTTTAAGCAAAATATCTGATCAACTACCAGTATGTCAAAAGCTTTTTTTAAGTCAAGAAATAATGAACATGTTGATTGTTTGCTGGACTCTAAATTTTCCGTATAAATGTTATAGGCCTACAGTTGTCTTACAGCATCAGAGGTGTAGCAGTTTTGGCTATAGGCTGGTAGGCCTAGCCTATAATGTCTTGTGATTGATGATTTATTTGACTCTTTCAAAATTTGATTTAAACAGCACTTACCGGTAGGCTACCAGTACAAAGTTGCCTAGTCTGCCAGTGTCTGATTACCAGTGATTACCTTTAAATTAATGCTGTAATATTAAACCATAAACACTTCCCTCCTGCCTCTACCATTAAAAAAACTTAACAACTTTGAAATCTTAACAGTACCCTAATACTGAACAGATAGTGAGATACTGGTAGGCCTACCTGCCTACTGTATTACGGTAGCAGTGCATTGCATCCTGTACTATTGACTGAACTGGTTAACTGTGGTAGGTACGGTAGCTGCTCTACCTATCCAGTACCAACTTTTGTATGTTCTGTTAGTTCTGTTGTGTATTTTGTCTTGTTATATTAGTATCCTACCAACCTTCTTATCAATAGGCCTACCGCCTATCGTCAGTGGTTGTTGTCAATCCACGATTCTAAATAAGATGCTTTTTAATTATCTCTGACTTGGCAAGGTCAATCATGCGTAAATTTTATTCCATAAGCACTCAGTGCATGATCGCCTATTGCATCATGATTCAAAACAATATCATCTCCACAAAAACATGAAAGCTATTTTTAACCGATTTACATCATACTCTACACAGTCTACAAACTCTCAGTCTCAGATGCAGTCAAAAATTGCGAAATACTTTTTTCCTTTTTTGTACTACCTCATACAGATGGCAACAGCGCAGCGTACGCGGCCGCGCGCTGTTGTTGGTGCACCGCGCCGCGCAGCGTGGCAACCAAAATCTGTATTACGTCACAGCGTCAGCGTAGCGCCGCGTACTATAATTTTTTTACATTTTTTTTACAATTATTGCAAGTGAATTATTTTGTTATGTCCAACAATGGTAGGTCATGATGCAACTATAATATGAATTGAAGACAATAACAAAATCATGTTGTGACAATACATATGTTTAGGGTACTAAAACAGTCAATGATGCCTTCGGTGGAAGCAATCATTGCTTGAAGTATATTTTTTTAGAATTCGGAGCATCCTAAAATATGCTATTTTGGCTACAACATCTTAGTTTTGATTGGCTGAACATGTTTCTTGACACCAAGAAAAAGATTTTGGTTTTGTCAGGCTAGACTAGGAAAAGTTTAGAATGTTTGGTGAGAAGATGGAACAAACGCTAACAAAAAAATGTTGATGAAGCAGGTTTGTGTGAAACAAGCATTAGAGCAGAGGCACATAGCCTAGCCACAAGCAGGGCCTCAGCGAGAAATTTTTCCAGGGGTACGAAGGTTGATACCGGGCCCCCAAATCTTATTGGGCCCCCCAAGCCATAAATCAATGACCCAGCACCAAACTTGCGCAAAATTTTTTTTCCGATTTTTTGCCCAAAATTAGTTGAAGAGCAAAAAAAAGGTCTTCACTGAAATTTGGTCTGATTTTTTGCCCAAAGTTGGGTGCAGGCCTAAATACGCCCATGGGTGCAATACCAAAACTTAATGCGGAAACCTGAACTCTTCCGAGCCCCCCTGGGCCTGGGTACAATGTAGGCCCGGGTACGATGTACCCCCTGAAGCCAGTGTTGGGAATACTCGAGTCCGAGTCCGGACTCGAGTCGGACTCGAGGCCACTTTTTAAGGACTCGGACTCGTACTCGGACTCGTGCCCTTGGGACTCGGACTCAGACTCGGACTCATAGAATTTGAGGGGACTCAGACTCGGACTCGGACTCGTGATTTTTGTTGAATGTCTTATTGTAATGTCTTATTACAGAGCTACTATATATCCACAAAATATAAATGTGACAAGCAATGCATCATCTTTGGCAGGGAGAGATTTCTTACCCAAATCAAAATGAAAACTAATTGAATTTGGTTTTATATTTTGGCAACCGCATTTTTTTAGCGTTTTGGTGTCATTGGTTTGATTACGTTTGTTTCGATGATGCCGGTAGGTAAAATATGCTCAAGATATCGCATGGCTGAAAAGTTCTTGAAAGGTATTCACTATTCAAGTATTCGCAGGTAGTGGAGGGAGATAATAAGTTTTGTCTGTGTTAAGTTATGTTAAATTTTATACCTGATTCTTTAATGTTACAATGGAGAATGAAAACCTAAAAAGAATTAGCTTGCATTCAAAAAATTGCTGATAAGACTGAAAAAAATTACCGTATTCAGATGATAAAGCATGAAGTGTTTTTTTTTGATTACTTCTGCAGTGCAGGGCTGGTTAACTTTTTCTGTGTATGGGCTTTGGTTAGGCCTGAATTTTCTAAGGTTTTTGCAAAAAAAAATTCTTTCTGTTGGTGATATACAGCCAATTGGTTAAAATTGGCCAATTGGTTAGTTGGTTAAAACATATACAGCCAATTCAGCAAAAACTAATTCTTTCATTTTTCAAATTATTCATAAACCATAAAAACAAAAATTGCATAATGCATTCACTAAATTATGTACAGATAATGACAAATGTATTTAAAACTGAGGTTCTTCCTCTGAAATAAAAATAACAATTCTAGTTTATTAGTTATGAAACGACAAAAGATACCAAACCATGGCGACAAGTGGCGCAATCAGGAGAGGCTAAAGGGCTTTCAGCCCCCCTTCGCAAAATCACTTAGAAATATAATCCCAAAATTCAAGGGTTTATATAACCCAACAAATCCAAAGCTCCCCAGCAAAATCTAGTTGCGCGCTTGATCGCGAACTTAATGATCCTCAACTTTTGTCCGTAAACTGATGAAAATTATGAAGGTCCTTCTATTTTTTAGCTTCAGCTGGTCGACTTTTGGCTTTAGGTTACTTCCAAAAGTAGTTAAACTACTGAAAAAAAGCACATAAACTTGGTTCACTCAGTATTAATTGAATGCAATACCACACCACCAGTCTGCCCAGTTTCCGAAAAGATGATACTTTTTTGCACGCTTTTGTCCATTAACTGATTAATACGCAACTTAAAAGTTCTAATAAAGCTCTATTTTTTATTGGACGCTGTGACAAATCTACTGAAATAAGCTCTTTTGCTGGTTGAGCGGTAACGCGTTCATCTCTGGAGCGGGAGGTCCGAGGTTTAAATATTGGGCCAGTGAAATCGGACAAACTGTTGCCAACGACTCGCCGCCGTTACGACATTTTTTTGAAAGGAGCTGTGTTGCCCAGGCCGTATGATGTGGACATGGGCAGTGCCAACTCTTGCACACTTCGGCGTAATATAACGAGTATAAAACAAAAATTGAAAAGAGAACAATGAGTATAATGAAAGATTTGATTTGTTTAAAATTATTTTCTTAATCTGATATCCCGAAAAGTAATTAACTGCTGTGAAAAACTAGATGGGAGTTTTCTGAGTAGCAACCCCTTTCAGCGACCGACGCAAGAATCTACAGATTTCAAAAAAACAAGCATCCTAGATTAAGCCATTCAAAAAATTAATTTTTGGGGGTCCCCAGAAGTGGCACCCCCAAACTATGTCAAAATATTTGTCTGTTAAGTAGCTGCTGATATGATAAAAAAACTAGCACCCTAGCTTGAGCTGTTCAGAAACTTCATTTTTGGAGGGTCTATTTGGGGGAGTCCCTGGGGAGACTGGTAGCCCCAAACTACGTCAAATATTAGTGTGTTAAATATCTACTGATATCAAAAAGCACTGTCACCCTCAGTTAAGCTGTTCAAACAATTGATTTTGGGGATCCATTTTTGGGGGGTCCCCGTAGGGGTGGCACCCCCCAAAGTATGTCAAAATACTTGTCTGTTAAGTATCTGCTGATATCAAAGAAACTAGCGCCCTAGTTAGAGCGGTTTTCATTTTGTTCATTTTCAAAAAATTCAATTTTTGGCCCCGATTTTGGGAGGGTTCCCAGTGGAGTGGCCCCAAAATATTTCGAAAGACAGAATTGCGTTTGCAACTCAATAACTTTACAAAAAAATTAGATTTTGATGTTTTGTAGTTTAGGAGAAGAAGAGCGTACGAGATTTAGGAAGAAAAAAAAGCAAAACAAAGGAAAAAAAAGAAAAAAAAACCTCATTGCAGCCAAAAGTGAGTTAGTTGGGATGAAAAGGTAGCTTAAGACATATAACCGTGTGAAATATTTTTTGTCGTACTTAAGCCGTTTTTGAATGAGACCGCTTTTTACGTCAAACTTGTGGGGCGGTTTTTGGTTCCTAAAACCAAAGTCACGTAACCAATTGCCTCAAAATTTGATACGAACATGCAAATCAATAGTCTCAAACTGCTGTCAAAATTCCATGTAGCTACACCAAACCGCTCTTGAGTTATAAGCAAAAGTCCGAAATTTCGCACTCATTAGTTTGAAAATGGCTAAAATAGCACTCGACGCGAGCGTCGGTCGTTTCAATAACTTACAAAATTCTTTGCAAATTCAAACAACAATGTAAGAATTTTTCATGCGATGTCACTCGCATACTTTTACTGAAAAAACTTCGTCAAAACTGAACTGGCTAGACAAGATATACTGGTATAAAAGAAGGAAAACCTCGAATTTTGACTTTCTCGGCCATGAGGAGTTTTGCAAACTCGGGTGTAAATTAAGGCTGAAGTAGACGACTAAATTTTATCTACAAGAGTTCTTGCAAAAGCGTTAATGCAACTTTTTTGGTGTGTAAAGGGCCTTGTTAGAAGATTGTGCAACGCTTGCAGAAACGTTGCGCAAACGTCTTCTTGCAGAATCTCCGAAAGCGTTTGTCCATACTAAAATAACTTTGGCCAAATTTTAAATTTCACATTCCGGTTAAATTTTCGAACTTTTCGAACTCGGACTCGTGATCTTCAGTTTTGGCGGACTCGGACTCGCACTCAGACTCGTGGCATTCGGACTCGGACTCGCACTCGGACTCGTGATTTTGAGTTTTGGTGGACTCAGACTCGGACTCGTAGCTTAAGGACTCGCACTCGGACTCGGACTCGTGAAAGTGGCAATAGTCCCAACACTGCCTGAAGCCCCTCTCGCAGGCTCTGGCCACAAGATACACACCCAGTATGCAGTAGACCTATGGTATTGGTACAACGCTTGCATTTCAGAGTGACAGAGTTAGTTCAGTGTAGCCTATAGCATTCGTCAACAGGTTATGGCATAAAGCATTAGCTTTTAGTCCTACCGTAGATGCCTGTAGCCTGTCTGGTACGTGGTAAGTAAGAAGACTAGGCTACACAAAGTTGCAATGACCGAATAGCCTATGTGGTGGTAGCGGATGATTAGAGGATTCTAAGTAGAGTACAAAGACTAATTTCCACTAGCAAGACTAACAAATTTCCAATGACAGAATAGCCTACGTAATAGCAAAATTTATTCCACAATCAAACACACCTGCAAACCAGAGGTGGAGTCCTCGAGGACATCCTTGGCCTCGAGGACGTCCTTGAGGACACGTTTTGAAGTCCTTGGCCTTGGCCTCGAGGCCTCAAGTCCTCGAAAATTGGTCTGTCCTCGGCTCGAGGACAGCACTATTTTTTGAATTGCTAAAATTTTGTGAAGCGCTTGAAAAATTTTTTGGAAAAGGTTTTTTTGTGGAGATCGCTAGAAAAATTATTGTGAAGACCTTTTTTTTTTTTTGGAGATCGCCTAAAAATTTTTGTGATTTTGGAGAGCACTTGCGCTTGTGTCCTTGGTCCTTGGCCTTGAGCATTCCTGTCCTTGGCCTCGAGAGTGTCTGTCCTCGGAAAGGCTGTCCTTGGCCTTGGCCTTGGCCTCGGTTTTTTTTTGTGTCCTTGGCCTTGGCCTCGAGCCTTGTGTTCTCGACTCCACCTCTGCTGCAAACGGCAAAGATAGCCTATAATACGTAGAGTAGTTTCATACAAGTGTAGTAGTTTGCGACAGCATGCAGAGCACATGATACCTTATATTTCATTATTTGAGCTACTGGTTCAGGATTAGTACAGTAGTTGCATGGAATCATCAGGCAGACTGGTAGATTGTTTTTGATTGCCAAAACATGGTGCAGAAAAACTGCTAAAAAGCACACATACGGCAGATTAAACCTGAAGGACTACAATTGAAACGACTGATCTCACGTCACATGTTTTTCAATTTTTACTTGGCCATTTTCAAAGTTAACGAGTGCGAAGTTTCAGACTTTTACTTATAACTCGATAATGGTTTGGTCTAGCTACATGAAATTTTGACAGCAGTTTGAGATTCATAAGTTTTGTGAGTGCCAAATTTCAAGGCAATGAGTCCCGTAACTTCAGGTTTAGGACCGAAAACTACTTCAAAAGTTTGGTGTAAAAAGCGATCTTATTCAAAAACGGCTTAAGTATGGCAAAAAATATTTCACATGGTTATATAACGTAAGATACCTTTTCATCCCTACCTACACTTTTAGCGGCAATGAGTTTTTTTTCTTTTTTCATATTTTGCTTTCTAAATTTTGTGCACTCTTCTTCTCCTAAACCACACAACATCGATGTCTAATTGTTGTGTAAATTTGTTGAGCTCAAATGCAATTTTGTCTCCTGAAATTTTTTGAGGCTTCTCCCCAGAACCCCCCCCAAAATGGGGCCCTAAAAAGCTTTTTTTTTTAATTGCTCAAGCTAGGGTGATAGTTTTTTGTTTATATTGGTAGATATTTAAGCAACAAATAGTTTGACATAGTATGGAGGTACCACCCCCCCCCCCCCAGGGGCCCCCAAATGGACCCCCCCAAAATTAGTATTTTGAACGGCTTAAGCTAGGGCATTACTTTTTTTGTATCAGCAGATGTTTAAAAAACAAATATTTTGATATGGTTTGAGAGAGCGACCCTTTTGAAAACTCTCCAAAATAATACCCCTAAAATCAATTTTTTTATATGTCGTAAGCTAGAAAGCTAATTTTTTTTCTGATGTTTGTGGTAATTTAAAAGAAATTTAACTTGCGGTGCGGCGCGGTGCAGCGTGAACTTAGTTGTGTTTGGATGCGGTGCGGTGCATCATGCGAACAAGGTTTGCGAATGCAGTGCAGCATGCGGATGCATTTTTTGTTATCCACGCCATCTCTATTTTGCTGTTTAAAATGGAGTTTAGTGCAATCTACTTAATACAAGTTCTACAAAACATGAACATTAGTTAATCTACTAGGAATGTACTATTACTAGATTCGTAAATTCTTGCAGTTGGTTGCCATGGACCATTTCTAGATCTGATGACTATACTGTTACATATCTTAGTCTTCAATGTTCAAACCAATAGGACTTACCACGCTTGTTTCTGTTGGCCGTCTTGTCCAATATTTCAAATATTGTAGCCTACTCATTCACTATTCAGCCAACAACATATAGGCTAACCACATGCAGCTTATTCAGACCTAGCCAGCTATTCCTAAACCTTAAGCTGTAGGCCTACTTGCAAATCTTATTCCAATAGAATCAATTAGGATACATGCAAAGACAGTTTAACAAGATTGAACTGAATCACATTTTAAAAGTCTTAACCACTAGGCTATCTAGCAACCAGAGATGGGCACACGCTACTTGAAAAGTAGCACCACTCCAGCTACCGCTACTTGCCCTAAAAAGTAGAGTCGCTACCGCTACCCGTCTTCAAAAGTAGCTCGCTACCGCTACTTTACCACGAAAGTAGCGGCGCTACCCGCTACTTTGAACCACATGTAAATTTTTTTGCAGTGACTTATGAGTAATTGAGTATATACTGGTATAATTAAGAAGATAAATTAGAATATCAGCGACTGTCTTGTGAATAGCTTAGATAAAACACTATATATTTTCTGAAACCAGTATATTTTGGGTTGGGGCTGACTATTTTTAAATTTTCACTTCAACTTCATTTGTTCATAACCATAGTTGGAGTATAAAGTGACATAAATTTTGTTAAGTATAAAGTGAGAAATCTATTTTTGCGGAGTTAAAGTTTATTTTTGTTTTAAATTAGATCATTATTAAGGCTACGGATATACTGTTGGACAAATCATTAAAATTAGCAATGGTAATACAGAAAAGATCAAGAGAGCTCTATTGATTACCTACAAATGTGTTGAATCAGATAGTGCTTTTTAAAATTTTTTCGTGCTAAGCCTAGCTTTGGTCCAAATTTGTTTTTAAATTTTGCGCAAAACTGAGTTTCGTGTTCTTATAAAATTAATATTGTTCTTTCAAAAAAAAGTTTATGTTAAGTTATTAATGACATTTTTGTAATCAAAAAGAGAGCGCTTATATTATTTAGATTGCTCAAATTAAAGCAATGCTTCTATTTTTCATTAATTATATTTATTTATGGCTGAAACAAACACAAACACTTAATCTACCCTGAATATTGCTATGCAAACAAACAAAATAAAATTGTTTGACAGCTACAACTAATCACAACAATAGAACTCTGTCAAGATTTTTCCAAAGCTTACTTTTTGTTTTTGTTATTTTATTTTGATCTACAAAATATACCTTGTTAATTTTTTTGGTCTTCAACTAAAATTGACGGAAAAAGCTTTCGCATTTCGATCAAGACCTTTTGTTGGTCTTTATCTAAATTTAACGAAAGAAAGTTACTGCATTTTGTTGTTTTCAAACTGCACCCCCCAAAAAAAACTTTTTTGTGCCCCCTCTCCACAAACACACTACTCTGGCGCTGGGCCAGCCTCTAACTGTCTAATGCGGCCCAAGCCAGCTCAAGTCTCTATTCTGGTGCCTAACTGTATCTTTGCATTTTTTTAGTTCGCTTTTTCCCTACTAATTTACACCCTACTATCAGTTTATAATAACTTATGGGGTGCCATGTGTAAAATTATTTTTCAAAAAAGTCTACTGTTTTTTAGGCATATTTAAGACGAAGATTTTCTGATATAAGAAACTGGAATTCCTATTTAATAAATAAGAAAATTTTTCTTTTTTTGAACGAGAATTATAGCAGAATACGCAAGAAAATTATGCAAGACACTTTCTGATTTAACTTTCCGATTTAACTTTCCAATTTAACTTTCCGATTTAACTTTCCAATTTAACTTTCCGATTTAACTTTCCAATTTAACTTTCTGATTTAACTTTCCAATTTAACTTTCCAATTTAACTTTCCGATTTAACTTTCCAATTTAACTTTCCAATTTAACTTTCCAATTTAACTTTCCGATTTAACTTTCCAATTTAACTTTCCGATTTAACTTTCCAATTTAACTTTCCGATATAACTTTTTGCTTGGCAACACTGAATGAAATTGGCGGGAACTTGTTTTGGAAGTTTTTCGCTGAGCCTTGACCACTGGTTTAGCGAAAAACTTCCAAAACAAGTTCCCGCCAATTTCATTCAGTGTTGCCAAGCAAAAAGTTATATCGGAAAGTTAAATTGGAAAGTTAAATCGGAAAGTTAAATTGGAAAGTTAAATCGGAAAGTTAAATTGGAAAGTTAAATCGGAAAGTTAAATTGGAAAGTTAAATTGGAAAGTTAAATTGGAAAGTTAAATTGGAAAGTTAAATCGGAAAGTTAAATTGGAAAGTTAAATCAGAAAGTTAAATTGGAAAGTTAAATCGGAAAGTTAAATTGGAAAGTTAAATCGGAAAGTTAAATTGGAAAGTTAAATCGGAAAGTTAAATCAGAAAGTGTCTTGCATAATTTTCTTGCGTATTCTGCTATAATTCTCGTTCAAAAAAAGAAAAATTTTCTTATCTAATAAATAGGAATTCCAATTTCTTATATCAGAAAATCTTCGTCTTAAATATGCTTAAAAAACAGTAGACTTTTTTGAAAAATAATTTTACACATGGCACCCCATAATAACTAACCTAAAACTGTAATGCACGCTGCTTCTATTCAGATACAGCAGGTACCGCACCACGGCCGAGTGGCCATAATTTAGCTTAGACCAGTGATTCTCAACCGCGGCTCTTAGACGGCTCTTGTTTAACCTCTCTGCCGCTCTCATTGACGGTTTGAAAATGAATCTGTTTTGCCCTGTTTACGTAAACTTCATTCAACCATTTTTTATTTCGATAAAAAAAACAATAGCAATAAAGCAATAAATTTAGTCAAGTTTTTTATTACTTGGTTATGAGCATCCCTTCAGCCAGCAGTCGAAAATTACATTGCACAGTTGTACTTTGGAGTTACTGGATGTTAGTGTTAGCGCATTAACATGGTTTCTCAGCTTCGTTCACATTCCCAATTAAAAGTTTTATTCTAATTTCTAATTTATTCAAACCGGAAGAGAGGGAGCCCTAACTTAGTCTTTCGATAGTTGTAGGAGTAAAGTTGTAAAATACTAGGTAAAAGCATTAGCAAAACCGAAGGGGTCAAAAAGGGTTGAGCAACCGTGCACTTGTAAATCTGAATATGGGCAATTTTTTGACAAAAATTACCGTTTTAGCGCCATTCGAATTACAACTCGCACGTTTTTAGAGCCGTTTCAAAAAACTAAATTTCAAAAGTCTTAACAAAATGAAATTGCCCAGCTCCTTCAGCCCCCCTTTACTTACAGGTCAAGACAAAAAACATGTTTATACGCTTGTCTTTTGGGGTAAAAGTTCTAAGTGATTTGACGTGGCTGCGCCTCTGGGGATGAGCCCCCTTTCACCAGGTCACTTAAACTCAAATATGCATGCTTTTAAACTTAGTTTAAACTTGAACAGGAAATAAGGGAGTTGAAGAGGCTGAGAAATTTATTTCTGTCAAAGGATTTCGTAATATTAGCATTTAGTTCTTTTAGTTTTAGGTGGTTCTACAAATGTCCAAAATGCCATCTAAACTTCGTTAAAATGGCAATTTTTCAAAAAAATTGCCCATCGGCTGTTTAGTTTAGCACAGTGCCGTAATGAAGCTAGCTACTAGGGGCTGGTGAATTTTTTCAATAACTTCAATAATGAAAACCTGCAGCAGCGCACAACACTAATTAAAAATTTTTGTTCAATTGGTTGCGGCTCTAGTCAAATTTGCGGGTTAAGATTTGGGTCTGGACCAAAATAAGGTTGAGAACCACTGGTTTAGACTTTAGAGGACAGTGATCACCCGTACAAATCTTTTGTAGGAAATTGCAAAACACAATGAACTTATTTAGAACAATGTACTGAGAAAATTAATAATAAGCTATAGACAGTATACAGAGTCTCATAGGCACAATCAAACCTATGATTAACAGCCAAAGACATACTGTTTCGGAATCGACAATCGTCTTTTATTCCTCGTCAGTATAGCTAGGGCTACAGGTATGAACATGAGCGTAGAAAGGCAAAGAATCGAAAATTAACCAGATCATGACACAATTTTTTTTTTTTTTTTTTTGGCTAAAATTGACTGAATGATGGGTAAAGATTTGTGTATTATAAACGTAATCGGTAAAGATTTATTTATTGATTGAAAATTGGTAAAGATGCTTGTTTTGAAGATTTTTTATCACTGGTGATATTTGTCCTTTTTGGCCTTGCTAGCCTTACTGATGAACCCTGAGATTGGGCGAAACAGCTGTCTAAGGCATGCTATAGGAAATTATTTTGCATTGAACTATTAGGATTATCTCTTTTAATATTGTGGTTATTTTATATTTTTGGAAAAAAAATTGTGTCATGATCTGGTTAATTTGCGATTCTTTGCCTTTCTACGCACATGTTCATACCTGTAGTCCTAGCTGTACTGACGAGGAATAAAAGACGATTGTCGATTCCGAAACAGTAAGTCTTAGGCTGTTAATCATAGGTTTGATTGTGCCTATAAGACTCTGTATACAATAAACTTATCATTACAACGTCACAAACAAAGTTATTTCGGCATTGTTAACCGTACTAACAATTTTGTGAACACATCAACGAAATATAACTATTTACTAATGTACTTGTTTGTGATTTTGTTGAACATATTACAATAAGCACGTGAAATAAGTAGCGGTAGCGGGATGGCTCGTTTTCTAAAAGTAGCGTCGCTACCGCTACCCGCTACTCGGTTTCTGTAGTAGCAGCGCTACTGCTACCGCTACTCAAAAACTAGCGGTAGCGGTAGCGCCGCTACTACAATAGCGCACTACTGCCCACCTCTGCTAGCAACTCAAACTAAACGGTCAACACTTGGGACAACATAATCCCTAACACAGTCCTAAAGCCTAACTAGTCTAAACTCAGCACGAACCTTAACCCTATGTTCCTCAACCTTTTTCAGGGCATTGACTCCTCAACGGCAGGGCTTCTGAAGCTCACCATGGTTTTTCGATAATAACTTGAAAACTACCCAAGCTAGAAGTTTCAAATTTTCACTGCATGGTAGAGCATTTATTCATCTTTCAGTATAGCAAAAACGACTTTGGAATTTATTCCCGAAAGTTAATGAAATATGCATTTTATTTAAGGTCGTCAAGTTTCTGATTTTAAGCTCTTACTTAATTAGCGTTAAAAGGGATTATAATGGTTGTGCGCAATTATAGTTGATCGTGAAATGAGATTATAATTGCTTCGCCGTGAGAAGCGGTAACGTTAGTAATCAATATAATGACGTACACAATACGCTTATTGATGGTCGACGAAATTGTTCAAGCATCACAAAAATTTCGGAAAATTTTAATTATTTGAACTGATCTAATGATGTGACATGGTTAGATGATATATGATAAGCTTTATTCATGCGTTGTATGAATTGATATACATTGCAAAATTGCATTAAATTCTTCATGAGTGTGGACAAAACTGTACTGTAATTTAAAACCCCACAGTATAATAAATTAATATAATTACTTTTTGAGTAAAATACTGTACATACAATGATACCCCCGTAAACTTGAAGACAAAGTTCATCAGAGTCGAAATCGGGCCGGGCTGTTTGAGTCGGGTTTGGGACCTAAAGTTGACAAAAATTTCGGGCTTAAATCCGGCCTAAGGCGTGCTGTTTTTTTTTTTTCGGTGTACCGAAATATAATCAAAATAACCTGGCAACATTGCTAAATTTTTCAGACCTAACTAAACTTTCGGGTTTTTTGGGCATGATTTGGACTTCAAATTAGTTTTTGGGTTCGAGCTTATATTTTCGGGTTCAGGCAGGGTTCGGGCCTGAATTAGTCGGCCCGTTTACAACTCTGACGTACGTGCAAAAGAGTTGTTGCAAAACCAAATGCACTACTTTTTCATAAAATACAGCGATAAGCTGCAAGCTGACCTGGTTTACTTCAATTTTGGCGTGTTGTCATATAGCATTTAATTCAAATCAAATCTCTCATCACACTTGCTGCATTACGCCGAAGCGTGTTACGAGTTGACGGGGCCCATCTTCGCGTCATTGCGCTCAGACAACACAGCTCCATTCGAAGAAATGCCGCAACGATGGTGAGCCGTTGGAACATTGTGTTTAATTTGACCTACCCAAGATTTAAACTTCAGTCCTCCCGATCCAGAAATGAACGCGATTTGTTCAGATTTGAAACTTTTGAAGCAAAATGTTGCAAACAACAAACTAACATATTGTTTGGATAATAAAGACTATTGCAGTTTAATTTGCAGTATTTTAATGTGCTTTTACTCAGTAATAAAAATTAATACAGTTAAAGCGGTTAAAGTTTTTTTTACTATAAGTTGGAAAAATCGAGTTTTTTACTGTTTTTTTTTAAATTTGCTAAAACAATTTATACTAATAAAGGATTTATTCTATCATTCATTCCGATTAAATGCTGCGGAATTGCTTATATTATATAAAAGAATGATTGTTTTGGATCCTAAAATCGTAAATTTATTGTAATCTCCGTTTTTGGAATCAACCACGAAATTACTCCCAAACGTAATCAAACAAATAAAATCATTTTCATGCGAAACAAGTAGTAATCGTTGACAAAGTTCTCAGATAATGATTTTGACAATAGAGATACTAATTAAAGTCAAACCACAGACAAGAATAATAATTAGAATAGGCGCTAAATAAACAATACGGAAAAGCAATCAGGCGTTGGTTTTTACACTCAGGAGAGTATTTTCCAGTATTGCTTGTCTATCTGTATAAAGAATAGCGCATTACACTAATGAATAATATTGCCTTGTTGACGATTTCTAATTTGTCTTGCAAAATTGCAATATAAGAATAATTACGTAATATACATTATTTGCTATAGCTTGCAAAAAAAACAAAAAAACTGGGTGTTCAATAAAAAGTAGAATGCGTTACAAAATTATCGGCATTCCTATTATTTTTTATGATTTTCTAATCATGTGAAAAACTTTCTGTACAATGTAAAAATACGCCAAAAACGTAAAAAACTTTTGATCGTTCTTGGGGCTTAGTTTTCAAATATTTTAAGGTATGGGGGCACCCAGCAGGGCGCTAGGGGGTACATCGTACCCAGGCTTGGGTTTAAGAATCTCGGGAGGGTCTATAAGTTCACGTGCACTAAATTAGTAGTAGTTCGGTGAGCATGCATGTAAAAGCCGGCCGGATTTCCGGTAGAGATCTTTTTCTTGGTCTTTACTCAATTTTTAGCAAAAGCTTGCCGAGTTTGCGCTGAAGAGCTTTTTTGTCTTTACCCAAATAAAAAGCTGTTGTTCTTCCTACTTAGTTGCCGCTTTGGTCTTGGCAAAAGAGCTCAATATCAGTTTTTGTACCCTGATAAAATTTCTCTCTGAGGATCTGGTCACCAGGTAAGGCCTAATAAAAGCAAATTTCAAAGCAGTTTAGAAGGTTTATAGGTATTAATTGCAATGCGAAATGCAAAAATTTAGAAACTGTAAACTTCTCCGATGATTATTTACGCTTGAGTAGCAATATCCTTTAATTATTATTATCAAGTAGCAATAATAATTTGGTCTCTAGAGAGAAAGGTCTGAGGTTCAAATCTCTGGCCGGTCAAACCGGGCACAATTTTGTGAACAGCTCGCCACCGTTGCGACATTTCTTTGGAAGGAACTGTGATGCCCCGGCGCAATGACGAGAAGATGGGCCCCACAAACTCGCCACACCCTTCGACGTAATAGAGCAAGTTTATTGAAGATTTAATTGATTTAATTTGAACTATCTGTCACCTAAAACTAATTACAGAAACATTGTATTTGTAAAAATCAATAAATAATGAAAAAGAAAAAACAACATAGGGGCGTGTGATTGAACTAGTTGACGGCTTTATGTGTAGGCAAAATTAAAAGCAAAGCTTTTCATTTTCAATTTTGTAAATCGGATGTAGGGCATTGAAAATAAAGCTAGACTATATTGAGCATTAGTTTATATTTTGCATCAGCCAGTTGGTTGAAGAGTTATGCAATTGCTAATGGAACGGGAAGTTAAAAGTCAATTGCCGAGCAGGTCAAATCCGACACAATTTGATTACGGCTCGCAACCACTGCTACATTTATTCAAAAGCAACTGTGCTGTCCAGTGGCTATGACTTGGAGCTGGGCA
Organism: Trididemnum nubilum; assembly: GCA_963965965.1. Taxonomy (NCBI): domain Eukaryota; kingdom Metazoa; phylum Chordata; class Ascidiacea; order Aplousobranchia; family Didemnidae; genus Trididemnum; species Trididemnum nubilum. The sequence goes on from OZ014477.1 coordinate 18,498,364, forward strand.
CCGCAATCTTTCTCGTTTCGACGTGATTTTGCTAGTATTGCTCAATGAGGGATTGGTTTTGATTTTTTGCATTGGCATATAGCTAACACAACCTGTGACTGCATTGAATTAGGATTCGTTTTCTGCTGTAATATATTGTTTTGTTCGATTGTAGTTTGCAAGGAGTGATTGCTTTGCAAGCCAATTGTAACTCTATTCAATCGAAATTAGCGCAAAAACAAAGACAAAGAAACCTAATTTTCGTTTACTGCCTCGGGCGAAGTAGCTTTTCGTTCGCAACGTAGTCACACTAATTATTGTAATCCATCTAATCTGGGACACCAATTTATTCTAATCCTCTTAATCTCTAGCAAAAATAATAAGCGTAAAATTAAAATTTTACACCGAAAGCTAGAAATTGGCAAAATTTTAAAAAATTTGTCCAAAACCCCCATTTTACGCTTGAACCCCTTAAGTTGTATAAACAAAAACAGTTTCATCGTAATTGAAAAAAACAAACAGGAAAAGTCAGGAAACTTCAAGTTTTTATTGCGAACCAAATTTAAGTAATTACTGTTTGTAACGAGTGTGGGCTTCAGAAGCCCTACCGTTGAGTAATAAAGGGTTAACTAACTAGCTATTTTAGCATCACTTATAAATCACAATAATATCTCAAAATACACCACGAAAACTGCACTTTTACACACTTCAGCAAGCCTACTCAGTTGGCAGTTGCTGACTAAAAACACAAGATGGCGGCAAGCGGAGTTCACAATCAGTCAAGAGTATATCACCACACTACCCCTCTTCGACAAGAAGACCTGTCCTCAGGTCAATACTGAGTGAAAGCTCCACTACTCAAAGCAATCCTAGTAGCACTATGCACTAAATAAAAGTAAACATAGCACACAAAATCAAAAAAAGCAAAAAAAAAACAAATGACACAATATCAGCTTTCAGTATCCCTGGCAAACAGAAAAAAAATGCAACATTTCTCACGTTCCTATGTAGGATACCTAACAAAAATGTCATCATGTATCACAGCACTAGAGCTAACTTTAGCAACACTAGTGTTCGCTGGTGCAGCAAGGCGAATTTCAAGAGCATAAGAAAAACATATCAATGGTGTGCAGTACCAAATGACAAAAATTAAAAAGAAACAACACACTATTGATTTTGTAACCAGGTAAACCTGCCTGCTTGGCTGGAAGAACTGTATACAGCACATTCCGTCAATACTAAAAAAAACGCATATACCGGAAACAATGCATTCGTCCACAATTAAAAAAAAAACTTAATCTGGCAGCACAAAAGTGTAACCACAAATTAAAAAAAAATCATCCAAAACAGAATGCGTCTCTCACTAAAAAAAAAACTTCGACCAAAACTAGCACATAAGAATTCACTCCTACGCTGAAAAGGTGCATGAAAAGTAGGTCAAAAAAAGAAAAATTCACTGCAAACTATGAATCCTGACTATGGTATTGCAGCAGAACAAAAACAACAATTTAGCAGTATTACAATGGCAAAAATTGTGTAGTCACACTTAAAAAAACTAGTTGGTACATGTGGCTTATAGCAAGGCCTAAAGCATGGACACAAAATTAGTGTTATTTGGTTGTCACTTAAGTGATTAACTGGTAAAACAGTTTATGCAGAAAAGTCCCAATCACCAAAACGATCTGGTGGATTTCGTTTTCTTCGAGCATGAGAGTTGGGTTCATCGTTGGGACAAAAATTCTCAGCAATGTCAGCATCATCATTTTGAAGGCTCAAATCTTCCGCATCACCCAGGACAGAGTCAACATCAAGAGGGTCATGTACATTCTGTGTTTGCAAAGACCATCGTTCTTGCTGTCTAGGCAGGCAGTACTTTAGCAGATTAAAATGATAACGGCGAGTTCGTTTACACTTAGCAGTAGAATGGGTCCATTCCAGAATATAAATTACGCCAGTTCTTGCAATTATCTTCCATAGCCCTCTCCACACTTCACCCAATTTACTTCTGCTGCCTTTGGGTGTCAAAACATATACAAGATCTCCAACCTTATATGGCTTATAACGAGCATAATGTTCTGATTTGTCCTGGGTCAATTCATGTGAGTCTTGTAGGTGAGTGCTTGTCATACGAAAAGCTTCAGCAAGGTTTCGGCGAAACTCAAGAGCATCATCGGTGACTAGAACAGGTTCCTTGGCTGGAGCAGGAAAAATAACATGCGAGGGAAATCTCATTTCGCGTCCAGTCATCAAATAATTGGGAGTGAAATCAGTGGAGGAATGGCGAGACAAACGGTAGGCCATGAGCACATTCGGAATAAAAGTATCCCAGTCATAAGGATGGTCTGGCATGCATGGTTTCAGGATAGAGAGCAATGTGCCATTCAGTCTTTCACACACAGAGTTACCTTCTGGATGAAAAGGAGAAGACCTAAATTTCTTGATGTGGAGCAGGGTACATAACTCTGCTAGCAGGTCACTTTCAAATTCTTGGGCTTGATCAGAGTGCAGAATTTCCATTAGTCCATGTCTAGAGATCCATTCAGTGAAAATGGCTTTCGCAACCGTAGAAGCTTGACGATCCGACAGAGGGATTGCTTCTGCATAGCGAGTGAAGTAATCAACCATGACCAACACCAACAAATACAGGTTGTTACGGGTAGTAGGGGAGGACATGGGGCCCACAAAATCAATTGCTACAATTTTTTGAGGGTGGCCTGCCAGCAAAGATTGCAATGGCGCTTTCAAGGTGAGAACAGACTTAAACCGTGCACATGACGAGCAGGAATTACACCAATACCTAACATCTTCTTTTAGTTTTGGCCACCACAGTTTTTCGCGAATTTTTTCGTACGTTTGGGTCACGCCTCGATGGCTTGCTGTTGGAAGATCATGGAAAGTTTGTAGAGCTTCTTCTCTTTTGTGATGAGGGACTACGTAACCATCTATATTGTACGGTTTTCAATAACAATTCACCTCCATCCACCTCGCTAGTTTTTACGCTAAAAAATGCTTTTGGAAAAAAAAATTATGTGGTAGAAATGCTCATTGAACAAGTTATTGAATGTAAATTGAGGGACCTGGGCCTATTGATCGTACATGTTCTCCTACAACTGGTTATTTTCATGTCAAAACAAAAATAAGGAAAATCTTCGAGTGGATTATTATTTACTACTAAAATACTTACAAAATTTAACCCCAAGCTGCAAAATTACAAACATATTTTCGACCAAATTATACGTAAAAGGAGGATTGAAACAATTTAATTTTTTTTTAATTGGCTTTCAAATGTTAATAATCTAGTTCTTTCAAATGGTTTTGAACACGCGCGAAATGTGATCCAATGGCATTAAAATAGCTTTTTTTCAAAAAAATTACGAAAAATCGCCCAGCGACTGGGGGCTACGTCCCCAGATCCCCGTCTGTGATACGTTTGAGTAAACTAGTTTACTTACACAAGTCTCCCAATTTAGATATTTTCATTCGTAACTTTTACTTTAAGCCCTCTCCCTTTGAAAAACTCTCGGTTAAGTGCCAAACCAGGGCACGACTTCTGATCTTCCATTCTGCGATATCTTTGTCCCACAAAAAGTTCCTCTTTTGAAAATTTCTGATGACCTCATTGCATGTTGTTTTTGGTTTGGGCACCCCTCAATCAAAAATCCTGGCTACGCCTATGCACGGGGGATGGCATTTCGGGCCGTGTCCTCCCCAAATCACTGCTTGTGCTGCCCAAGCGAGAGTAAACTTTTGTAGTAGCACAACTAGTAAACTTTTGCCCAAAAACAGGTCACCACAAACGACTTTTTCTATGAAACAGCAAGACAGATGAAGTGAACGTTATCAAATAGCCTAAGATTTTGCGATAAAGACCTTTTTTTTTTTGGTCTTCACCTCCAAATGTGAGGGCAAAATCCATGCAAAAGAAGGATAACATAGGATTTGGAGGAAAATATTCACCAGATCGCTGCCGCATTCCGAATTCGTCTGGTCTCGGCTGCGTAAGCGTCCTCCCACCCAAGTTTTTGTGCCGCCCCCCTCCCCCCAAACACACTACGCTGGCTCCGTGCCAGGTAGGATACTGTTCTATTCGCAGTGCACGATCTATATTGTGGTCTGTGACCAGATAGCCAACAAAATAATCATCTTCATTTGTTTTGCTAAATGCTAGCATTTTTAGGAAATATCGCAAAAACCGTCTTTGCGATCTGCAAGTTTTTAGCAATTTATAGAACTCTAATTATTGCATTTTCGTTAAAGGCTGCTCGAAATCGGCTTTATTGAAATCGGTTTTGTCAGTTCAAATTGACCCGCTACTAGACCACATTATTTGTTCAACTTTGATTGAGAAAAAATCGGACCACGTGCGATAAAACTCGCTTGTCAAAACGTTACAAAGGTCTTGTATGTTCTACTAAACTGAATAACGAGGTAACAAGAGCAGAGGGAAATTAAGCGGAGAGTAAAGACTCCAAACGGTAACGTGTAAAAATGTGAATTGAAAAAGTCTTGGAAGAAGTTTATTAGCAGTAGCGGCAGCGGGAGAAAATTTGCTTGAAAAACAGCGCTGAAGCGCTGCCGCTTTTTCGGCTAAAAAACAGCGGCGCTGCCGCTTGTCGCTGGTGAAGAAAAAAAGCAGCGGCGCTGCCGCTACCGCTACCGCAAAAGTTGTGCCGTTGTGCGGTGAACAGCGCCGCTGTACCCATCACTGGTCGTTCCAATGATCCGTTAATTGAAATTTTGTCAGGTGATTCAGAACCGGAAAGATGTAATGTAGTGAATTTAGCAGAACACGAAAACAGTCTGGTAAAAAAAGTTTTTTTGAAAAACGTTTAAAAGAACCAGGTTTTAGTTCAAAAACTTAAGTACGTAGAAGAGTTCGCTCAATTAAATTTGGCAAAACGAAAAACTAGCTGAAATACACACTATCGCGTTAGAACGAAATATACCACGTTGCAGTAGATTATCCCTCACTTGATTGGATTTGCAAACCATTAACCCAAATACGTCTGATAAATTGTTGGACTTCTTAAAATACAAGTGTAATTTTGACAGCAGTTTGAGATTAATGAGTTGTATGTTTGTACCAAATGTCGAGGCAATAGGTCACGTGACTTTAGTTTTAGAACCCGAAAACCGCCCCGCAAGTTTGGCGTGAAAAGCCGTCTCAATCAAAAACGGCTTAACCACAGCAAAAAATATTTCATATGGTGGTATGTCTTAAGATACCCTTTCATCCCAATTAACTCACTTTTGGCTGCAATGAGGTTCATTTCTTTTCTTTTTCCTTTTTTTTTCTTTTCTTTTTCCTTTTTTTTCTTCCTAATTTTTGTACGCTCTTTTTCTCCTAAACCACAACTCATCGAAATCTAACTTTTGCGTAAAGTTGTTGAGCTGAAAACGCAATTTTTTCTCCCGAAATTTTTTTGGGCAACTCCAAGTACTCCCCCGAAATGAGGCCCCCCCAAATCAAGTTTTTGAACGGCTCAAGCTAGGTGCCAGTATTTTTTGATATCAGTGGATATTTAACAGAAAAATATTTTGACATAGTTTGGGGGTGCCACGCCCCCGAAAACCCCCTCAAATGGTCCCCCCAAAAAGTAAGTTTTTGAATGGCTCAACTTAGGGTGCCAGTTTGTTTTGATATCAGCAGATATTTAACCGACAAAATTTTGACATAGTTTGGGGGTGCCACCCTCCGGGGACCCCCCAAATGGACCCCCAAAATCAATTTTTTGAACAGCCCAAACTAGGGTGCCAGTGTTTTATGATAAAAGGAGATATTAAACAGACAAATATTTTGACTCTAGTTTTGTGGAGGTTCCATAATCAGATATTTTTGAATAATTGCTGATTTTACGGTAGACAAAAAGTACTTTTGAGCGTCACAGCATTAGCTACACGTCGGTCGTTTACTGGGTTTGCTGGCAAACTTCCATTTAGTTATTGACTTTATTTACACTTGCTGCCGATGATTTTGAAACGTTATCTGCATTTTCAAATTTGACGGAATTATCGATGTTTTGGTTGTTATTTTCTAGGTAAGTTTGCAATTGCAACGAATCTTCACATGAACTATCACTTGTTTGGACAAACTTTGCATTTAAGGCTTTAGTCAAGTTTATTTACCATACGTTAAAAAGTACGCAGGCAGGAAGCAGCGAAAGACCATGCGGTCATCTATGTCAACTGCACCAAATAGCAATACTTAAACAGTATCGGACGTAAACTTAAGCTTGGCGAAAAATTAACTCATATCTACAAGCATAGTAAAAAGCAGCACTGTCATAAAGCAAGCAATATTTACAATATATGTCAGTTTTCGCATTAATGGGTACCGCGCATTCATCAAGTTAGTCAAATTTTTGTTGCGCTATTTTTCATTAACAACAATATGCGATAGGTGGAATTGAATAATTGCATTACGTTTTCCTAATAACAATTAATACAAGTCTAATCTAGCAAACACGTTTTCTAGTAAAATACAAGTTTAATTTGAGGTTAAACGTTTCTTTACATCAATGTAAGTCTAAAGATTCGATCACACTTACTACATATTTTACTCAACTTGAAAAAAAACAACAACAAAAAAAACAAGCAGGTAAGCAAAATTCTGTATTTAACCAACGTCTTTGGAGTAACTGATTTATAGTTATTTTTAAATTTAGCAAAGGAGCAATTTTTTTGAGCAAGAGGAATAGCTTCCCATTCCTTTAAACATGCGTGATGTAATCTTTTCCTCCCAAACTCTCTGTAGTATGTATGATGGTAATAACCGCCGGCTGATTTTTGTCTAATGTCTAGTGTTGTGTTTGTGTATCGTAGTTAGATCGACAAAGTAATTACTAAATGATAAAGGAAGCATGTTATTTTTAAATTTAAAAATAAATTTTGGGAATTCAAATTTGATCATGTCTCTTAGTTTTAAAGTTTGAAATTTAACATAAAGGCAATTGATAGGAGAATTTCGAGGAAGAAATGAACTGACTCTGATAAATTTATTCTGCAAAACTTCCAGTTGGTGTAGACACGAATTTGTAGTTCTTCCCCAATTAATTAAAGAGTACAACATGACGGAATGAAACATAGAGTAATAAATTCGTTTGCGAGTGTCAAAGGGTACATAGTGTCTAAGTTTAAAGATTAACCCTCATATTTTTGAAAGGCTTTTGTTTAGTTTTTGTACTTGATTTTTTCAGGTTAAGTTTTCATCTAATAACACACCTAGATATTTTACGCAATCACTTCGTTTGATATTCAAGTTATACTTTGTCAAACTAAATTCTGAGATATCAAGGGGCTTACGGCTTATAATCATAAAGCAACACTTCGAGTAGTTTAACGTTAGTTTGTTAGAATACATCCAGTTTTCAATTTTCTCGATTTCTTCATTAACCATTACTTGCAAAGTGTGTGGATTTTGGTGGGAAATATGCAAGTTAGCATTATCAACAAACAAAGTAGCATTGAATTTTGATGCTTGAGGTAAGTCATTGATAAACAACAGAAAAAAAAGTGGTCCTAAAACAGAGCCTTGAGGAATTCCATGAGTTACTTTAAAAAAAACTTCGAAGTTATTAGTTCTACTTTAGTGGTAATTTTTCTGTTTTCCAAATTGGATTTCATCAAATTCCAAATTTTTCCTTGAAAACCATAGTGATCTAGTTTCTTCAGTAGGATTTTGAGGTTAAGGGAATCAAAAGCCTTTTTGATGTCGAGAAATATAGCACAAGTATATTGATTTTTATCAAGATTATCAAGTAATTTGTCATAAATCGTGGTTATTGCTAGTTCAATGGAGCTGTTTGTCGTAAATCCAAATTGTTCAGGAGCTAATATATTGTATTTGCCAATAAAATCCATAAATTTAGACTTCAACACTTTTTCGAAAACTTTAGAAAAGAAGTTTAAGAAACTTATAGGTCGAAATTCACCTAGTTCTTTGGGTGCTAATATTTTCGGAATCGGAATGACTGGACCTACTTTAAAATCATCAGGAAAACATTCCTGTTGCAAACGTTTATTGTATAATTTAGTCAAAATAGGAGCTAAGGCAACTTTAGCCATTTTCATAAATTTTGGAGAAATGCCGTCAATTCCAGGAGCCGAATTACTTTTAACATCGCTAATAGCGAGAGACACTTCGCTTTCAGTAAATTCATGCAACATAAAACTCTGCATTATAGACTTGGAAAAAATCTTTAGTTGGGAAATGTCAGGTTTATTACTTTTTGATAAGTTTGAGCCAACGTTAGCGAAATATTCACTCATTCGGTTTAAGAAGTCTCATTTTAACCTTCGTGGTCGTTTGACGTCCTTCGTAGTCTGTGTTCAGATTTTCTGAATTCTGAAACGAAAGTCCTTCGTAGCTCGAAACAGCGCAGTCCAGCTCTGTGCATATTAGAAACGTTGTTGGAGAGTAGCAACCGGCAGTGCAGAGGGAAAAGATCTAAACAAAACTTTTGTTCACAATTGTCTTAGTCATTCTATGAAGACTGCCAAAATTTTTGTCAAGAAATTTTACTCCGGTGGTTGTTATAAGGCGGCTATGTTTTCGATTGCGAAATTATTTCAATGCAAAAATTTAAATGAAATAATTGAAATCATGCAAAGCATTATAATAATCACAAATTGCTACAAGACCTCCCCGCTTATTGAACATCATTTTGAAAAACTGAAATCTGATAACGACGCGATTTCTCAAACTATGGAATCTTTGATTACTGACACTGTAGATGATGATTTTGAAAAAAATGATACAGATGTTGAGCATGCCTTTTTTCAAAGTGTAGGGTAAGATAAAAAAACAAGAGCTTAATTCTCCTTTTTGTCTTTACTTCCGTAAACGACATTTGCTACTTGAGAAAAGCAATGAATTCACAAAACCTGCTTCAGAATCAGATTTTTTTGAACATCAAAATCGCTATTACAACCCATCTTTTGCTCTAGGTTGATCGAATTGTAGTTTCTAGACTAGATGCAACTTCACAGCTGATGTTGGGCGATATATCTCGTCACAAACCTTGCAACAGCACAAAGCAAAATTTAAAATTGTATGATTAATACTCTACCAAGTACAAGAAGGTAATTGATCCCAACTTGCAATCTGTTTGCGAAGATAATCTAACGCAATGGATAATTGAACAACATTTTTCTTTATTGAAACAAACTTTTCTGAAAAATGCTCGTTTCGGTAAAATCGATTCCTTTGTTGAGAAATATAAGAAACAGATAGATGTAGAAAAAATTAAATTTTTTGCGGATATTGTGCACAAAGGTCGCACCACTAAACAGAAAAATAGAAATAAAGTTGCGAGTTTGCGCAAGAAATGTACGTCAACTCCTCGTAAAGTAAAATTCAGAGTTCCAGAATCAAAATTTCGACAACGTAAACTTCGCAACAAAAGTTATTTTTCTTCTAAGAAAGTTTGCAAAACTCTAGATTACTTGAATAAAGTAATCGAAATAGATTGTGGCGACAATATCTCTGAAAAAAATTTATCAGATCTGCCAGCGGTCATTGCGAATAACAACAAAACTGCCAATGATATCACTATTGTAAAACCTCCACGTAGTAACATAAAGACAAAACTATTTTCTCACGATTCAGCCTGAGAAAATCGAGAAAATCTTGAAATCCACGGTGTACTGACAATGAGGAACGAAAGTACAAATCAAATTGTTAAAACTGTGGCAAAAGCTCTGAATGTGCAATTGGACGAGAGGCACATTTCAACTTCTCACCGACTATCGAAACCTCAAAACCAAAAAGAAACCCGTCAGTACGCGCCGATTATTGTGCGTTTTTTGATTCGAGACAAACGCAACGAAATATTCAGAAAACGAAAAATTCTTCAAGCCATCAATACATTAAATCAACGTTTGGCAATGCCAACCTGAAGATAACAGAAAATCTGACCAGGTATAAAAAAACTCTATTTGATACCGCTAAATTGGCCAACCAAGATCTCCATTATATATTCCTATGGACTTCTCAAGGCCAAATTCGCCTTAGACAGAAACCAGATAGCAAAATCATTACTGTATCCTCACTATCTGACTTAAACAAGCTTGGGTATTCCGGCCCTGTTGCTGGAAAAACTGGGACGAAGTATTAAGTGTGCCTATTATTGCATTTTACTAGTATCATCCTATATTAATTTTTATTACGCAGCAAAATGACCTTGTGCAACAAAAAGACTTTATGTAAGAACTGTAGCATGCTCAATTGTACCACCATATGTAACAAGTGTTGCAATGCCTTGCTTCCCTTTTTTTCAATTAGCGACTTAGAATATAAATTTTGAATACCGGTATCAGTGACCACGATTCAGTCCAATGTAATAACAATGCTGAAACCAGTATAAGAGACGATGAATATTTTTCTCCCAAACAACTTCGCAATCTTATGAGTAGGCAAAATAATTCATCTTAATAATTCACTTTAATACAAGAAGTTTAGCAAAAAACAAAAATTTAAGTGAAGAATTCATAACCGAAATCAAATATTCTGCAGAGATAATTGGCATATCAGAAACTAAAATCAATTCTAACAAGTGCCTCAATTTAAACATTCCAAATTTCGTTTTTTTTCATAATGACTCTCCCACGAACGCAGGAGGAGTTGGAATATATGTAAATCAAAGTTTGAAATGTAAACTAAGAACTGATTTACTGCTCAATGTACCAAATCGCGAAGATATATGGGCAGAAGTTTCAACCAACCAAGGCAGTATAATTTTTGCTGTAATTTACCGACATCCAGACTTGCACTAACTTCCTAGTTTTTGAAAATGCCTTGTGTAACACCTTAACCGAATGTAAAAACCAAAAACTTAAGTATGTAGTCAGCGGGGATATAAACATAAATCATTTAGCATTTAATAATAAAAAAATCAGCAATTACTTTAATTCGCTAAATGCGTTAGGTAGCAAACTTTTAACTAATGCACCTACACGGTTTTCGAGACATAGCAAGTCTTCTTTGTTAGATCATGTCTACTCCAACATCACCCAAAAAGAAATTATTGGTAAACCATGCTTATTTCTCATATCTGACCACTAGCCGACTTGTGCGATAATAAACAGCTTTAGTGCTAACAAAAAATTCAAGTCAAAAATGAAGAGGTGTATAAAACCTTTAAAGTAGAAAACTTTATAATTGATCTAAACTGCCAATTGCACAGCTGTCGAAATATAAACAACCAAGACACGGATGTCAATGAAGATGTCTCCAGAATTACTGAAATTTTTATGAAAACCTTAATTAACCATGCACCCCTAATGTCTATGTCTCGACGTAAAAGTGAGAAACCTTGGATAACTAAAGGCATTTTGAAATCAATCAAAACGAAAAACAAGCTATTCAAATCTTGTTATAAGTGTTCTGAAGTTAACAAAATTGAGTTTTACAAAAAATACCGCAACAAGCTTAGGCATGTAAAATTTCTTGCAAAGAGTCAATATTACAACAGTTTATTAACAGAAAACCGATCCAACCTTTAAAAAGACCTGGGAGATTCTTCGACAAATTATTGAAGGCAAGAACAGGTCGCGCAATAAACTACCCACTTCCTTAAAAATAAACGGACTATCATGTGAAACTGACAGTGATGAATTCTTAAACCGAATGAGTGAATATTTCGCTAACGTTGGCTCAAACTTATCAAAAAGTAATAAACCTGACATTTCCCAACTAAAGATTTTTTCCAAGTCTATAATGCAGAGTTTTATGTTGCATGAATTTACTGAAAGCGAAGTGTCTCTCGCTATTAGCGATGTTAAAAGTAATTCGGCTCCTGGAATTGACGGCATTTCTCCAAAATTTATGAAAATGGCTAAAGTTGCCTTAGCTCCTATTTTGACTAAATTATACAATAAACGTTTGCAACAGGAATGTTTTCCTGATGATTTTAAAGTAGGTCCAGTCATTCCGATTCCGAAAATATTAGCACCCAAAGAACTAGGTGAATTTCGACCTATAAGTTTCTTAAACTTCTTTTCTAAAGTTTTCGAAAAAGTGTTGAAGTCTAAATTTATGGATTTTATTGGCAAATACAATATATTAGCTCCTGAACAATTTGGATTTACGACAAACAGCTCCATTGAACTAGCAATAACCACGATTTATGACAAATTACTTGATAATCTTGATAAAAATCAATATACTTGTGCTATATTTCTCGACATCAAAAAGGCTTTTGATTCCCTTAACCTCAAAATCCTACTGAAGAAACTAGATCACTATGGTTTTCAAGGAAAAATTTGGAATTTGATGAAATCCAATTTGGAAAACAGAAAAATTACCACTAAAGTAGAACTAATAACTTCGAAGTTTTTTTTAAAGTAACTCATGGAATTCCTCAAGGCTCTGTTTTAGGACCACTTTTTTTTCTGTTGTTTATCAATGACTTACCTCAAGCATCAAAATTCAATGCTACTTTGTTTGTTGATAATGCTAACTTGCATATTTCCCACCAAAATCCACACACTTTGCAAGTAATGGTTAATGAAGAAATCGAGAAAATTGAAAACTGGATGTATTCTAACAAACTAACGTTAAACTACTCGAAGTGTTGCTTTATGATTATAAGCCGTAAGCCCCTTGATATCTCAGAATTTAGTTTGACAAAGTATAACTTGAATATCAAACGAAGTGATTGCGTAAAATATCTAGGTGTGTTATTAGATGAAAACTTAACCTGAAAAAATCAAGTACAAAAACTAAACAAAAGCCTTTCAAAAATATGAGGGTTAATCTTTAAACTTAGACACTATGTACCCTTTGACACTCGCAAACGAATTTATTACTCTATGTTTCATTCCGTCATGTTGTACTCTTTAATTAATTGGGGAAGAACTACAAATTCGTGTCTACACCAACTGGAAGTTTTGCAGAATAAATTTATCAGAGTCAGTTCATTTCTTCCTCGAAATTCTCCTATCAATTGCCTTTATGTTAAATTTCAAACTTTAAAACTAAGAGACATGATCAAATTTGAATTCCCAAAATTTATTTTTAAATTTAAAAATAACATGCTTCCTTTATCATTTAGTAATTACTTTGTCGATCTAACTACGATACACAAACACAACACTAGACATTAGACAAAAATCAGCCGGCGGTTATTACCATCATACATACTACAGAGAGTTTGGGAGGAAAAGATTACATCACGCATGTTTAAAGGAATGGGAAGCTATTCCTCTTGCTCAAAAAAATTGCTCCTTTGCTAAATTTAAAAATAACTATAAATCAGTTACTCCAAAGACGTTGGTTAAATACAGAATTTTGCTTACCTGCTTGTTTTTTTTGTTGTTGTTTTTTTTCAAGTTGAGTAAAATATGTAGTAAGTGTGATCGAATCTTTAGACTTACATTGATGTAAAGAAACGTTTAACCTCAAATTAAACTTGTATTTTACTAGAAAACGTGTTTGCTAGATTAGACTTGTATTAATTGTTATTAGGAAAACGTAATGCAATTATTCAATTCCACCTATCGCATATTGTTGTTAATGAAAAATAGCGCAACAAAAATTTGACTAACTTGATGAATGCGCGGTACCCATTAATGCGAAAACTGACATATATTGTAAATATTGCTTGCTTTATGACAGTGCTGCTTTTTACTATGCTTGTAGATATGAGTTAATTTTTCGCCAAGCTTAAGTTTACGTCCGATACTGTTTAAGTATTGCTATTTGGTGCAGTTGACATAGATGACCGCATGGTCTTTCGCTGCTTCCTGCCTGCGTACTTTTTAACGTATGGTAAATAAACTTGACTAAAGCCTTAAATGCAAAGTTTGTCCAAACAAGTGATAGTTCATGTGAAGATTCGTTGCAATTGCAAACTTACCTAGAAAATAACAACCAAAACATCGATAATTCCGTCAAATTTGAAAATGCAGATAACGTTTCAAAATCATCGGCAGCAAGTGTAAATAAAGTCAATAACTAAATGGAAGTTTGCCAGCAAACCCAGTAAACGACCGACGTGTAGCTAATGCTGTGACGCTCAAAAGTACTTTTTGTCTACCGTAAAATCAGCAATTATTCAAAAATATCTGATTATGGAACCTCCACAAAACTAGAGTCAAAATATTTGTCTGTTTAATATCTCCTTTTATCATAAAACACTGGCACCCTAGTTTGGGCTGTTCAAAAAATTGATTTTGGGGGTCCATTTGGGGGGTCCCCGGAGGGTGGCACCCCCAAACTATGTCAAAATTTTGTCGGTTAAATATCTGCTGATATCAAAACAAACTGGCACCCTAAGTTGAGCCATTCAAAAACTTACTTTTTGGGGGGACCATTTGAGGGGGTTTTCGGGGGCGTGGCACCCCCAAACTATGTCAAAATATTTTTCTGTTAAATATCCACTGATATCAAAAAATACTGGCACCTAGCTTGAGCCGTTCAAAAACTTGATTTGGGGGGGCCTCATTTCGGGGGAGTACTTGGAGTTGCCCAAAAAAATTTCGGGAGAAAAAATTGCGTTTTCAGCTCAACAACTTTACGCAAAAGTTAGATTTCGATGAGTTGTGGTTTAGGAGAAAAAGAGCGTACAAAAATTAGGAAGAAAAAAAAGGAAAAAGAAAAGAAAAAAAAAGGAAAAAGAAAAGAAATGAACCTCATTGCAGCCAAAAGTGAGTTAATTGGGATGAAAGGGTATCTTAAGACATACCACCATATGAAATATTTTTTGCTGTGGTTAAGCCGTTTTTGATTGAGACGGCTTTTCACGCCAAACTTGCGGGGCGGTTTTCGGGTTCTAAAACTAAAGTCACGTGACCTATTGCCTCGACATTTGGTACAAACATACAACTCATTAATCTCAAACTGCTGTCAAAATTACACTTGTATTTTAAGAAGTCCAACAATTTATCAGACGTATTTGGGTTAATGGTTTGCAAATCCAATCAAGTGAGGGATAATCTACTGCAACGTGGTATATTTCGTTCTAACGCGATAGTGTGTATTTCAGCTAGTTTTTCGTTTTGCCAAATTTAATTGAGCGAACTCTTCTACGTACTTAAGTTTTTGAACTAAAACCTGGTTCTTTTAAACGTTTTTCAAAAAAACTTTTTTTACCAGACTGTTTTCGTGTTCTGCTAAATTCACTACATTACATCTTTCCGGTTCTGAATCACCTGACAAAATTTCAATTAACGGATCATTGGAACGACCAGTGATGGGTACAGCGGCGCTGTTCACCGCACAACGGCACAACTTTTGCGGTAGCGGTAGCGGCAGCGCCGCTGCTTTTTTTCTTCACCAGCGACAAGCGGCAGCGCCGCTGTTTTTTAGCCGAAAAAGCGGCAGCGCTTCAGCGCTGTTTTTCAAGCAAATTTTCTCCCGCTGCCGCTACTGCTAATAAACTTCTTCCAAGACTTTTTCAATTCACATTTTTACACGTTACCGTTTGGAGTCTTTACTCTCCGCTTAATTTCCCTCTGCTCTTGTTACCTCGTTATTCAGTTTAGTAGAACATACAAGACCTTTGTAACGTTTTGACAAGCGAGTTTTATCGCACGTGGTCCGATTTTTTCTCAATCAAAGTTGAACAAATAATGTGGTCTAGTAGCGGGTCAATTTGAACTGACAAAACCGATTTCAATAAAGCCGATTTCGAGCAGCCTTTAACGAAAATGCAATAATTAGAGTTCTATAAATTGCTAAAAACTTGCAGATCGCAAAGACGGTTTTTGCGATATTTCCTAAAAATGCTAGCATTTAGCAAAACAAATGAAGATGATTATTTTGTTGGCTATCTGGTCACAGACCACAATATAGATCGTGCACTGCGAATAGAACAGTATCCTACCTGGCACGGAGCCAGCGTAGTGTGTTTGGGGGGAGGGGGGCGGCACAAAAACTTGGGTGGGAGGACGCTTACGCAGCCGAGACCAGACGAATTCGGAATGCGGCAGCGATCTGGTGAATATTTTCCTCCAAATCCTATGTTATCCTTCTTTTGCATGGATTTTGCCCTCACATTTGGAGGTGAAGACCAAAAAAAAAAAGGTCTTTATCGCAAAATCTTAGGCTATTTGATAACGTTCACTTCATCTGTCTTGCTGTTTCATAGAAAAAGTCGTTTGTGGTGACCTGTTTTTGGGCAAAAGTTTACTAGTTGTGCTACTACAAAAGTTTACTCTCGCTTGGGCAGCACAAGCAGTGATTTGGGGAGGACACGGCCCGAAATGCCATCCCCCGTGCATAGGCGTAGCCAGGATTTTTGATTGAGGGGTGCCCAAACCAAAAACAACATGCAATGAGGTCATCAGAAATTTTCAAAAGAGGAACTTTTTGTGGGACAAAGATATCGCAGAATGGAAGATCAGAAGTCGTGCCCTGGTTTGGCACTTAACCGAGAGTTTTTCAAAGGGAGAGGGCTTAAAGTAAAAGTTACGAATGAAAATATCTAAATTGGGAGACTTGTGTAAGTAAACTAGTTTACTCAAACGTATCACAGACGGGGATCTGGGGACGTAGCCCCCAGTCGCTGGGCGATTTTTCGTAATTTTTTTGAAAAAAAGCTATTTTAATGCCATTGGATCACATTTCGCGCGTGTTCAAAACCATTTGAAAGAACTAGATTATTAACATTTGAAAGCCAATTAAAAAAAAATTAAATTGTTTCAATCCTCCTTTTACGTATAATTTGGTCGAAAATATGTTTGTAATTTTGCAGCTTGGGGTTAAATTTTGTAAGTATTTTAGTAGTAAATAATAATCCACTCGAAGATTTTCCTTATTTTTGTTTTGACATGAAAATAACCAGTTGTAGGAGAACATGTACGATCAAGAGGCCCAGGTCCCTCAATTTACATTCAATAACTTGTTCAATGAGCATTTCTACCACATAATTTTTTTTTCCAAAAGCATTTTTTAGCGTAAAAACTAGCGAGGTGGATGGAGGTGAATTGTTATTGAAAACCGTACAATATAGATGGTTACGCTTAATTACCATGTTACTGCCCGGGGCGGATTTACATTGTGCGGGGCCCCTGGCACTTTAAAGACATTCGCAACATCTTCTAGCAATACATAATTGTAGACCAAAAATAAAGTGTTACCATCTGAGCGCAGGGCTCCTAGCACTGTGCCATATGGTAAATCCCGCCCTGTTATTGCATTACGTTTTTAGAAAGGTTAGATGAGAGCTCGAGGTGGCAACTTTTATGATAAAAACCCTTAATTTCATCTGCTTATACATTTTAATTGATTGGCAAAAATTAAATTTAGAGGGCCCGGGCCCCCTGGTCGTCACTATTATTGTTAATTACTGTCGTATGCAAAAACTTCTAAAAGAAACTGAAACTGAGGAAACAATACTTTTTTTGTCACATTTTTATCATAGGTAGCATTTTAATTGGAGGGGGCCCCGGCCCCCTCGGCGCCCCCTCTGGCTACGCCAGAGCTGGGCGTTTAAAAAACACACCGTAAAGCGCAAGCGCAAATTCCGCAACCAAAATTTTTCTACTGTAAAGCGCAAGCGCAAATTCCGCAACCAAAAATTTTTAACGTCGAAGCGCAAGCGCAAATTCCGCAACCAAAATTTTTTAAGGGTAAAGCGCAAGCGCAAATTCCGCAACCAAAATTATTTTAGCTTAAAGCGCAAGCGCAAATTTCGCAACCAAAATTTTTAAGCTTAAAGCGCAAATGCGAATTTCGCAACCAAAATCTTAAAAGCTTAAAGCGCAATTGCAAATTCCGTAATGAAAATTCTAAACGTTTTAAAGCGCAAACACAAATTCCGCAACCAAAAATTGAAAATAGTACAGCGCAACTACGATTTGATTGCTTGAGGAGCGCACACAAATTTCGGTATTTAAAAAAGTTTTTGAGTGCAAATTTTTGCATAATCGAAGTTTCAAAAGCGCGCTGCAGACGATGGTGTTAAGTATGAAAATATGAAAGTACAAACATCGTATCCTCTTCAGCTAAGCTGCCTTGGAATAAACCAACTGCATTGCGTTTAACTTTTATAACTAAAGGCACCTATCTGAGACCGAAGAAAGAATTATTTTTATTGTTGAAAAAAAACAATTAAACTCTAAAGCAAAAAAATAATAAAAATAAACAGCAATAAAAATAAATAAACACCAAAACAAAAAAGCTCCACTCACTCACATTCAGAAATAATGCGTTGACTTTTTTAAACACTTTTCATTCTCATGCAGCAAAACAAACTTTTCAAAATTTTTATTCGTCAAAGACGATTGTTTCGATCGCAAAATATCAGAACCAATAACAAATAATCTCTAGACGGTGGCCGAACTAGGAATAGCAGTGTTGAATCTTTTGAATTTTTGCAACCACGCATCTTTCTTGTAGGCAGGAAAGCAATTTTTTGGTGATTTTGTCGTTTGCTCTTCCGACCCTTTTATCTAGTCTTTTTCCTATTGTAGAGGCCAAATTTTCGGCTACTAATTACAGTACAAAAAGTATTTCGTACTTATTAAGTGAGGTAGCTTAAACTAAATACAGGGTTCAAAATTAACGCCTGCCCGCTTGCCCGAGGCAAGCTGAAATCGCTGCGGGCAAGTTAGTTTTCAGCTTAACTTCCCAGGTGGCAACTTAACAAAATACAGCGTATTAGACAACTTCAAACAAGATTAGTTAAAGACGCAATTTACTCGGTTTTGTTGCAATAAAGTAAAATTTGTACGTAGAGAAAGCTGTTCCTTGCTTTATTTTAGTAATCACTTTGTAACGATCACAATTAATGCATTGTCTAATAGTACGCACATTATATTTATCGCAATTAACACGTTTTAATCGCACGCAGATTTTTCGATTCTTGGACGCGTTTAGCAACTGTTTGGCATTTTTTTTCTAGAAAAGTTTTTGAAAAAACAATTAATTACACAATTTTGCTGTAATTGAAGAGTTTCAAATTTTGATAATTATCGTTGTAAAGCAATATCAATTTTAGTGCACACATTTACATAGCTAATTAGCTATTCGCTGATATGTAATTACTTTATATTTCACTCTGTAGCTCGCAGCATGGAGATGTGGTAGTGCTAACCATTAAGTTTGAAATTCTGATATAACAGGTTACTGATTGCAGAGTTGGAGTCGAGAACCTAACGTTCAAAGCCAAGGCCAAGGACTCAAAAAAATCCGACCTCAAGGCCAATGTCAAGGACTGACTATTTGGGGACAGATCCTCTCGAGGCCAAAAACAAGTATTGTCGACGCCTAGACCAAGGATATGATTTTTCTAAAACTGATGGTCGCAAATTTTCTATTATTTTTTAGCGCAGAAGTGTTTAAGATATTGCATTTCGTTAAATTTTTAATGATCATAATTCGAAAATGGTTGTTTGTAAAAATAACGAATGTTAGTTTATAGTTTTACCCTTTAGCGTCCGTTTTTTTTTTCTAGAAAAGTTTTCCGGCGCTTGCCACGCTAACAGCTGTTTCAGATACCACAAGTGTTACCCTGCGCTGCATGAAAATAACGTCAAGAATTTTGCAATTTTTTTGTTATGATTATTTTGATGATCTTTTAGCTTTCTAGCTGGTGTAGTTTCCAAAATATTCGCTAGTAAAAATACGTTTGCAACAAACCACAACGGTAATTAATAATTATGATCGTTAAATATTAAATGAAATATTTACAATCAAAAAATCAATTTTTGCTGATGCATGATTGGAAAAGTTACTGTTTGCATCACATTATCTTAACGATCGCACACAAAAACTTGATTCTCGAAACTACGCGTATTTTGCAAATTCAGTGCTTTTTTCCCAGCTAACCTCAAAACTTGGAGTAGTTTTTTTTTTCAAACAAGTTGAAATTTTCTTGGGCAGATAGACATTTGATAACATTTGCCCAACGGCCAAGTTGTCAAAAAAGTTAATTTTGATCCCTGATATAATTTTAATACATTACTCTTTGTCTTTCAGCCGTATACAGCATATAGCAGGCCTGCCCAACCTTTTTACTGGTACGGGCCACAATTGCGGGAGAAGAGTTATTGCGGGCCTCATGCATTTTTACCAAGAGTTTTTACCAAGAAATTCAGGCCTTTTGTTAGCCGCATTGATGGCTAAGACCAACGTTAGACCTTTTTATTTGCCAGAAAATGGTAAGCCTTTCCAGGAGAAAATCAAGCGCGCAAAAAGACCTCGCGGGCCACACAAAATAGCTTCGCGGGGCCAAATGTGGCCCGCGGGCTACGGGTTGGGCAGCCTTGGAATATACCTTATCTAAAGCACACGTATTACCACTAGGGATGAACATTTCAGAATACTTGGCTATTTCAGAATTAATCCAAATAGCTAAAACCGAATCCCAATCTGGCTTAAATTAACTTGATTTGCTGAAAAAGTGAACAACCAGTCAACCACCACCGATATTCAGAAAAATTTGTTAAACGACTGGTTAATTAAAGCAGTGCTTTATTGCAGAGCATGACATTGAGTGCTTTTAAATGTTCACCACTTAGTTGCATTCTGAATTCGCTCACAGTCAAGTCTGCACTGGAGAAGCATCTTTCGAAAGAAGCTGATGGTGCAGAAATGCAAAGGTTGCTTCAAATAGGAAAGTTGAAAATTTGTGGACCACCATTTCATATAGGCCTATCCATTTTAAAAGGTTAAAAAGTTTGATTTTTGGAGAGCCCCGTTTGGGAAAACGTTTTTTATATTTGCCCACCCTGAAAATTTCATGAGTCCAGCGTGAGTGGTTAAAAAGTTTGAATTTTGGAGGGCCCGTTTGGGGCAAACCCTTATTGTGGCACCCCCAATTTTTGTAACGTTTAGTTTATTTTTGATTTTTACCCATTTAAAAAATCTAATTCATCTAGCCCTAACGGTTTAAAAGTTCGAAATTTTGGAAAACCCGGTTGAGGGAGATCTCCCAACTCAGAGTTGTAAACAGGCTGATTAGTTCAGGTCGAACCCGGCCCGAACCCGAAAGCTATTTTGAAGCCCA
This sequence comes from Trididemnum nubilum, assembly GCA_963965965.1. NCBI lineage: Eukaryota > Metazoa > Chordata > Ascidiacea > Aplousobranchia > Didemnidae > Trididemnum > Trididemnum nubilum. The sequence continues at coordinate 18,519,294 of OZ014477.1, forward strand.
AATCATGCCCGAAAAAGCCCGAAAGTTAGGTTAGGTCTGAAAAATACAGCAATTTTGCAAGGTTATTTTAATTATATTTTTGTGCACTTAAGACAAAAAGTACGTTTTAGGCCCGAAATAAGTCCGAAAATTTTGTCAAGTTTAGGCCCGAACCCGACCCGAAATGCCCGGCTCAACTTACAACTCTGTCCCAACTGGCACCCCTGATTTCTGTCATACACAAGTCCTCCTTGATATATTCAATTGCTCAAACTTCAAAAACAGCACGTTTAGCGGTTTAAAAGCTGATCGCGCAGAAGAAAACAAAACAAGAAAAAAAGTAGATAACGCAGAAGAAAATAAAACAAGAAAAAAAAATCTTTCTATCAGCAATCAGCTTGTATTAACTATCTCGTGATCATGCTTTAAATCTGTAAAATCAAAATTTATTTATTTTTTGACAAGGACATGCAGATCAACATTTAAAAATTATTTTGTGATTGCACATCTTCGAAAAAAATTCACAATTAAAGCGCAACAAATATTCACCGATTCGCAAACGCAAATTGTGCAAGCGCTGAAAAAACAGGCATAGAGCGCAACGCAAATTGCGCAAGCGCTGAAAAAACAGGCATAGAGCGCAACGCAAATTGCGCAAGAGCGGAAAAAAAGGCATAGTGCGCAACGCAAATTGCGCAATTGCGCAACTTGCGCAATTTGCGCAACTTGCGAAACTTGCGAACTATTTTGCGCACCGCCCACCTCTGGGCTACGCCTATGCCCCGTGGCGCCGGGCCTGAGCAGTTACGATAATACGTAGTAAAATAAATTTTGCTGCGATAGTTAACAATTAAACAAAGAATTGAATTTATAGTGCGCTGAGAATTGAACTAAGAAATAGAACCAGGTGATAAATAAGTTTCAAAGACATCTTAGTTATGGAGTTATACTCGTAGAAAAAATACTCCGAGTAACATGAATCGCATTGAGCATCATTTGCTTAACATGTGCGTCACTACTACGTATCTCCTTCGACTTCGTAAACACCAATATCTTAAACGCTCGATCTATTTTTGTGTCAAAGTTGTATGAAATCACCGCAGGGACGTGAATCACCAACCATTTCTACAAAACTCCAAGAAATGTTTTGGAACTTGGTCGATTGACAAATTTTCGTCTCGAATCTCTACGCGAAGAATTATTTTAGTGGCTAAGGGCCGAGACTGTGATAAATAGATCGACTACTTCAGAGCTTTAAGAGCCGGGACAGAATTGCATAGAAGCTGAATACTGTAAGTCATTGTGCTTTAATGGCAAAACCTTAACTTATTTGAGTAGATATTTCTTGATGCCTTTTGTTTGTGTAGAAAATGCGATAAGGAATTTAACTTCCTAGAATAACTTCCTAACTAATTTCTAAAGCGCTGGTTTAACCAATCAGCATTTTGAAATGCTTGTGTTTTTGAAAGGAGCATGCCAACAACTAATTGAATGGTGATTTGCTTACTTGTCTACCTTTTAAGCCTGCTAATGCCGATTGTAACCTGAACCGATATCTTAAAAGCTTGAATAATTAACTTTCGTAAATAAAGTTGAAACTTCACCATTAGATACTGTATTTGAATGCCATCGTTTTTTTACTATTTATTTTTTTAAAGTAGCGGCAGCGGCCGCTGTTTTGCATGCAAGTAGCGGAAGCGGCGCGACTTTTTCTTATGAGTAGCGATAAGCGGCAGCGCCGCTGCTTTTTTTGCCAGATAAGTTGCGGGTGCCCAGCTCTGGGAACGACCGACGCTCGCGTCGCGTGTTCCTTTGTTTTTACTCGGCCATTTTCCAACTAACGAGTGCGAAATTTCAAACTTTTGCTTATAACTCGAGAACGGTTTTGTCTAGCTTCATCGTGAAAGTGGTAAAGGTTGGCTTTGCACAAGCGTGGTTGATGCTTTCGTATCGTCTGTTGTAGATGAAGAAAATCAAGCCTGTGGTTTAGGTAGCTTAAAATATGGCTGTTTAGATTGCGGTACAATGGAAAACATTTTTAATGGTCGCTTTCCTTTACAAAAGGTTGCAGAAAAAAACTTAGCAAACAAAATCTCTCAATTACGAAATGAATTGCTTTTTCCAGCACAGTGGAAAAAGCATTTCATGTTGATATGGTTCTCTAAAACAGCGGGAGAATTCATTTTATTCGACTCTATAAAAGGAAATTGTTACCACAATTTAAAGAAATGCATTGATTTGCACTTACGAAAGTATTTAAACAGCATTGAACCGGTTGTAACAAAAAAAGTGCAAAAGAAATGCATGATTTTGCTAAAAGATTATTCAGATTGCGGTGTTTGCGTTTACAATACGGTTAAAGCTATCATACGCAATGCAGTTAAAGCAATTAAAAATTATTCTTTTTCCTCTTCGTGCCACAGAATGCGATTGCTTTATTATTTTGTTGTTTGTTCATCTTCCGTAAACATACAACTTTGAAAATATTTTCAGCAAATTATAGGACAAATATCCATTGGGTTGCCAAATTTCAGTAATACTTGCTGGTTTAATGCCGTTTGCCAAGCTTGCGCTAACTCAGTCAAATCATTTTCTTCCAGCCTTAAAGAAGGCAATACAAAACTGCAGCAGCAAAGTTTGTTTTTTGCTTTGCAATGCTTGATTTTTGGGACTGGGATTGAATACGAAACTTTGTCTAATATTGTGTCAGACGTTTGTGCCCATATTAAATTTGATAGGAGTATCCAACAAGATGCTGAGGATTTTTATAAAAATTCTTTTTCGTGGGTATTGTCGAGTTTAGGGATTTCATTTTAAATTGAAATAAATTAATTCTCATCATGTTCGAATTGCCAACACAAAACCCGTCAACAACGCTGCTTCCAAGATGATCTTCTTGTTCCCCTATATGAACACATTGAGAGTGGTGCAAATATCACTTCTCAAATAAACTGTTTTTTGGCTGGTTTATTCCTCAAAGAATGTCCATCTAGCAAAGTCAAAAGCTTTAGTTGTAAAAATGAAATAATTTTCTTTCCCGAGTTGCTAGTTGTATGAGTTGGTCGATGCAGTGCAAACAAAAATAAAGTAGTTAAATTTGATTCGATAATGCGACTTCAAGGTGCTGATAAAAACAAGCTTAGTTCGGCTTCTAACCAATTACTTCTGCAATAACACATACCGGAAAAAAAATAAATCGTGGTCATTATTGCTGCTACAATTTCAACTACAACAATGTTTATGGCAATTGTAGCACACTTATTGACGATTATAATATTCAATACGTGAGCAACAATATCGCATCAAAAAATGTTAATCAGTCAGCATATTTACTTTTTTTACAAAAGAGTAGAAACAGACAATCTTAAAACCAAAATTAGTAACAAAGGATCAAAAAAAATCCAAACCACATTCTTAAAAAACGTGAGAGATGCAATTGGCAATCAGCTGATGAAATTCTTGTCTTTCCAAAAAGAGAAAGTAGATTAGCTCCTTATGTTCCAAAATACAATGTTCTTCTTAATGCAAGCGCTGCTGGCAAAAAATCGTGGGACAGGCTTTTTCAGGACCAAGATACTTTAAATTTTATTGAAAAAAAAATGATATCTTTATTTAATATGCCAATAACGGCAGAAACGAAGCAGCATTTCAAAACTTTTAGACATTCATTATTTCTTCAACGTAAAAGTAGCCTATTAAAAAAATACAATAATCCGTTTGTTCCAAAGAATATAAATTTGTATGCCAATTTGGGGTTTTATATCAGAAGCAAGCTCTGTGATCAGAAAACGAACGCTTCTTTTAAATTGCGTTTTCAAACTAAAGCAGGTGTTGAATGCTTAGCATTTTATCTCAAAAAATCAGTTTTAGATCCTAATTCAAACTTGGCTTTGTATTTGTGTAGCGATGTACATAGTTGTTGTACTGCTTATTTGGAATTAGTATTAGATTATGAAGCATTCGCATGTTTTTTAATGCGCACAGGTAACATGAGTTATGGAAATGCTTCTCAAGAATATTCTATTTGGAACAGTTTTAAAGCGGCGTGAAGTCAAATATAGTTGAATGAGACGCATTATTTATGACATGAGCCAAATTTTATTAGTTTTTGAAGAACAATTTTAAGTTTTTACATGCTGTAGAACTTTTGGAAATTTCATTTGGAAAGTTCATTTCATTTAGAAATTTGGAGGATAATGCATCAACGTCTAATCTGATTAACTTAATTCTAGATTAACCCTAGGATTTGGTAATCCGGGATCATACACCAAAGTCTAATTCATTTCAACCTACGCAACGCCTGTTCCCCAATGGTTGCGTTACCCTGAACAATCGCTACTTTCTAACCTACTCCTAGCGATGTTTTGAAAATTGACCAAATAAAATTCACAAAATTTAATTGAAACTAATGCTTGAGAAAACTAGCTTTAATAAACTTAACAAAAAAAACTTTTCCTTAAAAAATTACAAACATGAAAAAAACATACAAATCTCGAGATCAGTCGCGGTCCGCAAAAACTTGTCGCGCGAGCCGCATTTTGGGCAGCCCTGGTTTAGATGATAACATTGACTTCCACCGAAGAAGGTCGTCTTCAATAATCGTATTCAATTAAAATCAATTTTTGGGTAAGATACTAATTTGAATGAGATAACTGAGAATGACCTTTTGGATCAAAATCGATTTTGTAATTTAATTTTAATCAATAAAAACTAGATTTTTAATATTTTGAGGCTGCTTCCTTCTCAAGAATCAAATAAAATAACCCTGGGTAGCGGAAAAGGGGACTAATGAAAAGAGGTGAAAAAATAAAGAAATAAATCGTTTAAGTGGACCAAAGTAGCCCGCTTGATTCACTTGTTCATTGTCCAGGCAGTGGCGTCACTAAAAATGGTGACACCCGGGGCGGAATTTTGTGGTGTCACCCTTCATAATGTAAATAGGCTGCAAAAGGTTACATTTTAAAGATAGCGGTACTACTTCATTACTGTAGATAGCAATTGTTATTTGGCTAGCTCAATAACTTCTTATTTAAAGATTTCTAAAGCTTGAAAGTATGAGGAGCGCACATTTAGCATCAGGCTCGTAATCACAAATCTGTAGTGAGTGGATGGGCTTTTTTGGGTGTCTGGAAGCTCCGCTCCCATTCGCCGGAGGCCATATGGGTCTGGAAGCAGAGCCCCAGCACTCGAAAAATTTTGCAAAAATAACTTAATTTTAGACTACTTTTGATTAAAAAGTGATGCTTTTGAAACGTGGCATCAGGGTGAACGCTAGTGGCATAAAAATTATCTTCACAAAAACATACTTAAAGTCAGGCGCGTAGCCAGAAATCTGCAATGGGGTGGGGACCGTTTTGGGGATATGCGGGCGGAGCCCCCAGCGCTCGAAAGATTTGTATTTTTTCGTAAAAATAACTTAACTTTAAGCCTACCTTGATCAAAGTTAAAGCTTTTCAAATGTGGCATAAAAATTAGCAGTGCAAAACATAATTAAAGTGGTTATATAAATGGGCACTGGCTGCGTGGGAGGTGGCTAATGATAAAATTTCAGTTCTCTTACTTACAAGCTGTTACAGTAAATCACATAATGTCCAGTGGTGTAAAGTAACGAAGTACTTTTACATGAGTAGATTACTTGAGTAGTTTTTTTCGGTAACGAGTACTTTTTGGAGTACTTTTTTTTTAACTACTTTTACTTTTAGACTTTTACTACTTTTACTTTTAGTTTACTTTTACTTTTAGTCTGAAGTAACGCTACTTAAGTACTTATTATTTGATAAAAGTACAAAGTAGTTTAAAAATTTGAGCCGCAGTGTTGACTGCACTTTGACTGCGGGCATCTGCAGTAAATCATTCGTAAACGCGCAGTCAGGCTATTCTCCCTTGTTCCTTTCTTTAAATTCCACGCTTGACTGCGCTCATGTGCCTTTGAAAACAATTGCGTTTTTTCTAATCAGGTAAGCTGTTGGACGTGACGCAAGCAATAAAATAGTAGGATAAGATTTGCGTTTGCTTACATCGACTTCTTAATCAGGTCTAGGAACTAAAGCTCTACCGAATAGTTAGCCTGCAACACCATAGGTTAACCTAACCATTTTAACACCAATAAAATGCAAACGAATCGTCAGTTTTCCTGAAGTCATGCGTAGAGTTCGTAGGTTAGGGTGCATTTACAATCGAGCTGTTCGTAATTAGGGTGAAACGTCCATTCGCATTTTGTGGTTCTGTAGGACTGGAGGATTTTGGCAATTGCAAAAATATATTGATAAGTGGAGATATGAGATCCTGGCTGGCGCGTAGTCAAAAATTTACTATGACGGGGGGCTGATTCAGAGGCTTGAAACCAGAGGTGGAGTCCTCGAGGACGTCCTTGGCCTCGAGGACACATTTTCAAGTCCTTGGCCTTGGCCTTTGCCTCGAACCCTCAAGTCCTTGGCCTTGGCCTCGTACCCTCAAGTCCTCGAAAATTGCCCTGTCCTCGGCTCGAGAACAGTACTATTTTTTGTACCGTTGAAAACGCCAAAAACCTCGCGGAAAATTCGCGAACACCTTTTTTGTTTTCTGCCATTGGAGATCGCCTGAAAATGTTTTTATTATTATTATTAATGGGCAACGGTGCAAGCGAATCTGCTACCGTTAGGTAAAATCCATCTACACATTGCGTAGGCCTTATTTGGGCCTATAGCAGCTGTAGCTGCTGTGCTATTGTTGTTTTGTTTGGTTACTTGTCGAACTTAGAAAGCCTTCAAGCTTCCTTTAAAGGCCACCTAATGTCTGCAAACCAATGCACTTAAAATGCAATAAAAAAGTATTACTAATCGAATGCTGAAAACCTGGATTAGATGCACGTTCTCAGTTTCAAGCTTTCGCGTTTTTAAAAAGTGACATGACGTCATTAGACCCAGGAGTTTGGTGCCTTCGACTTCACTTTGAGCTAATTACGCCTTTTTTGCACAACACTTTTTGAGTAGCAAGCTGCTATCAACATGCCTTTCCAAAATCGCCTATCCTCTTCAAAGATAAATTAGTCGAAGGCACCAAACGCCTGGGTCTGATAACGTCATGTCACTTTTTAAAAACGCGAAAGCTTGAAACTGAGAGCGTGCATCTAAACCAGGTTTTCTGCATTCGATTAGTAATAATTCTTTATTGCATTTTAAGTGCATTGGTTTGCAGACATTAGGTGGCCTTCAAGTATGGGGCCAGTTTATTAACGTTACATTTCGTTACCACATTGTGAACAGTGGTTTTGGTAATTCCGAAATATTTAACACGAATTTCTTGGTAAAGCTTGCAGTTGCCAACATAATGATTTGGTGTTTCATTCTCCAGGCTACATTTTGGACTTAAAGAAAACTCAGCACTACCTCTAGTTTGTTTGCGTCGCTGTAGATTGCAATGCCGAGTTAAAACTTGCTCTACTCTATTTAATTGAGGCCTCTTAAGGTTATGGAGACGTATTGTTAGTCGAGAAGACGTCCAACCTACAGACTCCTTCATCCTCAAGCAGTCCTTTCGTTGATTCCACATAGATTTCGATCTATCTGTGGACCAGTCCTTCACCGTGCTAACACAGCTGGCATACGGGACTGTAATAAAAGGTTCATGACCAATTGACCATGCATTTTTGATTTAGATCCTGATTTGCCTAGATAGTCTGCCACTTCGTTACCATGCACCCCTGCATGTCCAGCAATCCAGGCAATACTGACGTGGCTTTGATTACCTAGCTGATTTAGGTTTCTAATGCAGTTGAACACTGTAATTAATGTTACAGTGCACTTTATTAGTGCTTTGATAGCCACTTGACTATCACCCAACGCAACAATAGTTTGATTGTGCGTTTTTTCCAAAAGCAGGTTTTTTGCCACTTCTGAAATAGCTAAGAGTTCTGTCTGGAACTCAGTACTGTAAATTCCAAGGTGTAAAAATGCTTGTTTTGGGTTGTTTGGGTACTCTGCATAAAAGCCCGCTCCTACTCTTCCACCTAGTTTCAAGCCATCGCAGGCCCGGCGCGAGGATAGCGTGGCTGGGGGGCAGATATAAATTTGGGAAGGGGCACGAGAAGTTATTTACGTGAATTCGAGAGGGGCACGAGGGCACAAGAAATTTATTCCAGTGTGGATCAAACGAACAAGGTGAAGACCAAAAAAAAAAACCTTCAGTTCAAAAATTTTCACAAATTCTGGTTATCGTCTTAAAATTCTTGCAATGTTCCACGAATTCTTCAGTGAAGGCCAAAAAAAAAGGTCTTCGTTCCAAAAGTTTTATGTAAACCGGTGCGAGTCCACAAAAATAATAAAAATACGGGCGGTAAACACCAATTTTCGGCCTCGATTTGCACTCCAGTAGCCCCGAGCCTGTTAATTTCTTCGGGGCACAGTCTTTGCTTGGGGAGGCACAATTTTCGCTTGGGGGGGCACGGCCCCGGAATACCCCTCCGTGGCCCCGGGCCTGAGCCATCGGTGTAAACCTTGACAGTGTTCTGATTTAGAGCGCTCTCAGATCTGGTAGCATTCTTTTTATATAGTATTTAACAGAGGTGGAGTCGAGGACACAAGGCTCGAGGCCAAGGCCAAGGCCAAGGACACAAAAAAAATCCGAGGCCAAGGCCAAGGACAGCCTTTCCGAGGACAGACACTCTCGAGGCCAAGGACAGGAATGCTCGAGGCCAAGGCCAAGGACCAAGGACACAAGCACAAGTGCTCTCCAAAAAAAAAAAAAAAAAAAGGTCTTCACAAAAATTTTTCAAGCGATCTCCACAAAAAAAACGTTTTCTAAAAAATTTTTCAAGCGCTCCACAAAATTTTAACAATTCAAAAAATACTGCTGTCCTCGAGTCGAGGACAGGCCAATTTTCGAGGACTTGAGGCCTCGAGGCCAAGGCCAAGGACTTCAAAATGTGTCCTCGAGGACGTCATCGAGGCCAAGGACGTCCTCGAGGACTCCACCTCTGGTATTTAACATTCAAAATTTCTCTCAATTACCTTAGTTTTCTTTATTCGGTCTGCTGGCATTTGCAGCAGAGGTAAGAATTTCCTAGCTTCATTGCAAACATCACCACGGCGTTTCGTTTTTCCCCAAGGAACCAACTGGGTTGACATGCCAGAGTCCACCAACAGTGATTCTGTATGATCCTCGCACTGCCTCAGCCAGTAAGAATTCCTCAATGGGAGTTATGTTGAGCCATATTTCCAGAGCACCAGTAGGGGTGCCAAGAAAAGCTGATGAAATCATCAGGCAAGCGAGTCTCTGCACCATTTTGAGTTTCCTCACTAGATACTTTTTGTTGAGACGCCAGCCCAGGACACAAACGCGTACGACATGATTGGACGTATCATAGCTGTGTATATCCATTTCAACAAAGATGGTTTTGTTCCCCACGTTTTACCCACAATTTGTCTACATTGCGTTAATGCTGTAGTTGTTTGCGGTTAATTCGGGTAATATGTGTTTTCCAACTTAGCTTACTTTCCAGAGTAACACCTAACAGTCTTACTTCCTAGGAAAGTTCAAGTTTTGAACCATTCATTGACCAGGAACCCAAATCTGAATTCCGTTTGAAAGTGAACAGTACAATTTCGGTTTTCTAGCTGCTAAACTGTAGCTCTTGTTCCGAAGCCCAGTTTGCAGCAGCATTTATTGCTTTCTGGGCTATACCTCTGATCCAAAGCGTATCAGCACCAGTGACCGACACCCAACACTGCTAGATCATCGGCATAGGCTTAAACATAAAAGCCCCTGCTACGTAACTCTAGCACTAGCAAAAAATTTTTTGAAGACCCTTTTTTTTAGATCTTTTAAGACCCTTTTTATCGAGCATCGCTTGAAAAAAAATTTTTTTTTTGAGATCAATTGCGCCTGTGTCCTTGGTCCTTGGCCTTGGCCTCGAGCATTCCTGTCCTTGGCCTCGAGAGGATTTGTCCTCGGAAAGGCTGTCCTTGGCCTTGGCCTTGGCCTCGGAATTTTTTTGTGTTCTTGGCCTTGGCCTCGAGCCTTGTGTCCTCGACTCCACCTCTGCTTGAAACAACATCAAACGATCTTACCCCAGATTTTGATCGGTTTTTACGCAGATTGAGTCGGTTCTACAGTCCAAGTTTAGGCGATCTCCAAAAAAAAGGTCTTCAAAATTTTTTTTCTGGCGATCTGCAAAATTTTAACAATTTAAAAAATACTGCTGTCCCTGAGCCGAGGACAGGGCAATTTGCGAGGACTTGAGGCTTTGAGGCCAATGCCAAGGACTTCAAAATGTGTCCTCAAAGCCAAAAACTTCCCCGAGGACTCTAACTCTGCTGAGTAGCACTGTAGCAGTAGAACTTCGTCATTGAGTAATAAACTGATGAAATGTTTAGCTTCTCTGTTCTTAAGAACCGTATCTTGCAGTTTGAGGGCCTGGGATTGAATTGATAAATATGCCGCTACGATGGTAAAGCCCAGTGCTTGGAGCATCTGTATATCAAGCTGAAAATTTGGGTTCAAATCTGGTCCAGTCGCGCCAAAGACTTAAAAATAGATATCCTACTGCAAACTGTATTCACATTTTCCTGCTTCACATTCTACATTGAAGGTGATAATTGTGCTTACACCTTTGTATGGTAGAAAGGGGGCAGCTTGCCTCAAGGACCCAAATATTACTTTGCAGTTTCCTGGTCAAGGCAACATGGTGAATAAATCAGTAAAACTGAAAGCAAACATGGTGGAATTCAGGAATTGCATGATAAACTTTGTCAAGGTAGGTTTTCTAAAGTGCTACAAGTAAATTGAATTGGAATTAAATTAAGCTGCAGTCTAACCTACTAATGCTGTGACAGGACAGTGGTATCAATCAATGAGTGACTGTGCTACAATCACAGTTTCAGTTATATTTCTGGCAATTTCTGTTTGCCTTCATATATCGTGAAATAAATTAAATTCAAAAAAATTCACAACAAGTTTTTCTTCATTAATACAAAAAAAGTTTATCGCAGACTACTGAATTGGCTTTGGTGCGTGACTTTTGGCGCACCCTGTAGTCTGTAGTACAGTAGGCTGTTCTTCGATAAGGCAGTTCCACGCTGTTTTTACTTTTTAGCATATAAATATAACAAGTTTTTTTGATGTCATATATGGTGTCCATGCTTAGTGATGGTAGCGCAATGCGGTTGAGCTAAGTGGAGTGCCAGTGTGATAGCCTACTGGTCGAGAATCCTCTTTCTGGTGACCTAGTTGTCAGACTTAGATCAGAGTAATCTGAGAAGGGCGTACGACGGCATGTGCAGAAATTGCCCTCGTGTGTGGTTTGAAGGTTCGGGTTTGATGCTACCTCGGTATGTGAGGTAAGTGCTACCTCACAGTCGTGAAAAAACTTTATGTTTGAAGTCTGCTACGTAACTTCTAAATTTAAAGGCGGTGAATCATCCAGCCAATTCCGGTGGTTTACAATAGCTAAATTTAAACTACATTTTTTATTTTAATCTTGGGACGGCAGTTGCAAAGATATTCAACAAATACAAAAAGATATCCCACAAAAAAAGTTTTTGGAAACTCTGAGTTTTGTTCTTCCCGCCAAAACCACAGTTCTCTAAACCATTAGGCCTACTGTGGTTTTGGAGGGAAGAACAAAACTATGAGTTTCCAAATACTTTTTTTAGGGGATATCTTTTTGTATTTGTTGAATATCTTTGCAACCACAGCTCCAAAATCAAAACAAAAAATATCAAAAATTATAGTTCAATTTTAGCCATTGTAAACCACCATAATTGGCTAGATGATTCACCGCCATTACAAAGGCAGTGAATGAGTATTTGAGCAGATATTTTATGAATTGATTCCTTGAACATAGCAACAAAAAATCTGCAACAACTAGATGGGAGTTTGCCAGCAAACCCTCTGAACGACTGACGCATAGCTAATGCTGTGACGCTCAAAAGTACTTTTTGTCTATCGTAAAATTTGCAATTATTCAAAAATATCTGATTATGGAACCTCCAGAAAAGTGGAGTCAAAATATTTGTCAGTTAAATATCTGCTGATATCATGAAACACTGGCACCCTAGCTTGGGGCGTTCAAAAATTGATTTTTGGGGTCCATTTAAGGGGGTCCCTGGAGGGGTGGCACCCCCAAACTATGTCAAAATATTTGTCTGTTAAATATCTGCTGATATCAAAATAGGCTGGCACCCAAGTTGAGCTATTCAAAAAATTAATTTTGGGGGAGTTCCAGGGGGGGTGGCACCCCCAAACTACGTCAAAATATTTGTCTGTTGAATATCTGCTGATATCGTAAAACACTGGCACTCTAAGTTAGGCCGTTCAAAAAATTGATTTTTGAGGGGTCCCCGAGGGGTGGCACCCCCAAACTATGTCAAAATATTTGTCTGTTAAATATCTACTGATATCAAGAACAAGTAGAACTCTAGCTTAAGCCGTTCAAAAAATTGATTTTTGGGGGGTTCATTTGGGGGGTCCCCGGGGGAGTGGTACCCCCAAACTATGTCAAAATATTTGTCTTATGAATATCTACTGATGTCAAAACAAACTAGCACCCCAGCTTGAGCCATTCAAAAAATTGATTTTTTGGGGCCCCATTTTGGGGGGGTTCCCGGTGGAGTTGCCCCAAAAAATCTCGGGATAAAAATTGCATTTGCAGCTCAACAACTTTATTCAAAAATTAGATTTTGATGTGCTGTGGTTTAGGAGAAGAAGAGCGTACAAAAATGAGGAAGAAAAAAAAGAAAAAATATATATATATACCTCATCGCGGCCGAAAGTGGGTTGGTTGGAATGAAAGGGTATCTTGAGACATACAATCCTATGAAATATTTTTTGCCGTACTTAAGCCGCTTTTGACTGAAACCGTTTTTTACGCCAAACTTGCGGGGCGGTTTTCTGGTTCTAAAACCGAAGTCACGTGACCTATTGCCTCGAAATTGTGTACAAACATGCAACTCATTAATCTCAAACTGCTGTCAAAATTTCATGTAGCTAGACCCAACCGTTCTCGAGTTATAAGCAAAAGTCGGAAATTTCGCACTCGTTAGTTGGAAAATTGCCGAGTAAAAACCAAGGAACACGCGACGCGAACGTCGGTCGTTCCAATTAATATTTCATAACATCTTCTTAAAGGCGGTGAATCATCCAGCCAATTCCGGTGGTTTACAATAGCTAAAATTGAACTATAATTTTTGATATTTTTTGTTTTAATTTTTGGACTGCGGTTGCAAAAATATTCAGCAAATACAAAAAGATATCCCACAAAAAAAGTATTTGGAAACTCATAGTTTTGTTCTTCCCGCCAAAACCACAGTTCACTAAACTATTAGGCCTACTGTAATCTTATTAAACTATTACGCCTAACTATCTCGAAACTATTAGGCCTAATAGTTTAGAGATAGTTAGGCCTAAACTATTTAGAAATAAACTATCTTTAAACTATTAGGCCTACCGCAGTTCTCTAAACCATTAGGCCTACTGTGGTTTTGGCGGGAAGAACAAAACTCAGAGTTTCCAAAAACTTTTTTCGGGGAGACATCTTTTTGTAGTTGTTGAATATCTTTGCAACCGCAGCCCCAAAATTAAAACAAAAAATATCAAAAATTATAGTTCAATTTTAGCTATTGTAAACCACCGGAATTGCTGGATGATTCACCGCCTTTAAGATTGTGAGGTGTTGGAAAATCAAGCGTTTGTGGCAGTGAGAGAGATAGAGAGACTTCTTTATTTACCAAGTGACGCGTAAAGCAAAGAAAAAAACTGACCCTCTGCAAAACCATACTTCAGTCTTTTGCAAGAAACATCACATTTTTCCAATTTTCTCAAGTGTAAGCAGCAGGGATACGAATAGTTCACCTGCAGAAAAGTGGGTTTGTTTTCAATTGTTCCAAATTGTTCTAGACTATCGAGATCCCAAATTTTTCTAGACTATCCAGATATTCTGAAATGAACATCCCTAGTTAGAGGGGGCAAGGCCCCCCTGGCCCACCCATAGCAATGTCACTGGCATAAACCAGTAAACATATAACAGTCTGCTATGTGCAGTCTGAAGGCATGCTCATTGCTCATTGATTGAGAAATATGGAGAATAGTTGTTTAAACTTGTCTAAACGATCCTTTTTTTGCAGTTAAGCTAAGGAGTAATCAGGATGTTGTTAAAGCCAAAGTCCGTATAACTCCGTACAAGTTATGCGAATCATTCGTTACATTGTTAAGCAGACAATGGAGACAAAAGTGGTTCCAAAATTTGCCGTTTTTCCTATCTTTTATGATGGGAAACGGCAGAAAACTGTTACAAAAAATGGCATAACTTTGCTAATACTTAATATTTTTTTCAAAATTCAAACTGCATGATGAACTGGACGCAATTCTGCGAGAAATTAACGTAATTTAATTCTTATGGAAAAAAAAATGAATACCTAATTTTGAATTTATTTCAACGTGTAGCGCAAAATTTTGCCGATTTTCATTTTTTACGCTGAAGAATGCCATTCAAGTAGTTGAAGTTGCTGTTTTTGCTCATATATCTTTTAAAAATATGCTCTATTTAATCAGATTATAGTCACTAAATTACAATATTTAGTGAATATGGTCAGAGTCTATGATTTGATGATACTTTTTACGAAAATTGATTGCAGTATTTTTTGAGTTTGATGTAAAATAGACTTTAGCCTCAAGTTCGTTCTATTTTTTTGAAAAAATACGTTATGCAATGCGCAACTTAAATTTTACTCGTTCTTTTTTCTCGCCCTTTTTTAATTTGCTTTCTAAAAATACAAATAGATTAGGTAAGTTATTAAAAAGCCAAAACCGAAATCGTTGTCAGAAAGCAAAAAATATGTAGGCCTACCGGCTTTTTATTTGCATTGTATAATTTCTGACTTTAGCTCTAAAAAAGTCGATTAGTGTTGCAATTTTTTTTATAAGAATTTAAGAACACGGGGCTCATTTTTTCCCTAAATTTAAGAACAATGTCAGTCTAGATCCCGTAGAATCTATGGTCAGCCTCAGCGGTAAAAAAAAATTAAAAACGAATAAAAAAGAATGAATTTCCAAACCTAAAAAATAATTATATTCCGTAGCGACTCAAGGCAATAAAATTTTAGCGATTTTCTAGAATTAGCAAGCAAAATGGCACCGATTCCAAATTTATAAGAGTGGTGTTGTGAACTACGCAGGCGACTAAGAACATTTTCGGCTGATATGGCTGTTATTCAAATTGATCTCGCTTATGCAATTTTGCGATTCTGCAAAAGCAGCAAAAAAGCGTTTACTCAAGCTGACCAAGCATTCACAATTAAGCAGCATAGTCAGGGGCGTATTTAGGGGGGGAGGGCCATTAGGCCATGGCCCCCCCCTTGAGTGGCCAGGATAGTATAATTAGGATAAAATAGTACGCAAAATTGCGGCTTGGCCCCCCCACTTTGTAACTTGGGCAGAGGGTTTGAGCACAGAAGCGGTGAGCGAAGACTCTTTTTGGCTTTCACCTAATTTTGGGCCAAAA
The DNA here is from genome assembly GCA_963965965.1 of Trididemnum nubilum. Lineage (NCBI taxonomy): Eukaryota > Metazoa > Chordata > Ascidiacea > Aplousobranchia > Didemnidae > Trididemnum > Trididemnum nubilum. The sequence goes on from OZ014477.1 coordinate 18,534,748, forward strand.
AACGGACTAAATTTGAGTGAAGACCTTTTTTTTGGTCTTCACCTAATTTTGAGCAGAAAAACGGACTTGGTTTTGGGCTGGAAAATTTTTATTCTGGTCTTTATAATTCTCAATTCCCGCCCCCCCCCCCCCCCCCCCCCCCCCTTTCGAAAATCCTGCGTACGCTACTGAGCATGGTCACTAAAATTGACGTCGATGTTTTCAAACTTTAAGAACAAATGAGGCTGAAAATGGAAAGAAATTAAAAACAGCCGGCCTCAACTCAAAACTTACTGGTTCTTGTAAAAGGAGTAGGCTATTGAGCTTGCTTTTGGAATGGGAGGTTATAGCATTGGTTTCATTCCCGCAGTAAACACTAAAACTTGTAAATGGTTTTTTTCTTGGCATCGATTACTGATACATTAAAGCGCCCGGATAGTTACTGTAGTTACTTTAAACTTTGTATTGCTATATTTCGGCTAGAAACCAATTTTGCTTCTTGTGAAGAAATTACGCGGCGGTGGTGAGCCCTTGCATCACTGCTGTGCCGCCTGTGCATAATTAAACTCGCTGTATTGCGCCCAAGCGTGTGTCGAGTTTGTGGTGCCTATATTTGCGTTTTTGCGCCTGCTGAAAACTAATCCTTTCGGCGAGCTATTGGATTAAATTTGATCAGCCCGAGATTTGAACCTCGTCCTTAGACCTATGGTTTCAGAGACGCAAACGTTACCGTCGATAATTTGAGGTATTTTTCTATTTTTCTGTCCCAATAAAATTCAACCTTTATTGCCATTAGTATTCTTTAAAAACTCTGCGTAGCGAGTCACAGACCTGCATTTAATTGGAGAACAAATTTTTCCGTAACCGCCCTTAAACGGTAGATGTGTGCAACGTGTTAATTTAATCAATTAAAAAATATAAATCATGGTCTATCTGAGTGTGGACTCTGCTAAATCTTTCATTATAGCCTACTTGCGGTATTACACCAAATCGTACAAAGAGTCTGCGAGACACATTTCAGCGTCATTGCGTCCGGGCAACACAGCTTCTTTCGAAGAAATGTAGCCGCGGTGGCGAGTCGTTGGCAACACCGTGTCTTATTTAAATGGCCCAAGCTTTGCATCTCAAACCTCCGGCTCCAGAGACGAAAGCGTTACCGCTCGACCAACAGGCCGGTACAGTTCAAATCCACGCCTGGTCAAATCAAAATTTCTTCGCCGCTCGATCTAGCAATTCAGCGCGAAAAGGAAATTCGGAGCCCTGCTTTTTGCGACAGGCAACAAATAGAGTCGAAAACCTCAATTACGGTTTTGACATAGGAGGGCACAAGTCCGTTAATAACGAAGCTAACTTTTTCACTAACTCGTTAATCCGTTAAAAAGTTTTTTCATGTTAACGGACTAAATTAACTTCCGTTAAGTGCTGTTAACGGACTAAATTAACTTTCGTTAAGTTCTGTTAACTTCCGTTAAGGTTTTTATCGTTCATATCTTGCAGCTTCGTTGTGCATTTGAACTTGTTTTTATCTTGAAATTAGATTAGACTGTAAAATGTAACTTCCAAAACACAAAAAACCACCATAGCAATAAATATTTCCTTACAATCAGCTCAACAGCGTCAATACGTGTTTTGGAAGCGAGTGAATAAAACGAAATGTAAATTATACGCAAAATGTTAACGGAATAACGGACTTTATTAACTTCCGTTAATTAAAGCTGAAAATAACGGATTAACGTTAACGGAGGTGTGAAGCTTGTTAACGGGCAAGTGGTTAACGAAGCCAACGTTTTGCATTAACTTGCCCATCTATGGGTTTTGACATATACAGTACACTTTTCTAGTAAATAAAAATGTATGTAGGCCAACGTGCGTAAAGAAAGAGTAAGTAATAAAAGACTTTTTAATGTTTTCAACTACCTGAAATTGCATAATAGTAAAAAACTTTTGTTTTTTACTCATTTCGCTTTATGCCAGCTCAGCTGACGAGGTTTGGTATTGACCAAAATAGCGCTATCCTGAATATTGCATGAAGGGTTATTATACTCTCCAATTTCTTTTACTTCAGTGAATAATTTTTTTTTCCCGCACGACTGTTTTGCTTGGTGGTACTTCGGTCAAGAAATTGACTTAGTTCTATTACTTAACTAAATAATTGTGCTTTGGACTTTGCTGGTATCGACTATCAATCAAATTTTCCTAGCCTATGCGAATCTTGTAAGATTTTTTAATACTGCGAGTTTTTCTGCAACCAACTTGGCAAGCTTGTTTCGTAGCAAACACAATGCATACGGTTAATTTAAAAATTGCATCGAAAATTAATTTTTGAAATAATTTTCATCGTATTTATTTATTATAACTATAATACCAAAATAATACATCTCAAAGCAATTTAAACAAAAGCCTTTTTTCACAAACACTTAAAATGTTCATTTTCATTTCACATGTATTACTATCAGTCAAAATCAATAAAGTAGTTCTACATCAGGTAGTTTTTCAGAGTTTTTTTTAAAAGAATAGGACAGCACAGTATTTGATATTTTGTTTCTTTGTATAGTAACTTCTTGCGTGTGAGGTTGATTTAAACTAATAAGTTCCACAGCTGGTATGGTGTTTTTGAGGCCTGCTTGTAATGAAAAATGACATCTGATTAGTTATGTTTTGTTGAGAGCAAAACTTCCTTACAATTCTCCGTTAACAGCCATCTCAAGACATCCTCCTGCAAAGCAAGCACACAAATTAAAATGAAAATCATTTCCGCAATACCATGGCGTAGCTTGGGGGCTAAAAAGGCTTTCGTCTCCTCTCCCTCAGCCAAATATGCATTTTGCATGGTTTTAAACGTAATTTGAACCTAACCAAGATATAAGGAAGGCTGAAGTGGTTAAGTAACTTAATGCTGTCAAAGAGTCATAGAGCTTCTAAGTCTTAGCAATGAGTTCTTTGAAATTGGTCTATACAGACTGCAAACGCGCGAAATGCCATTCAAATGGGTTTAATTATAGGTGGGCAAGTTAACGCAAAACGTTAGCTTCGTTAACCACTAGCCCGTTAACAAACTTCACACCTCCGTTAACGTTAATCCGTTATTTTTCAGCCCTTATTAACGGAAGGTAATCAAGTCCGTTAATCCATAAAAAATTTTGCGTGTAATTTACGTTTCTTTTTAATCACTCGCTTCTAGAACATGTATTGACGCTGTTTAGCTGATTGTAAGGAAATATTTACTGCCGTGGTGGTCTTTTTGTGATTTGCAAGATACATTTTACAGACTAATCTAATTTCAAGATAAAAATAATTTCAAATGCACAACGAAGCTGCGATCGGAAAATGTTTTGAAATTATGAACAGCGATAATTAATAGACCTATTAGGCTGCAGCTTATTATTTGCCACAAAAAAGAGCTCCTTGTTTCGCTATCTTCTATAAAACTCGTGCTAATACGCAACAAATGTTACCAGTGTAAATTGGTTTGTACCGGTCCGATGAATGAATGGTGCAAGATATTAACGATAAAAACCTTAACGGAAGTTAACAAAACTTAACGGAAGTTAATTTAGTCCGTTAACATGAAAAAACTTTTTAACGGATTAACGAGTTAATGAAAAAGTTAGCTTCGTTATTAACGGATTAACGATTAACGGACTTGTGCCCACCTATGGGTATAATGCATAGGTGGGCAAGTTAATGCAAAACGTTAGCTTCGTTAACCACTAGTCCGTTAACAAACTTCACACCTCCGTTAACGTTAATCCGTTATTTTCAGCTTTAATTAACGGAAGTTAATCAAGTCCGTTAATTTTTAATACTTTGCGTGTAATTTACGTTTCGTTTTATTCGCTCGCTTCTAGAACATGTATTGACGCTGTTGAGCTGATTGTAAGGAAATATTTATTGCTGTGGTGGTTTTTTGTGTTTTGGAAGTTACGTTTTACTGTCTGATCTGATTTCAAGGTAAAAATAGATTCAAATGCACTAACGAAGCTGTGATCAAAAGACCTTTGGAAATTGTGAACAGCAATAATTAGACTTATGAGGCTGCAGCTTATTATTTGCGACAAAAAAGAGCTCTTTTCTTTGCTTTCTTCTATAAAACTCGTGCTAATATGCAATAAGTGTTACCAGTGCAAACTGGTTTGTACTGGTACGATAAATAAATGGTGCAAGATATTAACGATAAAAACTTTAACGGAAGTTAACAGAACTTAACGAAAGTTAATTTAGTCCGTTAATAGAACTTAACGGAAGTTAATTTATTCCGTTAACATGAGAAAACTTTTTAACGGATTAACGAGTTAGTGAAAAAATTAGCTTCGTTATTTACGATTAACGGACTTGTGCCCACCTATGGTTTAATGGAATTCTTTTTGAAAAATCACAAAATCGTCCAGTGGCTGGAGCTTTTAATCCCACACCCCCACAGCCTCTGGTGGCAGGGGTTCTCCCCCACACCCCATCTATAAAATGTAATCGTATTTGAGATTTGGGTTCAAGCCATTCCTCTCAGCAAAATTTTAGTTATGTAACTGAATGGTACGACCGCAATAATTAAATGTACGATCATTAGAAACATAAACATCACACCACCATACAAAATTGGTTGAAATAATGACAAAATTGTCCTCCAATTATATAGGGTAATATACAGGGTGTTCCAAAATGGTTGACCTCATTCTAAATACCCGTATCTCGGAAACTACTTGATGGATCATAATGAAACTTAATACACTTTATGTTGAAGGTCATAAGTTTTATTGGCTAAATTTACAAAAAAAGTGCAAATATTTGTTGGTTCTATAACAGATTTTCATAAATGTTCAATATGAATGCCGCCTGTGACTCTGCATACGTTGAGTCGGTATTCGAGCTCGTGCCAAACTCGCTGTAGCATGTCTTCGGTAACAGTTTCCAGTGCAGCTGTAATTCTCAGTTTCATTTCTTCAGTGTTAGCTGAAAGAGGAAGTACAAAGACTAGTCCTTTCACATTACCCCAGAAGAAAAAATCACGCGGAGAAAGGTCGGGTGATCGTGGTGGCCGATCACACGACCTTTCTCCGTATGATTTTTTTCTCCGGGTAATGTGAAAGGACTAGTCTTTGTACTTCCTCTTCCAGCTAACACTGAAGAAATGAAACTGAGAATTACAGCTGCACTGGAAACTGTTACCGAAGACATGCTACAGCGAGTTTGGCACGAGTTCGAATACCGATTCAACGTATGCAGAGTCACAGGCGGCATTCATATTGAACATTTATGAAAATCTGTTATAGAACCAATAAATATTTGCACTTTTTTTGTAAATTTAGCCAATAAAACTTATGACCTTCAACATGAAGCGTATTAAGTTTCATTATGATCCATCAAGTAGTTTCCGAGATATGGGTATTTAGAATGGGGTCAACCATTTTGGAACACCCTGTATAATTTGTGCGTTAAGTCATTTTAACTAAAAGTCATTAATTCAAAGACTAAACACTTTGCTGAATACCAACTCCATGCCAAATCTGGAGCTCAAGTTAGTTAGGGCATGGATCCTACAATTACAAGATATCAGGCAAAGCGTTTTGCGTTTTCGTCTGGCTCCCCTAGCCGTAAGCGGGATATTTAGCAAAAAATACCGCAAATACAATGCAATTAAATGGGACCATGGATCCTACAATTACAAGATATCAGGCAAAGCATTTTGCGTGTTCGTCTGGCTCCCCTAGCGGTAGGCGGGATATTTTGCAAAAAATACCGCGAATACAATGCAACCAAATGGGACTAAGCAGGGTCAAGTTTACTAAAAGACGAAAATAAAGTTTGTTAAACGATTTCGACAAATTTAAAGTTTAGTTTCCTTTTGTTAGAGCTATTAGTGGTCTGTCAAACAAAAATTTAATTTGCGAAGACGTAGAAAAGTTAGAGAAAGAGGTAGCATAAGTTGCCGACTATACCAAACAAAAATAGCCTACTTCGTAAATAACGTTAAATCACAGCCTTCTGATATAATTATTATCTATCATAGGTTTGAAGAGTATTAATATAAAGTAATAGGCTTCCCAGCAGCCTATATCACAATAAATATGAGTTGGTGTGGAAAATAAGTAGGCTATCTTGTAGCGTAGTTCCGGTAGGTTGAGTAGCGATATACACCTGCTTCGCTACAGTGGCCTAATGGAACTTCTGATATTCATGGGTAATTTTAGTTAATATAAAGTAATGACAACTGGCAATCTAATATAGTTTTATGCAGACCAGAATTTAAGCTTATTGACTGTTGAAATAAGAATTTACAGTTTTAGCTTGAACAAGTTTATTTACCGGTATGTAAATGCGACGATGACCAAAACTTTTTCCTAAAAAGCCGCAACTAGAATTATCATAATAAAAAGTTAAGTATATACCATTGGACGGTTGGAAACAAACAGCCTATTTCCCCTTGAAAGTTCAGTGTCTTATCCTGTCCGTAATACTAGCCTAGATTTGGTAACTTCCCGTGGCTGTCAGGCTTCATGCAGCAGTTTTATTTTAAAATTCATTTTTTAGCCTAGCCTATGCTGCAAATACATCACTGATATGATACATTACTAATTGCATAATGCAAAATGGTAGCTGAATAGTTTTTGTGTTGTTTAACTTGTTCAGAGGCCTATATGGAAAACCTGTCCGTTGTGATTTATAGCAGTTTTTGCTACACAATATGTAACTTAATGTGTCGGTAATAGAAAAAAAATTAACTCTAATTGGATGATAATGTGAATGATCACAAATTAAGAAGTTTTAACTAAAGAAAACTCTAAGCAAATATTCAGTCACCACTTAGTAAACGGTAAGTAAGTGACTAGATTGATTGCGACGCTTCCGATATATACTTAATACGGCAGACGGTGTATGACAGATACATTTTCCAATAAGAAATGTGCTAAGTGGCTGTGATTTTGAATTGCATTGAGTTTCATTTCTACTGAGCTCAATGTAATTCTAGTTCGCAGCTGCTTTGAAAAGTCAACAGGCGATCAAAAAGAATCAAGATGCATGACAAGCTTACGTACAAAAACCATTTTAGTACAGTTCAAATGCAGTTAGTAGAGCGCGACAAGGTAAAGGGCAAGTTAATAGAGTGCAAAATATTGTTGTAGCCAAGAATGGCAGTACGGTACGGTACGTTCGGAATTTGCGTACTACGTACCTCGCACCTTCAACCGTACCGTACCAGCGTACCGTACTTCAGTTCAATTTTTGAAGCGTACCGTACCAACGTACCGTACCCGTACTATTCCAAAAAAAGCGTACCGTACCTGCGTACCGTACCTTTGAGCAAAAAATGAAGCGTAACGTATCGTACCGTACTGCCATTCTTGCTTTCAACTGCTCGCAACTTTAACTGACTTTGAAATTACTAATCTATAAATCAACGATCTCAATTCACACATTTAGCGTCGGATTTAGCTGTCTTTTACCTCTGCATACAAAAATCCGGTGCTATATACGATAAGTCTGGGATTTTTAATTCAAACAGCGTACCAACGTACCGTACCCGTACCAGTACTAACAAGCGTATCGTACCTACGTACCGTACCCGTACCATTACAAAAAAAGCGTACCGTACCAACGTACCGTACCTCTTAGCAAAAATTGAGGCGTACCGTACCGTACCAACGTACCGTACCGTACCGCACTGCCATCCTTGGTTGTAGCTTATTTTTGGCTTTTAGCAACAATAGTAGCCCATCTCAGGTCTGTTGGCCTGTTTTGTGGTAATTTAAGACAATAGCTGAAAAGGAAAGGCAGTGGTGGAATATTGTAACGCGGGTATAAAATCTGAAATAAATTGTAAGCTTGATTTTCATCATTTTCTCTGGAAAAGTGCATAAAGCTTTGCCTCTGGATTGTGAGCATTGGTTTTTGATAACAAGTCTATAAGGCTATTAGGTTTACCGGTACTTATATGAATATCAACCGATCAGTGGTCGAGTGGATAGAGCGTCTGCTACTGAAACGGTAGACTCGGGTTCGATTCCCGGTCGGGTCAAACCAAAGACTAGAAAAATTGGTATTCACAGCTTCCCTGCTTGACGTTCAGCAATTAAAGGGACAGTGTGAAGCCTCCGCCGTGTGTGGTAGACAGGTGGGCAGGTGGCAGCTTGACTCGAAGACCGAAAGGTCCCTTCGCTGTCTCCTGGCCAAGGCAACTTGGTGAATAAAATGTAATTACAATTACAATTACAAGGTATTGATAATATGCAATACCGGTACCTGATGCAGCACTTTGTCCTATCATGGATTGGTCCAACAGTATGCGTAATAGGCTGCTATTAAACATTACAAAATCAATAGGCCTACCACAAAGACCACCGCACTAAAACATGTCTACAAAGTTTTTTTTTTAATCTACCCGTATACAGAGAACCGATAGTAACGACTGCCAGATTATAAAATGACGTTATCTGCAACTGCAACCTATCGGAACTAGGCTACAAGATAGCCTACTTATTTTCCACACCAACTCATATTTATTGTGATACTGGCTGCTGGGAAGCCTATTACTTTATATTAACACTCTTCAAACCTATGATAGATAATGATTGCTGTGATTTAACGTTATTTACGAAGTAGGCTATTTTTGTTTGGTATAGTCGGCAACTTATGCTACCTCTTTCTCTAACTTTTCTACGTCTTCGCAAATTAAATTTTTGTTTGACAGACCACTAATAGCTCTAACAAAAGGAAACTAAACTTTAAATTTGTCGAAATCGTTTAACAAACTTTATTTTCGTCTTTTAGTAAACTTGACCCTGCTTAGTCCCATTTGGTTGCATTGTATTCGCGGTATTTTTTGCAAAATATCCCGCCTACCGCTAGGAGAGCCAGACGAACACGCAAAATGCTTTGCCTGATATCTTGTAATTGTAGGATCTATGATGGGACTAAGCACTGTCAAGTTTACTAAAAGACTAAAATAAACTGGGTTAAACGATTTGGACAGATTTAAAGCTGAGTTTGCTATTGTTAGACCTATTAGTGGTCTGTCAAACAAAAATTTAAGTTGCGAAGATGTATAGAAGTTAGAGAAATCTGTAGCATAAGTAGCCGGCTGTACCAAACAAAGGTAGCCTACTTCGTAAGTAACGTGTAATAACACCCTTCTGATATAGTCAGTGGTGGGCAGTAACTAGTTACAATTGTAACTAGTTACTGTAACTAGTTACTTTTTTAGTAACTGTAACTGTAACTTCGTTACTTTTTTTCAGATGTAACGATATTTGTAACTAGTTACCAGTTTAGAGCCCTAAAAAAAGTTACAGTTACAGTTACTTTTTTTACTACATGCTTTGAGGCAAATTATAGATTTTTTATGAATTCCATTCAAAATTATTGTATTACAATGGCAACATAGGACGCACAGTCGCATGTTTGATCAACCATAACCTTTTATCCATATTTTCTTCACTGTGTTCACTGGACTATACATGTGGTTGCTGGTTAAAGTTTAAGTTAAAGCCGTCAGGCCTGTTTTTAGTCCAAATTTTTAATCACTAAAGTAACTGTAACTTGTAACTGTAACTAGTTACTTTTTCAAATTTGTAACTGTAACTGTAACTTAGTTACTTTTTTTGCCAAGTAACTGTAACTTGTAACTAGTTACTTTTAGAAAGTAACTTGCCCACCACTGGATATAGTTATTAGCTATCATTGGTCTGAAGTACTAATATAGAGTAATATGCTTCCCAGCGGCCAGTACCACAGTAAATACGATGAGTTAGTGAGGAAAATAAATAGGCTATCTTATAGCCTAGTTCCGATAGGTTGCAGATATCGTCATTGATGATCTGGCAGTCTGTGTTATCGGTTCTCTGTACACGGGTACCATGGTTTGTAAAAAAATTTGTAGAAATGTTTCAGTACGGTGGTTTTAGTGGTAGGCCTATTAATCTTGTGTAGCATCTTATTAAACATACTGTTGGACCAATCCATGATAGGACAAAGTGCTGCATCAGAAGTAGCCTATTACCAGTCGGTTAGATAATATGATTAATTACTGTAATAATTTCAAACCAAAAATCTAAAACACAACCAGTCGCTCAGTTGATTGACAGGTATCAGAAAACGAGAAAAAGCAAAACACTAATGCGAATAAAGTGACAATTAGTACCGGTAAACAGTAGTTAGGCCTACTAGTTAGGTTTTTATTACTGTTAAACCATAGACTACTGGCTAGTCACTAGATAGATCATGGATTCATAAGTAGAATGAATAAATTAAAAAAGATACTTTACCACTACGAAACAGGTCAATTTTTTTTTAATAAACCCAACTTTGTACTGGTAGATTATTTGTTCATTGTTGTTGTTTCATTTACTTTTGTTCTTTATTTTTGAGGTGGTCAGTGGTCTGTTGGTCAATCTGATGTTTAAAACAAATAAATTTTTAACAATTTAAATTTTCAGCATAGCTACAGTAGTTCACCAGTTCGAACATTGCAGCTAGCATTTACATATTGCAGTTTCATTCACAACTTGGTTGTAGATATTTTTTATTTTTCCTGCTTTTCGTCAGCTTACAACAGTGAAACAATGTAGATTTGAAATGAGTCAAAAACCAAAACTCTGCTGTTGCATTTCGGAGAGTATAGGAGCAAATGACAATTCTTCTGTGTCTTTTTGTTCTGTGCTATGTGGAAAAAAATCTATGGTTATGACACTGCAAAATGGAAAGAGGATACTGTTGAGCTCTTGTAGGCCTATCTAATTCATTTTCCTCAAACTAAAAGTTTAAAAAAACTAATTGGAAGTCGCAAAGTCTTCATATGCAGCAAGTACTGCACAGAAAATGACATTGTAAAAAGTGAGCATATGTAAGCTATATTTTTTAATTTTAAGTCAGTTATACTAAGGGGTAGGATTAGGTATATCATGTTGCTATTCTCATTTTGTTAATGTGAATATTTATCCTCTTGTCACTGTCATCAGGCACCATCATATGCTAAGTGCTATTTTTTTCTTCCTTTTTTATTCTATTTGTTTTGAATGTGCAATTATATTTTCATATCAAGACTTGATCAGTCTGTGGTTGATGTCAAGGCCAACAATGCGACATGTAAAACAGTTCACTTTGCTTATTCAATGTCTCGCGTTGCTTTCTTTTCGAAAGATGACCACAGCAACCTATTTTGCTCCTATTAAAAATTAGCTTTTACTTCTCTCTTATACTTCTTCTCCGAGCAGGTATAATAGGACTGCCCAGCAGTGAAAAGCCCTGCTATATCAAAAAGCTTAACGATGTCGTGTTGCTACCTCTTGGGGTGACAATGGAAACGCAACAACTTTATCTCTTTTTCATTGTTTACCAAATAAATTTATAATACTGTGGTATTTTTTGACATAGGTACCAGATTTTGGTCAAAAAATAATAAACAGTGTCTTTCTTGATATGCAAATTTCTTCCAAATGACCTTGCCGATTTCATCTTGATCCTGTTGTTCTAAGCTAAAAAAACAGTTTGTGTTAAAATTTTAATTAAATATACGTTTTTCGGAAATAATGAAATAGTAAGCTATCATTACCACACTAATAGCAGCATGAAGTATAACGATGAAACTTCATTTTGTGTCAGTGGGAAGACATCAATTATGTTGGATAATCGTATTGAAGAAAAAGCGGTTTAGGCTATGAAAACAGCCTACAGAAAGTCAGAATTAGTTGCTGCAGTAATTACCATACAAAGTTGCTCTACAAACCAGTATGCCAGCGGTTGTGGAATTTTCAACCCTCAATATCTGATGCATACAGAGCTGCTTTCGACTTTCATCGATGTAATAGTCAAACGCTCGTTATCAGAAATCAACATCACATTTGATGTTTTCGCTTAAAAATTGGCATCGCATAATCGAAACGATGTCTTCCATCACAAATTGATATCGCGTAATCGTAACTGAGTTTATTATCGGAAATTGATATCGCATGATCATATTCGCATCTGTTATCAAAAACCAACGCTCGCAATCCAGAGGCAAAGTTTTATGTACGCGCCAAGAGAAACCGTTGAAAATCAAGCTTACAATTTATTTCAGATTTTATACCCGCGTTACAATATTCCACCACTGCCTTTCCTTTCCTACTGTTGTCTTGCTTAAATTACTGCCAAACAGGCCATCAGACCTGAGATGGGCTACTATTGTTGTAGTCATGCAGATAACTGCTGTTAAAGCCAAAAATAAGCTACAACAATATTTTGCATGCAACCAACTTGCCCATTACCTTGTCGCGCACTACTAACTGCATTTGAACTGTACTAAAATGGTTTTTGTACGTAGACTTGTCTTGCATCTTGATCACATGTTGACTTTTCAAAGCAGCTGCAAACCCGATTACACCGAGCTCAATAGAAATGAAACTCAATGCAATTCAAAATCACAGCCACTTAGCACATTTTTTACTGGAAAATGCATCATACACCGTCTGCCGTATTGAGTATATACTGGAAGCGTTGCAATAAATCTAGTCACTTACTTACTGTTTACTAAGTTGTGCCTGGGTGTTCATTGTGTGCTTAGAGTTTGTCTTTTGCTGAATAGCTTCTTGATTTATAATCATTCACATTATCATCAAATTAAAGTTAACAATTTTTTCTAATTATCAAAATATAACGTTACAAACTGTGCAGCTACAACTGCAATATATTACAACAGACAGGTTTTCCAAATAGGCCTCTGAAACAAGACAAACAACAGAAAAATTCCTTAGCTACCATTTTGCATTATGCAACTAGTAATGCATCATACCAATAATGTATTTACAGCATAAGCTAGAAAATGAATTTTAAAATGAAACTGCGGCATGAAGCTTGACAACCATGGGAATTTACCATAGGTGGGCACAAGTCCGTTAATCGTTAATCCGTTAATAACGAAGCTAACTTTTTCATTAACTCGTTAATCCGTTAAAAAGTTTTTTCATGTTAACGGACTAAATTAACTTCCGTTAAGTGCTGTTAACGGACTAAAGTAACTTTCGTTAAGTTCTGTTAACTTCCGTTAAGGTGTTCATCGTTAATATCATGCAGCTTCGTTGTGCATTTGAACTTCTTTTTTTCTTGAAATTAGATTAGACTGTAAAATGTAACTTTCAAAACACAAAAAGACCACCGTAGCAATAAATATTTCCTTACAATCAGCTCAACAGCGTCAATACGTGTTCTAGAAGCGAGTGAATAAAACGAAATGTAAATTACACGCAAAATGTTAACGGATTAACGGACTTTATTAAGTTCCGTTAATTAAAGCTGAAAATAACGGATTAACGTTAACGGAGGTGTGAAGTTTGTTAACGGACTGTTGGTTAACGAAGCTAACGTTTTCCATTAACTTGCCCACCTATGGAATTTACCATATTTAGGCTAGTATTATTATCATTCAGTTATAGACAGGATAAACACTGAACTTTCAAGTGGAAATCAAATAGGCTTTTCATTTTCAACCGCCTATAGTTTATACTTAGCTTTTTATTAGGATAATTCTAGTTGCGGCTTTACAGCAAAAAGTTTTGGTCATTGTCACAGTTACACTAACAAACTTGTTTCTAGGCTAGAATTGTAAATTCTTATTTTAACAGTTCAAAAAGCTTAATTCTGGTCTGCAAAAAAACAAATTAGATTGCCAAGTGCCACCACTTTATATCACCTAAAACTATCCATAGATATCGGAAGTTTCATTAGGCCACTATAGTTAAGCAGGTATATACCGGTAAATACCGGTACTCAACCTATCGAATAGTCTATTTATTTTCCTCACTAACCCATCATATTTACTGTGGTACTGGCCGCTGGGAAGCATATTACTCTATTAATACTTCAGACCTATGATAGCAAATAACTATATCAGAAGGGTGTTATTACACGTTACTTACGAAGTAGGCTACCTTTGTTTGGTACAGCCGGCTACTTATGCTACTGATTTCTCTAACTTCTATACATCTTCGCAACTTAAATTTTTGTTTGACAGACCACTAATAGGTCTAACAATAGCAAACTCAGCTTTAAATCTGTCCAAATCGTTTAACCCAGTTTATTTTAGTCTTTTAGTAAACTTGACAGTGCTTAGTCCCATTTAATTGCATTGTATTCGCGGTATTTTTTGCCAAATATCCCGCTTACCGCTAGGGGAGCCAGACGAACACGCAAAATTGCATAAGAAAAAAAGCAAATTTGCACTGTGCATGATATCTTGTTATTGTAGGATCCATGGTTAGGGGGACATTATTGTCCTCCCATGCAGTTACTGCATTGGTTAAATATTTTCAGACCAGCAATTAAGACCTCATCTTCTACCGTTTCTATTTAAATGAAAAAATAACAATAAAACATGCCAAGACAATTCACTAGGCTACTGATTTACAGTTCTTGATGGAAAAGCTGAAAAGCCTGAATGTTTTTGTTTTAGTACTTCACCACATATATGCCAAATATAAGCTATTTTAATCTTGCAAATGACTGCTGGTGAGAAATCATGCAATATAAAGTTTCAAAAAAATTAACAGCATTAAACAACATTGCATACAGTTACCAGCACGTAAAAGGCAAAATTCGACTTACTTTTTGATGACGAAAGACTTTTATTGGCACAGTGATAATTTTTTTATTTTTTTTGTTGAAGTTTTTTAAGTAAAAGTGATGGATGAATTAGTGCACGTGAAAGAACAACACAGTAAGCTAATTAACTGATTACTACTGCAACCATGCTACAACAGTAGCTACTTCATACCGAAAGCAATAAGCCTATAATCATCTGCAAGAAATTACAAAGATTGGCTGACGATTTAAGGTTGCTGGGTTGAACTTAAAGGGGCAGCAAAGTCTAATTTTTGTATTTTAACACTAAATATGAATAAAATAACTGATTACCAACGTTTTTGTCCCGTTCTTTGATTGTTTGTAGTTAAATAGCTTTAACGGGACAGATTTTGACTTAACGGAACGAAATTTCGGCTGTGGCAACATTACACCATCAAATTTTTAAAGGCGGTGAATCATCCAGCCAATTCCGGTGGTTTACAATAGCTAAAATTGAACTATAATTTTTGATATTTTTTGTTTTGATTTTGGAGCTGCGTTTGCAAAGATATTTAACAAATACAAAAAGATGTCCCCCCGAAAAAAGTTTTTGGAAACTCTGAGTTTTGATCTTCCCACCAAAACCACAGTAGGCCTAATGGTTTAGAGAACTGTGGTAGGCCTAATAGTTTAGAGATAGTTTATTTTTAAATAGTTTAGGCCTAATTAAGCCTAACTATCTCTAAACTATTAAGCCTGATTATTTAGAGATAGTTAGGCCTAATAGTTTAATAAGATTACTGTAGGCCTAATAGTTTAGTGAACTGTGGTTTTGGCGGGAAGATCAAAACTCAGCGTTTATAAATACTTTTTCGGGGGGACATCTTTTTGTATTTGTTGAATATATCTTTGCAAACGCAGCCCCAAAATCAAAACAAAAAATATCAAAAATTATAGTTCAATTTTAGCTATTGTAAACCACCGGAATTGGCTGGATGATTCACCGCCTTTAAATGAGCTGTGGACTGGTTTCAAACGAGCTTTGCCAGATCGTGGGTACCGATTGGGGTAGGATGGGTTTTTGCTGTGCCTTTAGCAAGTAAACTTGCTTTTCCAAAGTAAAATTACACTTTTTTATTTGAGTTTGTTTCTTTTAGCAAAAGGTATTCGATTTGTTGCACTTACAAAGAAACTTGTGTACAAAACAATAATTTAATTTTTATTCTCTCTAGCGCACCACTAAAATCACTGATGCGCATAGCTGTTGATTTGAAACGAAACTTTGAGGAGTTGGCTGGCTGAGCTGCAGTTAGATTTTATGTGATATTTTTGGTGTGTTTTAGACTGGGGACCTGTTCCTTTTTTATAAATAAGCAGTGGTGGGCAGTAACTAGTTACAATTGTAACTAGTTACTGTAACTAGTTACTTTTTTAGTAACTGTAACTGTAACTTCGTTACTTTTTTTCAGATGTAACGATATTTGTAACTAGTTACCAGTTTAGAGCCCTAAAAAAAGTTACAGTTACAGTTACTTTTTTTACTACATGCTTTGAGGCAAATTATAGATTTTTTATGAATTCCATTCAAAATTATTGTATTACAATGGCAACATAGGACGCACAGTCGCATGTTTGATCAACCATAACCTTTTATCCATATTTTCTTCACTGTGTTCACTGGACTATACATGTGGTTGCTGGTTAAAATTTAAGTTAAAGCCGTCAGGCCTGTTTTTAGTCTAAATTTTTAATCACTAAAGTAACTGTAACTTGTAACTGTAACTGTAACTAGTTACTTTTTCAAATTTGTAACTGTAACTGTAACTTAGTTACTTTTTTTGCCAAGTAACTGTAACTTGTAACTAGTTACTTTTAGAAAGTAACTTGCCCACCACTGTAAATAAGATAATAAGACAATGTAAACGAGTAAAGCAACAGGTTACGATTAAGTTTACTGTACGATATAGGTTTACTTGCAGTGTAGTGAAGGTTGGCTAACCCCTGTACTGGTGTAGTAAGTTTGCTGATTTTACAGTTTTATTAAGTACCGTAGTGCCAGTCGGTTTTTGCTTTTACCTTCTTGCCGTAGTTGAGAACTGCTGTTGCTGTTTTTATTCTTTCGTGTGAGTCCTGTCCTGTACTGTAGTATTGTGATTGTGAATTATAGTTTTACCGGTATTTCTGGCTGTTTGGAGTTTGAGCTGGAGGTTTCGTTAGTGGCCTGGATTCGTTTAGGTGGCTGCTGTCTGGTGTACAGCCCTATCTTGCGCTCCCGTCGCTCTCAGATCCTTGGATTCCGGTCTCTAGACTACCAGATTCAGGAGGATACACGACTAGCTATCTTATTAGTAAAGTATAGGTCCTTAAGTTATTTAGACTACACACCGCTAGGTGCGCAGAAGAGCTGTTCTGTGTACAACTTGAATCATAGGCCTAGGCTACCACTGAAGCGACAGCGAAAGTTAGTTGTTGCCTGTAATTAGTAGAGGAAAACTTAGTGTGAAAAAGCACTAAACTAGGCTTTATAGCTTTTAAAATCTATAGGTAGGTTATTGATAGTGAAGGAGGTCTAAGGTGTTGGTAGGCTACCAGGCCTATGATACCGTAGCTTAAATCTGCAATGTATCGGTAATATACCGGTAGGTTAAGAAGACCACGAAGTTTAAATCAACTACAATTGTATTAAAGAAATCTAAGTGCGAATAATTTGCCTCTTGATAACTACAGAAGTGAAACAGCTTTTAGTTCCAGTAGTTCAGTTACCCAGTTCAGTTCAGATTTACTACGGGTAGGTTTCAGTTACCGTAGGTGAGCACAGAAGATACTGATACAGGTTAATACCGTAGGATAGTGCTGAACAGTTTTTTAATGTGTTCATTTTTCAAATTATTTTATACCAGTAGTAGTGTCAGCTTTTTTCACTACAGTACAGTACGCCATTATTGACTTAGGCCTACCTGTTGCAAACAGCTTGACTTGCGTCGTTATGGTAGCAACAGAGCACAGCGACACCAACGGTAGAATTCAAATTTTTTAAAAAAAGTGAAGGGAAATACAATAAATAGCTGGAAAAAGAAATGCAAATATCTTTCGATATAGAAGTCGAAGAATTCTAAAATTTGTCTCAAAAAAAACTTTAAAAATATAAATTTTGTTTGCATATAAAAAATTGAGGTAAAATTAGACTTTGCTGCCCCTTTAACATATTTAAGCATGGAGCAAGACTAAACATACTTAAGATGAAGACAAGGCCCAGGGCCAGTCTACTACACTGTCTGTTAATCTCATAAAAATATAATCTGTAATTATAACATAGTCGTTATGATTATAATTAATAGCTCAATACTGTTACGCAAAAACTCATCTGTGCAAAATGCAAAGAGTTTTCGGAGAGTAAAACAGTAGACTTTTTAATACAAGAAATTGGCTATTTTGCCTCAAGAGGCAAAATAGTAGCCTATTTTTCCCTTATTTGGGTTAGGCAGGGGTGCCGGTCTTTGTTGAGCATTGCTGGGGATAATTTGCAATTTTACCCCAATTTTGCCCTATTTTCAACATTAGGGGGGATGAACCTCGATCACGATTTTGTTCAGGTGAGCAAATTAAGCGAAGACCAAAAAAAGTCTTTACCAAAAATGGAACACTTTTTTTCTTCGAATTCAAGTGGACACCTATGCTTAGATGCACACCAGAGTCAAATTATTGAGGGGGGATACAGATGTAGACTATACTCAAACTATTGGGGGGATACAGTCAAATTATTGAGGGATATATCCTGCATATAGAAATAGGCTATTAAGGCAGTGGCTATTTTGCCTCTACAGGCAAAATAGCCACTGCCTTAATACAATTTCTATATGCTACGCCTTAGCACTTAACCACCTTTAACAAAACTACAATCAAAAAGAGAAAACTAAACCTATAATGAGAAAATTCAACACCATATATCTGTGAGCAATTAAATTCTATTTGAATAAGGTATAGGCCTATGGTATAGGCCTACTGCTGTAGGTTTTTTAAATTCTTTTGAAAAATGATTATTCTTAATTCCATTCTGTGGTTCATGTATAACCGCATGGATTTGGTGAAGACTGACCTATTAATGAAACTGGTAGGTGAATACTATGAAGATAATGAAAACCTATTAATGAAACTGGTAGGTGAATACTATGAAGATAAAGATATTGAAGACGCCAAATCACTGCTCTTTGATAAACTACCCTCTCAACGCAATGTCAAAAGAAAAGGAGATAATAAGAAAGAAATGAATCTAAAAGATATTCTGCAAGCATTACACTCCTTGCCTAATGAGAAGCAGCAATCAGACCATGATGCTGACTGTCTAATCTTTGCTACAGCAAACTGTCACTTTCCCTCTTTGGAGGTAAAGAATATTGATGCAGGCACTATTGTGACAGATATAGTGTCCTTGAAACAGGAAGTGAAGGAACTGAAAGAAGAAAAATATCAAAGTCAAAAATTATCTGATCAAATGACAGAATTAAGAAGTATGGTGTCAGAGTTATCTGCATTAACAAAAAAGAATTCTAGCAAAAAATATCCTGTTTTCACAAACAGTCTAGATCCAGCATCAAATCCAAATTTTTCCAATTCAGAGCCTAAGGAAGCAACTGAAAATAAACCCAGCCCATCTTGGTATGTTCAAACTTTGAATGAAAATTCTCAAGAAAATGATCAAAGCAAAGCTTTATATTCTGAAAAAGTAAAAAAGCCAGGCAACAGCATTGTAGAGAAATCCAGACCTATGGCCAAAGAAGTAAATAATGATAAAAGTTGGGAAACAGTAAAGAAAAAGAAAAAAACACATCTAGGAAAGCTTTCGGGATCTTCTCTTAAAACAGTTCCGCGACGATTGCTACCTGCTGATGTTTTTGTATCTCGCCTAAATCCAGATACTTCAGAATCCGATATGACTTACTTTGTCAAGTTGCAATTCCCCCAAGCCACCAATGTGACATGCACTAAACTGAAAACCAAGTTTGATAGCTACTCTTCTTTTAGAATTATGCTAAATGGAATAAATTTCAAAGACTCCTTAAATCCTGATAGTTGGCCAAATGGCGTTTTAATCAAACAGTTTTATTCACCTGCTCTTTCAAAAAATCAAGCAGGTTCATCTGCACACTCAGATAATGCTGAAAAATTAAATAACACTTAAGCCAGATGGAGAGTCAAACATTAAAGCTAGTTTCGTATAATTGTAGAGGTGTGATGAAGTCTTGGCTTGATGTTGAGAATCTGTGCCGTAAACATGATGTGATTCTTTTACAAGAGACTTGGTTAACAAAGCAAAACCACTCAATCTTATCTTTTGTAAGTCCTGATCATTTTTCATTTGCTTTTTCCCCTGTCACTGATGAAAGCGGGATCAGACGTGGCAGACCTTATGGAGGAATAGCAATCTTGTGGAACAAGACACTCAAAAATGTTGTAGAGGTACGTAGCTCCAGTGGCTCTATCATTGGCATTAAAATTTCTGGCTATGATAGAGATTTGCTTATCATTAATGTTTATCTGCCATATTGCTGTCCTGACAACGTTGATGACTTCATGAATAAACTGGGAGAAATTAATGCACTGTGTGAAGAACACAGTGACTGTAGCCCATTCATTTTGGGCGATTTTAATGCCTGTACTTCAAATAATTTTGCCCTATTCTTTCTGAATTTTGTGAAGACAATGGATTTGTCTTATCTGATTATGAATTACTTCCACCGGATAGTTTCACTTTTATAAGTGATGCACATGGAACTACTTCTTGGCTGGACCATTGCATGTGCACAAATGAATCTCATGCTGCTGTTAAGAAAATCTCAATTCGACAAGACTTCATCATTTCAGATCACCGCCCTTGTCAGGCTGTAATTAATTGCAACTCACGACAGTTTGAAGACTTTGACCAAAAACTCCAGCAAAATAGGTCGAGCCCTTCTCGTGTGGCTTGGGATAAAGTTTCTGATGAACAAAAGTTTGAGTACTTCAACCTGACTCGAATTCTAATGAGCTCTATTCTTCCACCTTTAGAAGCCATACATTGCAACAATACTAATTGCACAAACAACTCTCATGTGGCTGCTACAGAACACTATTATGATCAGATTGTTGACTCACTACTTAAATCATCATCCAGTTTGAGCCAAAACAAACCAAGCAATGTAAGAAAAAATCCGGTAATACCTAATTGGAATCAAAATGTAAAAGCTGCTCATGCAGCAGCAAGGCAATCCTATCTGACCTGGATTAAGCTTCAGAAACCTACTGCAGGTCTTGCATATGAAAGTATGATTAACTCTCGCAAAACTTTTAAATATGCTCTGAGAAAAACGAAATCTATGAATGACCAGTTGTTTGCTGACAACATTGCAGCAAGTCTTACCTCGGGCCAATCTTCACCAAATTTTTGGAAGCATATTAATTTAGCAAATTACAACAAATACAAAACTCCTGTTTCCACCTGTGTAAATGGTCAAACTGGTAATCAAAACATTGCTAATATGTGGGAAGATCATTATAAATCTCTCATGAATTTTCCTGAAACTGAAGCGGAATCCGTAGCGAAACAGTTTGTGCACCAAACTTTAAGTAATTGTGACCTTAATAAGTTGAACCCTTTGCCTCCCTGCGATGTAGGGCTCATTCAAGCTCAGTTACATAAATTAAAACGAAAATGTGCTCCTGGCTTAGACAACATATGCACTGAGCATTTAATTTACTCACATCCCTTGATATCTGTTCATATTAGTATGCTGTTTAATCTGTGCTTAACTCATGGCTTTATACCTAACCGTTGTATTGCATCTATGATCACACCTGTAGTAAAAAGTAACAAAAATAGCGTTAGAGATGTTAATAATTATAGACCTATTGCTTTAGCTTCGACTTTTTCAAAACTTTTTGAATTAATTTTGTTAAAGTATTTAGAATCATTTCTACATACTTGTGACAATCAGTTTGGATTCAAATCTGGACATGGCACAGATTCTTGTGCATTTTTGCTGAAACAAGCCATTAACCATTACAATCAACATGATACTCCCCTGTATGCAATTTTCCTGGACTCCTCGAAAGCTTTTGATCGAGTCTGCCATTATATTTTATTTCAGAAGCTTATTGAAAAGCAGGTTCCTTTAATTTTGGTGCGATTTATTATGTATTGGTACAAAAACCAAATGATCACTATTAAATGGAATAATGTCTTTTCACGCTGTTTCTCCATAACCAACGGGGTCAGACAAGGTGGCATTTTGAGCCCTTATTTGTTCAATATCTACATGGATCAGCTTTCTGTTAAGTTAAATCAACTAAAAATTGGTTGCTGTATTGGGGACAAGTGTTTAAACAATCTTATGTACGCAGATGACATTTGCTGCTTTGCTCCTAGTTTCAAAGGCTTACAAAGGCTTATAGATACTTGCGTCGAATTTGCTGCAAAACACAATATTGTCTTCAATTGCAGGAAAACCAAAGCTATGTATTTTCCTTGTAAATTCTTCAAAACCACTGATCATAATCTAACTGTGAATGACCAGCATGTTGAATTTGTGAATAGTATTAAATATCTTGGTGTTACAATTAGCAGTGTTCTTTCTGATGAACTTGATATTAAAGCTCCAGTAAGATCTATATATTGCATAGCTAATATGCTTCGTACTAGGTTTTTCAAATGCTCTGTTAATGCAAAAAACATTTTGTTTCGTTATTTTTGTTCCTCTATTTACGGCATCAATCTTTGGTGTCGTTATCCTGCGTCCAGTATAAATCGTCTTCGTGTAGCTTACAACAATGCTTATCGTATACTTTTTAATCTCCCTAGAAGAATACACATCAATGAAATTATGGTTAATAACGGCATCTCGACTTTTTATTCGTTAATGAGAAAACATACTGCAAATTTCATAATAAGATGCAAGCACTCTCCAAACGCTTACATTCAACAAATTTTTGGCTCTGCATGTTTTCTTTATTCTTATTTTTCAGTACATTACTCAAAATTACATTTTGGCTAATTTAGCACGCATGTTTATGCTTTGTGTTGTGCCTGATAAATTTGTTTGTGAGTTTTTGTTTTTTCGCGTTATTATGGACCTTTGTTGAGTCTGATACAAATAAATAATAATAATAATAAATTAGTTCTGCCTATTTACTTCAGGAATAATTCAGCAA
This sequence comes from Trididemnum nubilum, assembly GCA_963965965.1. Taxonomy (NCBI): domain Eukaryota; kingdom Metazoa; phylum Chordata; class Ascidiacea; order Aplousobranchia; family Didemnidae; genus Trididemnum; species Trididemnum nubilum. The sequence continues at coordinate 18,557,437 of OZ014477.1, forward strand.
TTGACTATGTGTTGAGCAAGGTGCACTTTGTGCAGCTACTGGGACCAAGCAGGAAGGGCGACTGGCATGTGATTTATTCAACAAGCCTATGCACAGTGCAGCAAGCCTCCAATAACCAAAAAAAACTTAATTTCGTGATTAATTTGTCAAAATCTGGATTCAGGCTATATAGACATTGGTAAGTTACTGCTGTGAGGTTGTACGGTAAGTTATGATACCTGATATAGGCTAGCTAGGCCAGCAATTAGAAACCTCCTGCATGTTCACTCTTGGAAATTCAAAAACCTTTCAACACTTGGCTAACCTACCGTTTTTTTAACAGCTGGTTCAGCGGCTAAAATATTCATATTATTGAAAACATAACCTGCTTTCATGAAAGCCTATGACGGGAAGCTGTAATAGTGTAAATTTTTAAAAGTTACTTTGCAAAAAAAACATGCGTAATGCATTAACGTAATTAACTAATCAATAACAGACTAAACAAACTCTGTTGAGCACTTTTTTATTCAACTTATTGTAGTAGGTCTAGGTCTACTGACAAACTCGGCAATCGGTTACTTTCTGCAAGGCTTAACAAAGCAGTTTGGATTGCCCTTTTGCCTTGTCGCATTCTTCAATTTTGACAATAAAACACCTAAGTTCATATAAAACTGTCAATTTGGATTAAACGTTTTCTATTAGGCAGTAATTTTTTGGTTTAAGGTCAAAAAATCTAAAAACCTATGTGAGATTTACGCCCTTCAACAACGCTTCTAATCCGTTTGTAACAATAAAACTTGACCTAAAATACAAAATATGAGAAGAATTTGGCATAATTTACTAATAAAATCAACAAACAACACCCTCAGACTTCTCATTTTCTTGCAATTCACTCAAACGTTACGTTGCACCAGCAAACTCAAAAACGCGATTTTGGAACCACTTTGAGCTCCATGATTTCCCGCCAAATCCCGTCCGCATGATTTGTGTTATTAATGGACTTTGATTAAAGCCATCCGCTTTTTTTTGGAAGCTCTGCAACCTGTGTGGGAGCGCACGACTGCATTTGCGCTCTCTCTCTCTCTCTCTCCAATCTAAGCTATTCCCCAAAATCTAACCCTAAGCTATTGCCAAAAGTTAAACCCTAACCTCAACTAGATGGTAGTTTCCCAGCAAACCCAGTGAACGACCGACGCATAGCTAATGCTGTGACGCTCAGAAGTACTTTTTGTCTACCTTAAAATCAGCAATTATTCCAAATCATCTGATTATGGAACCTCCAGAAAAGTGGAGTCAAAATATTTGTCTGTTAAATATCTGCTGATATCATGAAACACTGGCACCCTAGCTTGGGCCGTTCAAAAAATGATTTTTGGGGTGTCCATTTGGAGGGTCCCTGGGGGGGTGGCACCCCCAAACTACGTCAAAATATTTGTATGTTAAATATCTGCTGATATCAAAACAGACTGGCACCCAAGTTGAGGTATCCAAAAAATTAATTTTGGGGGGTCGCTGGGAATGTGGCACCCCCAAACTATGTCAAAATGATTGTCTGTTAAATATCTACTGATATCAAAAAAAAGTAGAACTCTAGCTTGAGCCATTCAAAAAATTAATTTTTGGGGGTCCATTTGGGGGAGTCCTCCAGGGGGGTGGCACCCCCAAACAATGTCAAAATATTTGTCTGTTAAATATCTACTAATATCAAAACAAACTGGCTCCCTAGCTTGAGCCTAAGAAAAACTTGATTTTTGGGGGGTCCCCGGGGGGGTGGCACCCCCAAACTATGTCAAAATATTTGTTTGTTGAATATCTACTGATATCAAAACAAACTAGCACTCTAGCTTGAGCCGTTCAAAAAATTGATTTTTTGGGCCCCATTTTGGGGGGGTTCCCGGTAAAGTTGCCCAAAAAAATTTCGGGAGAAAAAATTGCATTTGCAGCTCAACAACTTTACAGAAAAATTAGATTTCAGTGAGTTGTGGTTTAGAAGAAGAAGAGCGTACAAAAATTAGGAAGAAAAAAAAGGAAAGAAAAAGGAAAAACTAGATGGGAGTTTGCCAGCAAACACAGTGAACGACCAACGCATAAAAGTACTTTTTGTCTACTGTAAAATCAGCAATTATTCCAAATTATCTGATTATGGAACCTCCAGAAAAGTAGAGTGAAAATGTTTTTCAGTTAAATATCTCCTGTCATCATGAAACACTGGCACCCTAGCTTGAGCCGTTCAAAAATTGATTTTTGGGGTGTCCATTTGGGGGGTCACCCGGGGGGTGGCACCCCCAAACTATGTCAAAATATTTGTCTGTTAAATATCTGCTGATATCAAAATAGGCTGGCACCCAAGTTGAGCCATTAAAAAAATTGATTTTAGGGGGGTGTCCGCGGGGGTGGCACCCCCAAACTATGTCAAAATATTTGTCTGTTGAATATCTGCTGATATCATAAAACACTGGCATTCTAAGTTAAGTCGTTCAAAAAATGGATTTTTGGGAGGTCCATTTGGGGGGTCCCTGGGGAGATGGCACCCCCAAACTATGTCAAAATATTTGTCTGTTAAACATCTACTGATGTCAAAAAAAAGAAGAACTCTAGCTTGAGCTGTTCAAAAATTGATTTTTGGTGGGTCCATTTGGGGGTCCCTGGGGGGGGGTGGCACCCCCAAACTATGTCGTCAAAATATTTGTCTGTTAAATATCTACTGCTATTAAAAAAAAAGTAGCACCCTAGCTTGAGCAGTTCAAAAAATGGATTTTGGGGGGGTCCTTGGGGGTGGCACCCCCAAACTACGTCAAAATATTTGTCTGTTGAATATCTGCTGATATCAAAATAGACTGGCACCCAAGTTGAGCTATTCAAAAAATTGCTTTTTGAGGGGTCCCCAGGGGGGGTGGCACCCCCAAACTATGTTAGAATATTTGTCTGTTAAACATCTACTAATATCAAGAACAAGTAGAACTCTAGCTTAAGCCGTTCAAAAAATTGATTTTTGGGGGGTTCATTTAGGGGGGTCCCCGGGGGGTGGCACCCCCAAACTATGTCAAAATATTTGTCTGTTGAATATCTACTGATATCAAAACAAACTAGCACCCTAGCTTCAGCCGTTCAAAAAATTGATTTTTTGGGGGCCCCATTTTGGGGGGTTCCCGGTGGAGTTGCCCCAAAAAATCTCGGGATAAAAATTGCATTTGCAGCTCAACAACTTTATTCAAAAATTAGATTTTGATGTGCTGTGGTTTAGGAGAAGAAGAGCGTACAAAAATGAGGAAGAAAAAAAAGAAAAAAAATATATACCTCATTGCGGCCGAAAGTGGGTTGGTTGGGATGAAAGGGTATCTTGAGACATACAACCCTATGAAATATTTTTTGCCGTACTTAAGCCGTTTTTGATTGAGACGGCTTTTTACGCCAAACTTGCGGGGCGGTTTTCTGGTTCTAAAACCGAAGTCACGTGACCTATTGCCTCGAAATTGTGTACAAACATACAACTCATTAATCTCAAACTGCTGTCAAAATTTCATGTAGCTAGACCCAACCGTTCTCGAGTTATAAGCAAAAGTCGGAAATTTCGCACTCGTTAGTTGGAAAATGGCCGAGTAAAAACAAAGGAACACGCGACGCGAGCGTCAGTCGTTCCAATTATAGTTCAAGTTTAGCTTTTGTAAGCCACCGGAATTGGCTGGATGATTCACCGTCTTTAAGCAGTTTTTGACAGAGACCGCTTTTCACGCCAAACTTGCGAGGCGGTTTTCGGGTTCTAAAACCGAAGTCACGTGATCAAAGTCACGTGAAATGGTGGATTCAAGTTCGATTTCTATGGGGTCAAACCAAAGACTTAAAAATATGCTATTCAGCCTATTCCCAGGTTTCCGCTTGACGTGCGGCACTAAATATGGGACAATGCAAAGCCTCCACCGTGTGCGGTAGACAAGTGGCAGTCTGCTGCTAAAACGATGGACGCTAGTTCGATTCCCAGTTAGGGATGGGCATTTTAGAATAGTTGGCTATTCCAGAATTATTATGAATAGCTAAAATCGAATCCAGAATACCGAATCCTATTCTGGTTTATATTAACTTATTTTGCTGAAAAAGTGAACACCAGTCAACCACCACCGATATCTAGAAAAATGTATTCAACGATTTGCTTAATTAAAGCAGCACTTTATTGCAGTTCATGACATTCAGTGCTTCTAAATGTTCTCCACTTAGTTGCGTTCTTATTTCGCTTACAGTCAAGCCTGCACTCGAGAATCACCTTTCGGAAGAAGCTGATGTTGCGGGAATGCAAAGGTATTTTAAAGCAAGTTGCTTCAAATGAGGTATTTAAGAATTTGTGGACCACTATTTCATGTGTCCCACTTAAAAGGTCAAAAGTTTGAATTTTGGAGGGCTCCGTTTGGAGAAACTTTTCTTTATATTTGCCTACCCTGAAAATTTCATGTGTCTTGCACGAGTGGTTAAACAGTTGGAGTTTTGACAGCCCTGTTTGGGGGGGTGACCCCCACTTTGATACCCCCAAATTTTGTCAAATTCTATCTTTTCTTTATATTTACTCACCGTTAAAAATTTCATGTGTCTAGTTTAAAAGGTTAAAAAGTTTAAATTTTTTAGGGCCCGTTTGGGAGGGAGAAACCCCAATTGTGGCATCCCCAATTTTTGTTAGGTTTAGTTCATTTTTAATATTTACCAGGGGTGGGCACAAATAACATTACTTCAAAAGCGCAGCAAAGCGCAACGATCGTTTTAACCACTAAAAGCGCAGCGCAAAATGCGCAATTGAATTGTTTTAATTTCTGAAGCGTAGCGCAACTTCCACAATCAACTTTTTAATTCAGTTGAAGTGCAACGCAATTCCGCAATTGCGGAACGGCATTTTCGTACCAAGTTAAAGCGCATTCTAACTTCCGCAATTGAAATTTCTCAACACAATGCAAATACCGCACTTTTTTCGATTTTTGGCAAAAAAGAGTAAATAATAATTTGCTAAAAAAAGACTGACATTTATCTAAATTACGATCAAAATCGAACAAAATTAAGTTCAATGCATAGAATTGCGCTATTAACCGAAAAAATGGTTGAAAGCGCAGCGCAATTGAAGCGCAACAAATTTTAAAGACTTTAGTCCGCAACGCAACTTCTGCAATGTTTCAAAATAAAAAATTAAAGCGCAACGCAACTTCCGCAATTGCGGAGGTTGCGCAAGTTGCGCTTTGCGCTTCTAATTGCGCTTTGCCCACCACTAATATTTACCCATTCCTAAAAATTTGATCCATCTAGCTGTAATGATTTAAAAGTTCAAGATTTTAGAGGACCCGATTGAGGAAGATCCCCCAACCTGGCCCCCCCCAATTTCAGTTGCACAAAAGTCCTTCCAGATATCTTCAATTGCTCAAACTTTCAATACAGTGCGTTTTGCGGTTTAAAAGTAGATAGCGGCAGAAGAAAAAGAAAAAAGATGCAAAACAAGAAAAATGGTATTCAAATTGGGGTAAATGAACATCACCAGAAGAAAGGTGATTGATAGCGCGCTGAAAAATCACAAGCCATTTTTCATCAATATCGGTTCAAATTTGTCAGCTTTTTGCCAATTTTCCGTCTGTAAAATTTTGATCACGTGACCGGACGCTCCCAAACTTGGTTTAAATAAAGCATTCATCAGCATCCACCTTGTGTTCAAATTTTAGCTGTGCACGTCAAGTGGTTGTTGAGTTATGGGAGAATCAATAAATTTTCAAGCGAAAAATCGCTGTTTTTTTAATGTTTTTCGTGTCTTAATTTACTTTCACGTGACTTAGGATTCCCGAAATTGGCACACATGACACTTTCATTGATTTTTATGTTGAGTCTCAATTTCAACTTCCTAGGTTTCACCGTTTTTCTAGTTATAAGCAAATCAATCTTCATCTGCCAAAACTCGCCAACAAAAACAAAGGTGCTAAGTGCTCACGCGAAGTCCCAATTGCAGAGCAAATGGTTCACTTACCTTTTATGTGAGAATTAACAGCAAACAATTTTTGCCAACGTAATAGCGTTGATTTAGAACCGGTTCCAATTATCCGGCTTAAAGTTCAATTTGGATTCTGGATAGTTTGGAATCGGGATCCTTCTGGATTCGGTATTCTGAAATGCCCATCCCTATTCCCAGTTGGGTCAAACCAAACACCATTAAAGTTGGTATTAACAGCTTCCCTGCTTGACGTTCAGCGATTGAACTGACAGTGTGGAGCATCCACTGTGTGTGGTCGACAGGTCCTTTCGAAGAAATGTTGCCTGGGTGACGAGCCGTCGGCAACACTGAGTCCGATTTTACCGGCCCGAGATTTAAACCTCAGACCTCCCGCTTCAGAGATGAACGCGTTACCGCTCGGCCAACTGGTTGGTTGAGCGAAATTAGACGTAAGAGAAAGATGAGCTTTACCTTCGTTGGTGTTGTCATCAGGCACATGCCATTATGTGATGTCACGCTGGTTGGGCTCTGGAGCAGGGCCTGTCTATCAAAGGTTAGACGATTGACTGGTCCACGATAACTGACCGCCAACGAACTCTAATGTTGGCGTCACTTGACTAGGTTCGGGATTGACAACTTTGTCAATTTTTTCTTGCAGAAGAGACAATGAAGTGATGTGGGAACATCTTCGTGTCCTGCAGTCATCGACGATTAAATATGCTTCACGCATTTATGAAAAAGTGCAGTAATTTTTAAGGTAATATACGTGTTACAGCCAAATAGCTGTTCTGTGTTTCTTGAGAGGTCTCCGCTAATGATGTTTGGAATGGATTAGTTTAATTTTGCGGTACCCGTCGTGCTTCATTGCATGGCGTGGTCAAACAATAGAGTTTATCACATGTCTAGCTCGTAGCTCCTCGATTCAAGTCATTTTGTATTTGACGTGGTCGCGAGAGGACGCATATTTTTCGGAGCTCTCCTTTTGAGTACAAAGCAGCATGTGAGTACGATGTCAGTTAAAGATTTGTTATAAGTTTACAGCATTGGTAATAGTCTGATCAATATTTGAGGTTAAAAGTTATCTATCGTGAATGGTGAAATTGTAAACCTGTAGTTTTCACTACTATTTGCGACAATTATTAGAACTACGTATAGCAGTTGCGACCGAACACTTTGTTAATCGTATGAATATTGTTTTTCAGAATCAAGTCGCAACAAAATTTAAACCGCGAGTATTTGGCCCATTAATTTCAAATTTGTGTTTGTAGTCGTAATAGAGCACCAAGGCCGCACCTTAATAAATCTGTGTTTTATATTTTCAAGTTTGTGGGCTGTCCGCGCATTTAAAACGTTGCGCTTTTGTCCTGCAGTGCGTGGGCAGACTACGCAGTTCGCCGGGCACTGGTGTAGGTTCGCCAATTCCCCCCAGAGTCGGGATAGCTCCTACAATACGTGAAAACGAATGTGACTTAAAAATACTAATGCATGAGCCAAAAATAAATCACTGTCGTTGTTTTATTCTATGGTAAGGATTGTTTTCTTTCTGGAACCCGGCAGGTCAGTCAGCCAGATCAACCGGTTGTAACGATCTTGTGCATCCAACTTTAGCAGTGGGCCTTAATTAAAAACCATTTTAGGTGTAACAAAGCAGTAAACTACTATTCACGTCCAAGTTCTGTTTAGTTATCGAAAGGCTGCGATACACGGAATGTTTTCCTGTAATGTCAGGAAGACCGCTTTTACTCCACAGCACTTTGCTCTTTTTCACGTCTGCACAAATTTAAGTCGTTTATTTCGAGCCCGGTTTTTTTCTGGTACTGGTACAGAAAACATTATCATGCATTGTCTTTCAGAATCACATAGTCCGTGGGACAGCAACGTAAATCTTAAACAGTAAACTAATGATTATGACCTATGAAATGACGCTGTCTGTTGGTAGTTGCAACCCTCTTGCACTTTAAGGCGCCATCACAGCCAGCACTGTGGAGTAAGAGTTAAAGGTGGTTACAGGGAACTAGTTTTTATTTAATTGAATAGGGTATTCGGTTGATATTTTACTCGGAACGTTTAAAGTAAAATTTTTACTGTTAAAAGTTTATTTTGAAACTAATACTTGTTTTTGTTGATGTTGAAGATGTCTTCAATTAGATTATAAAAGGAAAGAAGAAATTTTGCAAAGCGAACAACATTTCTTATCCTGGTCTTCTTGTGAAGAATGAAACTTCCATATATTACCTCGAAGTACTGCTTTCTGGGATCGAAGCGTTATGTTGGTTTAGATTGAGCAAAGCCATCAGTGCCTAGTGTCTGGAGGATGAAGAGAGCTGCACTGCTGCAGCTATGAAGATCATGACTGAGTTAGTGGAAAACATAAATTTACAACAAACCATGTTTTAAAATTGTGTTTGGCCCAAAACATCTTAAAAGAAACGAAGGGCAGGCATCGGACTGGCCGTTTCCAGTTAATATACCATGATACATTAACCTGCATCATCAATCTTTTTTACAATTTCGCGATTTTCCCGTTACCATACCTTGTATATTGAGTGGAAAACTACGGTACACGTGTCAGTGTCTTACTAGATTGCGACGGAAACATTGTTTAACTTATACTGAACTATAGCAGTGCTGCTTTACTCGTCACTACTCTCAGTAGAAATCATTGTTGATATTGGAATTAATCATAATGCAACATATAGGCTAACATGTTCCGTTTTTGTTTTCCGTTTTTTTCTTTGTACTGCTTAATCAACGGCGAGAAATGTGCGCTAGTTCTCTTGCAATGTTGCGCCAAATGATTAAGCAGCAGTAAGTGAGTAAAATTATTAAAATGTGATTATTTCACCGGAAAATTCAACTCAAAAACAAATCAAATAAAACACGCAAATATGCATGCTAGTCTTAGTTGATTCTTTTTAGTGGCATAGTACAAAATGGGAATAAATAAAAAAAAGTTACTCCAGTTTTCCGGTGGAATAAAATGAGCTTATTATTTTTAATACTCTTTTGCAATAATGATGTAAAGATTTAGTTTACAATAAATTGAATACTTTAGGCTTAAGTTTTTCGATCTCAAAGATAGCTGATTTTAACGCATTGTTTTGCTTTTAGCGTATCCAAAACAGTCATCTGTAATACTTTGATTTCTTGCCTCGTTGATGGGGTGTGCTCGCGACTTCATCATCGTACAGGAATATAACTGTTTTTATAGCGGCCTAGTGAATATAATTTTTGTGGGAGGTGTAGCTCCCACGTTATGACAGAGGTGGGCACGGTACTTTCTTAAAGTACCGCAGTACCGGTACCGGTATTTGCTTAAAAAAAGTACCGTCGGTACCGGTACCATTTTTAAAAAGTACCGCGGTAACGGTACCGGTACTCGGTACCGGTACTTTTTGATAATTCACTCTAATTTTTTTTAAATCTTTGAGGAAGGTTTGTTTCAATTTTGTAATTTTTAGCAAAAAAAAAGCACGACAAACCAAGATTACGAGCAAACATTCACTTTGAGAAAAATCAAATCGTCAATTTGTTACTTAATCCGACTCTTCTGTGCTTTAATCCGATTTAACACTGCCGGCATTTTTGCCCGACTCTCAATTTTTTTGTGATAAATACCTTGAAAAAAACAATTTTTTTCAAACTGAGGCAAATTTCATCACTAATAATTCCTAAAAATTTCAAGTTGTTAGAGGTAAAAGGAAATTTTCCAGTTTTGAGGTTTCCCAAAGTCAATTTCCAAAATCTGAGCATTGTTTTGGCCAATTTATAATTTAAACTAAGTTACGTCATAAGACACTTTTGTGACGTTATCAACGTGACTTAGGCAATTTATGATTCAATTTCCAAAAATAAAGATATGTGTAAAATTCGAATCGCTTGTGACTTCATCGCAAAAATGACATCATTAAAGAAAAAATGTGGCTGTGACGTTCAGGCACGCAGCCAGAACAAAGTTTTTTTGGGCAAGTGAAAATTTGGAAGAGCAATTTTTTCACGCTGGAGGTGATCTCAAAAAAAAAAAGGAACAGAAAAAAGGTCTTCTGTGCGGAAAGCCACCATTTTCTGCAAGCTTTGTGGAGATCTACAAAAAAAAACGTCCTCAGTTCGGAATATCACCATTTTCCATGACTTTTATATATCAAATCAAAATTAATATAACACTTTTTCTTTTCATCCTAAAACTTAAGAATTTTAGTGAATTTTATTTGGGGAACAAGCTAAAATTTGGGGGTGTAAGTACCTCCCTGTTCCCTTGGTTACGTGCCTGCTAGTGACGTTACTATGATGACCTCATGAACTCAGAACCAGTTTTTCTAAAAAAATTTTGGAGAACACTAACCCGCATTTCAAATTCGGTGTTTCCATGACTTATGGTTTGGGAGTTAGAAATTGGAAACATTTTTGTTCCCCATGTAAAATACCTTTGGTCAAATAGCTTACCCAGTGCGAAATAGGGTTAATAGGGTTATGTCTTTCTCTGCAGAGAACACTCTTTCGAACACTGCACTTGAAGGCAGTCCAGTATTATATTTATATCTAATATAAAAATTTTTCAGCGCATCATTCTAAAAGTTTGACAATAAACTAATTTGTATGCGAAGCTTTTGATTGACGAAAAGTTTAAAAATCTTTGTAGCTCTGTCTCGACAAGTGTTATTGCTTGTTTGGTGTAAAAAATTAAAAAAATTTGTGCGAATGTTCACTTTCGTTCATATCGCCGCTCTCATCAAAAGCATCTCGCGCTTCCAATTTTACTTGTAACAAATTAGTTACTTTGGCTTTGAACGTTTGCTGCATTCCTTTATACACAAAGGTGTTTCATCATTTTCGAGCTTGATCGTCACCATAGATGATGATACGGAACTGCGAATGCAGAAATGTTGCAATTACATATTAATTGTTGGCAAGCACATCTTGAACCTTTCGTTGGAGTGAACCGTAACGCTGTATTTCAAAGTTAAAAATTTATTAGCTCTCATCCAAAGAGAGAGAGAGAGTGAGTTTGATTTTCTATGGATGAGTGATAAAAAACTGAAAATACCGAATACTTTTTTAAAAAAGTACCGCGGTACCGGTACTTCGGTACCATTTTTGAAAAAGTACCGTCGGTACCGGTAACGGTACTAAAAAACTACCGCGGTACTTTTGTACTCGGTACTGCCCACCTCTGCGTTATGAGAACGTTAGTCCAACCCTTCATGCTCAAGCTATCCAATTTGCCTCAGCCATGTTCCCTTGGCTCAATGTTACAGAAGATGAATTTTTGTGTTGAATTTAATGTTTTACATGTGACAGTATTTTTGCCTGTTCTAGCCCTTGCCGTTTTCGCGCTCAAAATGTCACTTTCTGTACGATTTTCTAATGCGACGGCTTTTCAGTTTTAATGTGGCAGTTCAGTTTAACGTTCATACGAGACCACGTGAACCAATTCGAGCGATATTTTTACTGCCGTAATGCTAGCTAAAGTCTCTCCCTCATGGTTATATAACGCTGTACTTTTCTTGATACAAAACATGAGCCAGAGCAGATATTTTATAATTATTTTGGGAACTGTATAATTAGAGCTAAGCAGAATCAGTATCTACTGTTGTTTAAGTTTCCAAATTTGAGGGACTATACTGTTTTTACATGTATGAGAGGCTATATTACTGATAATAATAACTTTTCTAATTCATAAATTACTTCAAGAGTGATCTTGGTTTTTGTTCATTGGTGTCAAAAAAAAAGAGTTTGGGAAGTGTGCTTTGTCAGCCGGATTACTGACTAAGTGAGAGCCATCCGCCTGGGGAATCGCCAAAATTTAATGAAATACTTGCTTTTCCACCAATTTTTTGTTATAATTTTGTTGTTCTGAGTGGAAGTTGGTTGACGGCAAATTGGTCATTGTTTTGGTCAACAGTGCCACGTATCAGAGTTAGAAGTCCCTTGATGGTCTGCACAATGCTCTGTGCTGGGTTTATCAACTAAGCAGTTTTTCTGTATGAAATGCAGAGTGATCCGTCTCAAATTATGTTTTAGCTGGGGACGGTGTAGCTAAGTTTTTACAAAGGCATAATTTAATTTCTGCTAACCCCAAAAAAATATAACAAGATTGATTTTTTAATACATGTAATACTTTTTTTATTATTTCCTTTTTTTATATTTTGACACAAGTATTTTTTTTTTCATGAAAAAGTTGCCGTTGACAACATCGTTTGTTTTGCTTGTGTTAGGTTGTATTTTTTGTTTATCGCCAAGCTTAACTTTGCGCCTGTTGCTGTTTAAGTATTGGTATTATATGCAGTTGACGTAGATGACAGCATTGTCTTTCGCTGCTTCCTACCTGCGTACTTCTGACGTGTGATAAAATAAACTTGATAATTGTATATAGACCTAAAGATTGGTATTTTATGTTTGACTACACTCTTTTTTGAACTAGAACACGATGTTCATTTTTTCTCGAAATGTAAGAACAATGCCAGCCTTAGCAGTGAAAAAAATTAGGAACAAATTTTTAATCTAAAAAAAATCCTGCTCGGATTCAAAACAATGAAATTTTAAGTGATTTTTCTGGTATTTGCGAAGTAGCAACGATTAAGTATTAGAGCGCTGTTGCGCAAGCAACGGAGGAAACGTTAGGCTGTCGTTTAATTTGAAAAAAAACTCGCTTTTTCGCTCTTGTAATTTACGATGCTGCAAAATGCCTTTACTCAAGCAGAGCATTGAAAATTAAACAGTTTTTAAACATGGTCGCTAAAATTGACTTCGACACTCTCAAAATGTACCAACAAATGAGGTTCAAAATTGCAAAAAATCAAAAACAGCCACCCTCAACTCAAAATTTGTTTGTTCTTATAAAAAAGAGAGTGTATTACCGTAAAGAGCGAGCTCCTGGCGAAAGTGTGCTTAGTCATGCGAGGGTTGTGGACGTGGGCCTGTTTTCGCTTGTGCACCGTTGACCTCACGAGTATAATGCGATTACAAGCTATGCTATGCATCAACACCATAGTCAGAATTCCATCACAAATTTAATATATAAACAACCAACAGATACACAACATAAAGACTGAATTTATCTTCATGGCCAAAAATTGATGGAGTTTAAAGTAACAGCAGTTTATTTTTTATTCATGCTGTCTTAGGGTTTTCGAAATACAGTATGTAAGTACTTACGATAGCATTATTTGTATTAACAATTTTGGAAACACAAAAATTTAATGTGCAATTGCCATTACATTTTATTCACCAAGCTACCTTGGTCAGGAAACAGCGAAAATATCTTTCGGTCTACGAATCAAGCTGCCAACTGTCTACCACACACAGTGGAAGCGTCACACTGTCACTGTAATCGCTAAGCGCCAAGCAGGGTTGCTGTGAATAACAACTTAAATAACAACAACTTGGTTTGACCCGACCGCGAATCGGACCCGCGTCTATCGTATCAGTAGTAGACGCTCCAACCACTGATTGGTTGATGAATTTTATTTTTTATATCCATTTCATTCGATGTTAGGAATACATGTGTAACTAAAGCAGTTTCGTAACTGAAGTATCTAAAACACGGCGTGTCACTGAATCACACGCAACTGAACAGTAAGCGATCAGGTTAACAAAATATTCGTGGAATAATGAAGTAACACAAGACTCCCATCGGTTTATCCCCTACATTGATTCTCTGCCGTCATGAATGCATCTTCCAAGACGTTTCTGGGTCCGGATAATCGTCAACGCAGTGGTTTTGGGCGTTTACGTTCTGCTCCACACAATTGTCGCAAAGGAGCATGGCTACACTGCAACTGCGACGCTGAGAAAAAAACAGGGGTTACTGCGGTACTGTACGGAAATACGCTTCGATTTTTCGAAAAAGTAAGGTACAGAATTACGAACGGTATTTTTCAGAGAAGTACGTTACGTTACGGAAATACAGTATTATTTTTTCCGTACCTACCTAGAGCTTGTTTAATCTGCTGATGTCTTCTTACAGTCGCAGTGAACTTGTCATGGAAAACACACAGTAAACATTCTCAGGCAGCAGCAGAACGTGTAGATGTAATTATATCTTTATCCACCAAGTTGCCTTGGCCAGGAGACAGTGAAGGGACCTTTTTATCTCTGACTCAAGCTGCCTGCCATTTGTTTACCGCACACGGTGGAGGCTTCGCATTGTCCCATATTTAGTGCCGCACGTCAAGCGGAAACCTGGGAATAGGCTGAATAGCATATTTTTAAGTCTTTGGTTTGACCCCATAGGAATCGAACTTGAATCCACCATTTCAGTAGAAAACACTCCATCCACGCGATCATTGATTGATCGGTATATGTGTGGGGCATTTTTTTTACACCTTTCGCAATTAAAATGATTTTCACTGCTTGTCTGCTCCACAAATCAGCAACATTTTTGCAACTTTTTGATACCTTAATTTGTGCAACAGATTTTGTAAACTTGGCAAACCAGTGGTACGAAATAGACACGGAAATTTTTTCCGTACTGTACATTTACGTACGGTAATTGAATGAAGTACGGGATTACGGTACGGTATATTTTTAGAGGTACGGATTACAGAACATCACACCGTAAAGTACCGTAGCAAACCCTTGAAATCAAATGATCAATCCGTTCCACTACACTTCACAGGGCACATGATGATGGTTTTCTTTTATATTGCCTAAAATGACAATGGCTGAAGTTTTCTTCGACGTTCTGGAAGTTTGAAACTTACGATAATTTGTTAGTTAGTCTAATTTATCACTTCTTTCATCCATCTTTCTTTCATAAACGAAATATACGATTATTTTGCAATCTGCAAACCCATACTTGTGCATCTCTGATAATCCAGTCGCATAAGAGAAAAATCGTGCATTCCATATTAGAAGCAATTTTGTTGATTTTGGGAGATCAAAACATACTAAAAAAAATGTGACAGCAACATCGCAAATTCTCTTCCCATGGCCTCGGTTTTGGGGGACTTAAAAATATGCGCTGGTGTCACCTAGTGGCCAAATTTAAAAACTCACGATATTCTTGAGATTTTTTTACAAATCTTTCAGTAAAGTTGATTAGTGGTACAAAACTTGAGAATTGCTTTCATTAAAATGTTCATGTCTTCGAAACTTTGAAGACTGTCAGACGAAAAGCTTCGAATACATGAACATTCTAATCAAAGCAATTTTTTTAGTACGGTTTAATCTCCCAAAATCAACAATAAAATTGCTTCTATGTAATATGGAATGCAGATGTAATATGGAATGCATGATTTGAACCTTTTTTGCCCATAAGCAACCGGACTAAGAATAAAAAATGTCCATTGCCAGAGTAGACTTGAACAGGCTTATATACCATATACCAAGCTTTTTTCAATACAACTTCATTAAAACAATCTTTACAAAGAAATAACTCATGTCATGAGATTGCAACAAGTTCCAGATAGACTTTTGAATGATCCTCATACACTGAATTGGGTACCCCTTGCATGGAATACATAGCAAAGCCAGAAAAGTTGGGCTTTTAGTTAAATACAGATGCTTTTAATGGAAGGTTCAGAGATCATAATTTGAAATGGTATTTGAAAACTTACCAAGTCAGGATTTTGGTAAACCATCAAAGTATTTTCTGGTAAAATTGTCTCTACAACGTCTTTCATCTCTCTTGAAAATAGAAATACCATACTATACGTTGTTCGGGTTGCAATATCTGGAAAGATAAATAGCAGAGGTGGAGTCGAGGACACAAGGCTCGAGGCCAAGGCCAAGGACACAAAAAAAATCCGAGGCCAAGGCCAAGGACAGCCTTTCCGAGGACAGACACTCTCGAGGCCAAGGACAGGAATGCTCGAGGCCAAGGACCAAGAACACGAGCGCAAGTGCTCTCCAAAAAAAAAAAAAAAAGGTCTACACAAAAACTTTTCAGGCGATCTCAAAAAAAAAAAAGTCTTCACAAAAATTTTTCAAGCGATCTTCACAAAAAAACGTTTTCCAAAAATTTTTTCAAAATTTTTCAATCGCTCCACAAAATTTTAACAATTCAAAAAATACTGCTGTCCTCGAGCCGAGGACAGGCCAATTTTCGAGGACTTGAGGCCTCGAGGCCAAGGCCAAGGACTTGACCTTTGAGGCCAAGGACTTCAAATTGTGTCCTCGAGGACGTCCTCGAGGCCAAGGACATCCTCGAGGACTCCACCTCTGATAAACAGCCATGTGAAAAAAACAGGTATTTTCATTACATTATTTGAAAAATAAATTTACTATAGTATCCTTGCAGGTTGCAAAACTACAATCTATGGACATACAGTATCAACCTTTTCAGACACTTACCAGTACAACACACAATGGGCACAGGCTTGTAAACTGAATGGACTTATCTCACTCCATTTAAACGATAAATAAAATCAATGAGTTTCGCAAGGTAAAGCACAGCAGCTAATTACAAATCGCTGATATACCACCTCTATAAAATTTTAACAGTGAACTTTCAAAATGTTCATTGCTCTTATTGTGTAGTTTTGCAGTGATGAGCGTGTTGTCGATACTAACAACACAAACATGAAAAGGCTAAGTCAACGACCGATTTTGAACAACCAAGGCTTGTCTGGTTGATGTCAGCTCCAAATCTTTAAAGTAGCTAAGTTTAATAAAACAATACACTCACTTGCAATATTCTGTTCATAAACTTCATCGTTTCTGGTCAAGTCATAGTCATCAGCAGTTTGCTTTGACATCATATTTTCTTTCATTGGTTATACAAATAAACACAGATAATGTCAAAACTACAATAAGTAACAAAGTTTGACATGCATTCTGCAAGCAGTACAATGTTTATAGTGTACAGTAGGTCTAGCTTACTTTTACATCCAATGATTATCCTTGCAAAACGTCTAGCAGCTATTCAATAAAACTACAATATTAACTAGATCAGCAAAATGAAATAATTCCATTTCACAATGTTCTTTCTGGAACATGTAGTTTGATGAATTCTACAACCACTGCAATCATACGTAGGCTGCATTACATTAAATTAACAATTACTGTAGATAAAATAGTACAAAAGATATGAATTAAGTGTTTACTTTCACCATAATTGCTAGTATCCATCATCACCAATAGCTAACTATCCGACTGTGAGTTGAACAACCCTTTCATTCAGTCTAATTAAACCCAAACAAAATTGTAAATGACAAAAAAGTCTTGCATATGATGCCATATTTAAAGGAGATTCATTATCAATTATTATGCCTGTTCATTTCAATAATTTTGCCGAATAGTGTATGTAGTGTTCCTTCTAAATTTTAATTCTAAGTTTACTTATTTGTTACTGTCACATTTTTGGAACTATCTAAGACTTTTCTCCGATGCCCAAAAAATAAACAGGTTGAGTACTAGGATTGTCATAAAAATATAACGTATACAAGACCACAACAGACAAAGATCGAAAGGATCACAATTTGAAGGATCAAGATTCAAGTTTGAGTTAGGTTTGAAATTCCTGCAGTCGTTGTGATTATTTCAGTACATGTGATGCTGTATGTTTTAGTACGGTAGGACGTGTTCGCACTGTTTCTGGGCTTAAAACAACAAACTTGGAGTGACTGTAAAGAGTAGCCAAGGCCTTGAATCTACCGATGTACCACAACACAAAAGATAAATGACATAAACAGATCAGAGATAGAAGATTTGATGCACTGTTTTACTGTTTTTTATGTATATATCACTTTCTAGACAAATTTGAGCTGGGGTAGTACCAGTGATATACTTCAGGTACCCTAATGATTTACATTAGACGTTAGTTAGTGGCTCCAATTAATTTTATGTTTGTACTTTACAAACGCATATTGCATAGCTTTGTAAGTCTTAGGAATATATTTTTTCCTTTAGATCAGAGATCAATTTAACGTCTTGGAGCATGGAACTCACCGCTGTAAATCTGAAGAGTGAAATGCAATGTTATTCAGTAAAAAAATTACAGATCAGCTAACTTCAGACTTATCTAGCCTACTTTTAACTTTTAAAATTCGGGGTAACAAAGACTCAGTTGTTCTTGCAATGCCATTTTTATCCTCTAGTCACTGATCAGACAGCATTAAACAATAAACCCTCACTTAGTAAATCTAGACCTGCAACATCAGACATGATTTGAAGGCTACACTTTTGATTGCGTTAAGTACCGGTACCATACTTAGCACATGGTCAGTGGCGTTGCTGGGGGGGCGGCCCGCCCCGGGTGTCACCATTTTGGGGTGACACCATTTGTTTGTTTTTTTTTCTTTTGAGACCAAAAACCCCCTGATTGGTAGGCAAAGACCTTTTTTTTTTTTTTTTGGTCATCACATACTTTTAGACCGAAAACCAACTCGTTTTGCAGTGAAGACCTTTTTTTTTGGTCTTCAGCTACATTTTGGCCGATAAAGGGTGACACCACAAAATCCCGCCCCGGGTGCCACCATTCTTAGCGACGCCTCTGTACATGGTTAAAAATTGAAGTAGCAAAGTAGGCCTAATGGAAATTAGGTAGGCCTATTGCCCCCTGCCCAACTACAAACTGGCTACTTCGTACTGTAGCAAGCAGGAGTTGGCATATTTTTATATCTGCAGTAGCCTACAGTATATCTGCTAATGCTATTACTACAGTAACTAAACTATACAGTGCAGCCTACTAATTAGCTACCTTAGTAACAACTTGCATTAAATTATACTCCTCAACAGGCTTTTTGATAATAAATAATACCGGTATCTATTTCTCACTGTTTTCGGGTTAATACCTACCTGTGTTGCAAATGCAAGCCTAAGTTAAGTACGGTAGCTATTTACTTTGCCACTGCCGATCCCCAGAAGCATTTGCTCAATCATTCTTTCAGTCTAGTATGTGCTTTGTGACTTAGCAAAATTATCGAAGTTTATAAACAACCAAAACTTTTGCAAAAAAGAAAAAAAGGAGATAGGCTAATCACGTGATGTGACTGGAAGGGTTGATAATATTCATTCTAACCTTACCCAGCTAGACCAGTGATATACTTAAAAGGGATTGCCAACTATCATTGTTAATTGTTCTCGTCACGCATGAGTAATGCTCAAATTTTCGGTCAGATTTCTGATCAAAAGGCATTGTTTCTTATGGAGCGAGGTGCAGTAGGTCGGATTATTTTTGTTGAATTTTTACTGGTGGATAGCCTAGGACTCGAACGAACTCGAAAATGGTTTGTTATTGATATTATGTATCTGTAAATGCGAAAACGGAATGTTGGAGTGAGAATGATCGAATTGGCAAATAGGCTAACCTATCATCTTGCAATAGCCTAGTATAAGCTATGATGAGGGCAGCTGAGAACGTTGAAATCCTGTCGAAAAAAGGAAAGGGTCATATTACTTTAACCCTTCCTACCCTGCTCGCTTACAAAATTGCCAAGAAAATGAAGTAGAGGCCCAGTTCAGTGCCATCTGAGCCAAAAAATTTGCTAATGCGGTAGTCGAAAGTTCCTCACTGATTAAAAATATCGATGACATTTCTAAGATTAAGTAAATATCATCTGTTTAGCATTGTATCATTATAGCTATTTTGATTAGTGTCATATCATTACATTCCCTCTCGTTGGAGACAATAAATGTTTAAACCATAATTTATCTAGCAATATTGATTTAGTTAACAGTGCTTTTGATCTACTAACTAGCAACTCAGAAAAATGTGCATACCACAAGCATTTTGATGTGCTTAGTAGTAATTCCAATTTGAAAGATTCTTTAACTATTATTCACTTTAATGTCCGCTCACTTCAAAAGAACTTTGATGCTTTTCATGAATTTCTTTGTAATCAACCTTGCTCACCTGATATTATTTGCGTAACGGAGACTAGATTAAAAAATCAACCTCTGTTAAATATCGATATTTCTGGATATACTTTTATTCATATTGTTTCACCCACTACTGCTGGCGGAGTTGCGATGTATATTAGTAATGCACTGCAATTTTCAGTGATTACTAATTTACAATTGACTGTGAATGAATGTGAAAATATTTGGATAAAATTACATGATAGTAATGTAATCATTAGTACTATCTATAGACATCCAAAAAATGATGCACAAGTATTTATTGATGCATTAAACACAAATCTTGAAAAACTTAGACGTAATAAGGTATTTTTAGTTGGTGACTTTAATTTAAACATCAAACCTCTTCCTGATTCGAAATTTCCAGATAGGCATGCATCTAAGTATCTTGACATGCTGATCAGTAATGGCTATTATCCTCTAATCAATGTACCAACTCGTGTGACTGACAATTCGTCGACGATCATTGATCATATTGTTACTAATGATCATACCCATAATATTTTACCAGGGGTAATCAAAACCAATATAACTGACCATTATCCTATTTTTTTGTACAATTTCAAACTTAACATTAAAAAAATCTCACAAGCCGACTTTTCGGCGTGATTTTAGTATGTGTAATGCGGATGACTTTTGCAATCACTTAAACAATGAGATAAATTCATTTTTCCTGACAATAAGCTATATTGACCGAAATAATTTCGATGCCATATTTGATCAGTTTCTTCAGTTAACTAATGCAATAACTCTGTATGCGCCAATGAGAAACTTACTCGCAAACAGCAAAAATTAATAAATAAGCCTTGGATTAGTCCTGGCATATTGAAGTCGATAAAAACAAAACAAAAATTGTACTTATCACAATTTGTTAATGGTAACTCGGAACAAAAACAATTCTACAAAAAATATGCTAACAAATTAACTAAAGTCAAATTTGCAGCCAAAAAACTCTATTACCAGGATAAATTAGAAACTTCAAAAAACAATACAGCTGAAGTTTGGCGTATTATTAAGTCTTTGCTATCTTCTTCCAGATCAGATGCTAGTCTTCCACAAACATTAAGACACAATAAGTCAATAACACTTTTACTACAAACCCAACTCTTATTGCGAACAATTTTAATGATTACTTTAGTGATATTGGAAAAATATTAGCAGATCAATTGAAGCCTTTTAGTGAAAATGAACATACTAAGTACTTAACAAAACGCCTTCACCAATCTCTCTTTCTCACACCAACCACTTCCTTTGAAGTTTTTAATCTCATATCAGGTCTAAAGAATACCAAATCAACTGGCAAGGATAATATTTCTGCTTATTTTCTTAAGGTGGCTGCCAAAGTTATTGCAGCACCACTTGCTCAATTATTTAATTACACCTTCCTTTTAGGAATTTTTCCTGCTTCATTAAAAATTGCTAAAATAATACCCATATATAAATCTGGTGATAAATCCGATGTAAGTAATTATCGACCGATATCTATACTTTCCCCAATTTCTAAAATTCTTGAAAAACTTATTCAGGTACTCCAGCCAACGACCTTGCGTTAAATGGAATTCTGCTTACTCTGAATCTTTTAGAACCACCAATGGAGTACGGCAAGGTAGCATCTTGAGCTCTTTTCTATTTGCCATCTACATGAATGAGCTATCACTGATTTTGAATAAACTTAACATTGGATGTTTTATTGGTAACCGGTGCTTGAATAATATCATGTATGCTGATGATATATGCTGTCTTGCCCCGAGCTTCAAGGGTCTCCAAAAACTTCTTGATATTTGTTGTGATTATGCAAATAGGCATGACATTACTTTTAACTGTACTAAAACTAAGACCATGATGTTTAAGACTAATCGTCTAAGCCTGTCTTTTGAGCCAAAGTTTCGCCTATGCGGTAACTCAATTGACTGTGTCAAAAAAATAAAGTATTTAGGTTTTGTATTGAGCTCTGACATAAAAGATGACGATGACATGAACAGGCAATTACGTTCTATTTATGGCTCTGCCAATAAGTTACGTAGGAAATTTTTTTGTTGCTCTAAAGCTGTAAAAAACTGTTATTTCGTACTTTTGTGTCTTGTCTTCATGGAAGTACTGTTTGGTGTATGTATCGAAAATCGACATTGAATCGTTTAAGAGTAGGTTATAACAATGCTTACAGGATATTGTTTAATCTTCCTCGACGCACAAGTATGTCTACCACGTTGGTCCAAAATAATGTGCCTACTTTTCATGCTTTGATCAGAAAGCACACAGCAAATTTCATGCTTCGATGTATCAACTCGTGCAACGTGTGGTTATCTGCGCTAGTAAGATCAAGTGACTTTAAGTGCGGTCCATACAATAATCATTTTGCGAACTTGCACCAGAATACCTAGCTTGGACCGTATACTAGTAACGCAAGAACAAACGATTGGATTCTATCTTGCTTAAAGCTTTGTGTGTGTTTGGGTGTGATTAGTGTGTAGTTGTGTTTATGCCTCCGTACTGCTGGACCGATCTTTTTGAGTTCCGTCAATAAATAAATAAAAAAGTCATGTCCGAACAATTAATTTTTTCAATAAACACTTGGTCTTGCTGCCCACGCAGTATGGATTTAGAGCTAATCATTCAACATCTCATGCTCTAACTGATGTATTAACTTCATTGGAACGACCGACGCTCGCGTCGCGTGTTCCTTTGTTTTTACTCGGCCATTTTCTAACTAATGAGTGCGAGATTTCAGACTTTTGCTTATAACTCGAGAACCGTTTGGTCTAACTACATGAAATTTTGACAGCAGTTTGAGATTAACGAGTTTTATGTTTGTACCAAATTTCGAGGCAATCGGTCACGTGACTTCGGGTTTATGACCCGAAAACCGCCCCGAAAGTTTGGCGTAAAAAGCGGTTTAAGTCAAAAACGGCTTAAGTACGGCAAAAAATATTTCTCATGGTTATATGTTTTAAGATATCCTTTCATCCCTACCAACCCACTTTCGGCCGCGATGAGGTTTTTTTCTTATTTTTTTCCTTTTTTTTTCCTTTTTTTTCCTTTTTTTTCCTTTTTTTTCCTTTTTTTTCCTTTTTTTTCTTCCTAAATCTTGTACGCTCGAGTTCTCCTAAACCACAAAACATAGAAATCTAATTTTTGTGTGAAGTTGTTGAGGTACATACGCAATTGTGTCTCCTGAAATTTTTTTGGGGCAACTCCCCCGGGAACCCCCCCAAAATGGGGCCCCAAAAAATCAATTTTTTGAACGGCTCAAGCTAGGGTGCCAGTTTTTTTTGATATCAGTAGATATTTGAGAGACAAATATTTTGACATAATTTGGGGGTACCACCCCCTCGGGGACCCCCCAAATGGACCCCCCAAAAACAAATTTTTTAACCATTTAACCTAGGGTGCCATTTTTCTTTGATATCAGTAGATATTTAAGAGAGAAATATTTTGACATGGTTTGGGGGCACCACCCCCCCGGGAACCCCCCCAAAAAATCAAATTTTTGAACGGCTCAACCTAGGGTGCCAGTTTTTTTTGTTATCAGTAGATATTTGAGAGACAAATATTTTGACATAATTTGGGGGTACCACCCCTTCGGGGACCCCCCAAATGGACCCCCCCAAAAATAAATTTTTTAACGATTTAACCTAGGGTGCCATTTTTCTTTGATATCAGTAGATATTTAAGAGACAAATATTTTAACATAATTTGGGGGTACCACCCCCCCGGGGACCCCCCCAAATGGACCCCCCCAAAAGCAAGTTTTTTAACGATTTAACCTAGGGTGCCATTTTTCTTTGATATCAGTAGATATTTAAGAGACAAATATTTTAACATAATTTGGGGGTACCACCCCCCCGGGGACCCCCCCAAATGGACCCCCCCAAAAGCAAGTTTTTTAACGATTTAACCTAGGGTGCCATTTTTCTTTGATATCAGTAGATATTTAAGAGAAAAATATTTTGACATGATTTGGGGGTACCACCCCCCCGGGGACCCCCCCAAAATGGGGCCCCAAAAAATCAAATTTTTGAACGGCTCAAGCTAGGGTGCCAGTTTTTTCTGTTATCAGTAGATATTTAAGAGACAAATATTTTAACATAATTTGGGGGTACCACCCCTTCGGGGATCCCCCAAAAATAAATTTTTTTAACGATTTAACCTAGGGCGCCAGTTTTTTTTTTGATATCAGTAGATATTTAAGAGATAAATATTTTGACATGTTTAGGGTACCACCCCCCCGGGGACCCCCCAAATGGACCCCCAAAAATGAATTTTTTAATGGGTTAACCTAGGGTGCCAGTTTTTTTTTGATACTACGCGTCGGTCGTTCACTGGGTTTGCTGGCAAACTCCCATCTAGTTGTATGATAATATTAATGATGAAAAATACACTGCTCTATTGTTACTTGATCTCAAAAAGGCTTTTGACACAGTTAATCATAAAACTTTATTAACCAAGCTAGAACATTATGGAATTCGTGGACCAACACTAGATTTGTTTGCTTCTTTTTTGACAAATAGATTTCAATACATATCTTTAGAAAATCACCAGTCAAATCTAAAAAAAATTAATTATAGAGTTCCTCAAGGTTCTGTATTGGGACCTCTTCTTTTTAACATTTATATTAATGATATTAGTACCAGTGTTTCTTGCACCCCAAGACTGTTTGCTGATGACACCTGTTTAATTGTAGATGATAAAAATATAAATGATCTTCATAAAAAAATTACGACTGAAATTACTTCACTAAATAAGTGGATGATAGCTAACAAACTAACTCTTAATTTATCAAAATCAAATTTGATATTAATACAATCAAAAAGTAGAGGTCATAGAACTAACTTATCCTTAATTTCGTCTCCATTTGTTTCAAATATTGCTTCTGTCAGCATGTCAAAATACTTAGGTCTTATCTTTGATAATTCCTTGTCTTTTGAACCTCACATTAACAACTTGGCCCGCAAGCTATCTAAAGCAGTGGGAATCCTTTCGAAAGTTAAAGTGTATTTAAACACATTGGCCTTATGTAGTTTGTACAATGCCTTATTTCACTGTCATATTCAATATGGGATAATCACTTGGAGCTCAACGTATAAAACGTATCTTAAGAAATTAGCTACTCTTCAAAACAAAGCAGTAAAAATTGTAGGTAATGGAACATGGAATGATAGAGCAACTCCTTACTATGCAAAACTTAAAATTCTTAAATTACAAGATTTAGGCAAACTAGAAACTGCAGCATTTGTTTACAACTATAAATCGGGACAACTTCCACCTACTTTTCAAAATTATTTTACAGCTCTTAATAATACTCATGTTAAACATACCAGAGCTACCTCCTCACATAACTTTTTTGTACCTTTTTTTAAAACTCTGAAACTTCAAAGGTCTATTAAATATCTAGGTCCAAAAATATGGAATTCGCTTGACCTTGAAATTAAAAATTCTAAATCTCTAGAAACATTTAAATCTAGACTGAAATACTCCTTGCTAGAAAGTTGCCATAATTAAATTGAAATGACTATAAAATTTGTATTCTACCTGTCTATAAAAGACCTATAGAATTTGACTTGATAGTGTTTAACTACTTGCTCTGTATACAACAAGATGTACGTGTTTGTGAATCATTCTAATTGACTTAAACTGTGTGTATTATGGTGCCTTGTAATTGCACCATTTTCTAATGTAAATAGAACCATTTTTTTGTTTGTTTGTAAATAAAAATTGTATTGTTTTCTGTTTGTGTCCTAATTTTTCTGGTGTTATACAACCTCGTTCTAATGTAAATATATGTATGAAACCTCGATCTGGGTTAGCATTAAATGTTAGCTCTGTTTGGCCAAGATTTTCCAAATTCCTTCTCGTAACTTTTGTAATTTTATTCATAAGGGTAGAAGTAGACTTGAAGACTACATTGGTCACTTCGCTTCTTCCCTATTGCCAGTAAATACTATCGTCAACATGCTTTGCTTTTGCGTTAATTGTGATTTTAAACTTCGCTGGCTTTGAAATAAATTACTACTACTACTACTACTACCAAAGAAAGAGAAAGCAGTTTGTGAGAAACAACAAAGGCAGTTTGTGAGAAGTTAATGTAGTTATCTTGGTACTTGGAACCTGCAAAGTTGGCTGTACACTTATTTGCAGTAAACGCTTTTGTTTGAAGGCGAAGCTCGCTGCAAGACGGTGTTTACAGTTACTTTGCAATATCATCAACCAGGTACCGGATGCAACAGAACATTATGAAGTTCTGAAAGACAAAAAGTTCTGAAAGAGCTAGTTTCAGAATAATCATGCGGTTGCGTTCGATTGCTCTTGACTGCAAGCTGATTAGATAGAATCACGTTTGCATGCAAGTTGGTAACAATCTGCTCGATTTTAATGTCTGCTAGGCTGAATAGGTCCTACTGTAACCTATACGAAATGATCTTTAATCATTCACTAAATTTTTTTTCTTCAGATTTACTGTAAGTACGGTAATAGCTACCGGTACCGGTATAGACCGTATTCAGATTTGATTAGCTTGACTGTACGACATATTGGAGATTCCAACTACACCGGTATTTAAGTTACAAGCTGGAAAGATTGAAAAGTGATAAGCGCAGAGATAAAGATCAGCATCAGAGTTTTGCAAAGAGCAGGGCACATGCCAATGCTATGGAATTGATAGCAAAAAAATATGATCAGCCGATATTCTTTCAAAGCATTTATCAAATGCCTTTGGTTTTCTTATTCGTTTGAACAATTATACCTACTTCCTGATTTCTTTGGAATTTAATAATTGTAGGTACTTGATTTGTTGTTTTTCATTTCCTTTGTTTAAACACGAACACGAAATAGTTGCATAGCCATGGTAGTATGTTCTGATTTCTGATTAATTATTTATACCTCCTAGCCAACGTTTGACTTTCGGTATGACAGCTGACAGACTAAGTTTACGGAGAGAAAGCATTGAAGAAGTGAATTTATCGGCATCGTACCCGAGGTATCCAGACAATTACAAACCGATTAACACTAACAGGGATAACACAACACTTACTGAATTTGACGAGGCGTTTCATTTATTTTTAAAATTCACTAATATCAAACTTACAAAATGATTGCAGTTTTGGTTATGGATTGGACACTGGACAGGCCATTCGATACGGTTCGTAGGCTCGCAACGAGACGCGTTAATTCTCCAAATGGGACTGATAAAAATTCAAACAGGGCTCAACATATTTCATACAATTTTAAATAGACAAAAAAATAAAACAGTCCTTGGTGGAAATTTGGGGCCAATTTTCAAGCATGAAGCATAAGAGATCAAAAAAGCTAGTCCTAGACCAAAGTACGATATACTCTGGTGCTAAGATAATCGGAGACTGCAACATCTTGACGTCCTTCGTGGTCGACTCCTGATGAGAGCTAAAAGCTCGAAACAGCGCTGTCCAGCTCTGTGCATAATCGGAGACGTTATTTGTAGCTAATTTGGTGTATCACTATTGACAGCACCACTATTAAGTGAAACTTTTTCAGACAGGGTTTAAGGTTAAAGTTTATCCTGCTTGACCCTCTCCTCTGGTTACATTCTTGCAATAGGAGCGGGCTAGACAACATTGCAATTGAGTGGATTACCAATAACCTAAATGTGATTATATTTAATCAGCTTGCAGTCAAGAGCAATCGAACGCAACCGCACGATTATGCTGAAACCAGCTCGTTCTGAACTTTTTGTCTTGATTCTGTTGCATCCGGTACCTGGTTGATGATATTTCAAAGTAGTTGTAAACACTGCATTGCAGCGAGCTTCGCCTTCAAACAGAAGCGTTTACTGCAATTAAGTGTACAGCCAACTTTGCAGGTTCCAAGTACCAAGATTAGTGGTGCCGAAACGGGGGGGGGAGGGCAGCTGCCCCCCTGCCCTTTTATCAGGAGGGGCAAGGGGGGCAGTACTGCCCTTTTCATTCTAGTATGATTGTAACGAAGCAAACGCCTGCTAATCTCAAAGCTGGCTTATCCAATGCAGAAGAAATTTAATTGTTTATGAACAATAGATCTGAAAAATGACCTAATTGTGCACGATAGCAATTAGCACAGTAAAAACTTAGTAGCAACTTGCAATAGGCTATTATCATAGGTGGGCAAGTTAATGCATAACGTTAGCTTCGTTAACCACTAGCCCGTTAACAAACTTCACACCTCCGTTAACGTTAATCCGTTATTTTTAGCTGTAATTAACGGAAATTAATAAAGTCCGTTATTCCGTTAACATTTTGCGTGTAATTTACATTTCGTTTTATTCACTCGATTCTAGAACACGTATTGACGTTATTGAGCTGATTGTAAGGAAATATTTATTGCTATGGTGGTCTTTTTGTGTTTTAAAAGATACATTTTACAGTCTAATCTAATTTCAAGATAAAAACAAGTTCAAATGCCCGACGAAGCTGCAAGATATTAACGATAAAAACCTTAACCGAAGTTAACAGAACTTAACGGAAGTTACTTTAGTCCGTTAACAAAACTTAACAGAAGTTAATTTATTCCGTTAACATGAAAAAACTTTTTAACGGATTAACGCGTTAATGAAAAAGTTAGCTTCGTTATTAACGGATTAACGATTAACGGACTTGTGCCCACCTATGGCTATTATACTACAGTATACACTGTGCTTTTTTTTAGCTAGCTCGTGAAAGCTGATCCATTGGATGAAACTTAACTCATATCCTCCTTGGGCAGTTTAAACTGATAGCTCGCTAAAGAGTACTGGAGCTACAAGAAGCATTCCAAGTAATTAAAGCTTAGTGTTTTGTGAACCAACAGAGTTCGTTCTAAAAATGAAACCGTAAAAAAAATTTTGTCGATACAAAAACACATAGCAGTTTTTATTTTATAAAAAATGCCTTTAATAAGAAATACGCTTCACTAATTTGCTTTAAAAAGTTTATTAAAATCAATAATGACAAATCGCAACGGGTTCGTCTCTGGAGCGGGAGGTCTGAGATTCAAATCTCGGGCCGGTCAAATCGGACACAGTGTTGTCAACGGTTCTCCACCGCTGCAACATTTCTTCGAAAGAAGCTGTGTTCCCTGGGCGCAATGATGTGGAGTTGGGCCTCGCAAACTCGTCATACACCAGGGCCGCAACTAGGGGGGCAAAAGGGGGCGGCGCCCCCCGAAACAAAAATATCGCCCCCTTAAATTGCCCAGCATGCCCACTCAAACTTCCCTTTTTCTTGCGGCAGTTTGAAGATGGTGGCTGTGTTTTTTTGAAACCAACAGAGAACTGGGAGAAAAGTAGACCGATTTGGCAAGATGACCTTTTTTTTTGAGATCAACAGAGAACTCGGCGGAAACTAGACCAGCCCAACAATTTTCGCCCGCTAAAAAGAAATTTTGCACCCTCTAGAACAACGTTCCAGTTGTGGCACTATACGCTTCGGCGTTATACAACGAGTATAATGAAAGATCTGATTTGATAAATGATTTCAAAATGACGCAAAATAATTGAGCAACGTTGTGGAATGCATTTGGTTAGCCTGTGACAGCCGATTTAGTTTTATTAGTTTAAACTGACACAACGAAGATAGGGTGCAACAACATTTTAAATTAAGAACTCAAAGATCCTATGTCTGTGGGCCAACTATTACTCTATTGCAAGACATTCAAGTTTCTAACTTTGTTTGTAGCCCTAGTTGGAACGATCGACACTGGCGTTACCAGTGGTGAATCTAGAAGGGTCCGGACCCCTGCTTAAACCGGAGAAATGTAAGAAAAACTTGTAACACGTAAAATTCATTGCAATAACTGGAGCAAAATCCACTTCTTGTCCAGCACTAACTGTAAAATACTTGGTAAAAAAAATGCAGACGAATTAGGTTAAAACTTTGTGATTTTTTGATTTATGATCCAACAGCTTGTAATTTGGTAAAAAAAAGGCTGAAATTTTATCATTAGTAACCGCCCTCAAAGCCAATATGCCCATTTACGCAGCCAGTTTAATCAAGTTTTGCACCGCCAGTTTCTGTACCACATGTTAAAAGCATTAATTTTTACTAATGTAGGCCTAAAATTAAGTCATTTTTGCAAAAAAATTGCAAAATCTCCGAGCGCTGGGGGCTCTACCCCCAGACCCCCTTGCCTCCGGCGGTTGGCAGCGTTGCTCCCAAAACCCAATGTCTTGCTGCGGCAGAATCTGCTCTTATTTAATTGATAGTTCATTGTTATTTTTTAGTATTTATGCGACGTACTAAGTACTCCGGCTTTGTTGAAGTATTTAATTCCTTGATAGTATGTCTGCAATGTAGATGGTAATAACTGTACGTACAGTATCGAAAGTGCCCTTCGAAAAAGCTGCCCCCCCTTGCCCTTCTGACGTTCCGGCACCGCTGACCAAGATAACTTCATTAACTTCTCACAAACTGCCTTTGTTGTTTCTCACAAACTGCTTTCTCTTTTGACTACCGCATTAGCAAATTTTTTGGCTCAGATGGCACTGAACTGGGCCTCTACTTCATTTTCTTGGCGATTTTGTAAGCGAGCAGGGTAGGAAGGGTTAAAGTAATATGACCCTTTCCTTTTTTCGACAGGATTTCAACGTTCTCAGCTGCCCTCATCATAGCTTATACTAGGCTATTGCAAGATGATAGGTTAGCCTATTTGCCAATTCGATCATTCTCACTCCAACATTCCGTTTTCGCATTTACAGATACATAATATCAATAACAAACCATTTTCGAGTTCGTTCGAGTCCTAGGCTATCCACCAGTAAAAATTCAACAAAAATAATCCGACCTACTGCACCTCGCTCCATAAGAAACAATGCCTTTTGATCAGAAATCTGACCGAAAATTTGAGCATTACTCATGCGTGACGAGAACAATTAACAATGATAGTTGGCAATCCCTTTTAAGTATATCCCTGCTAGACCCAACCGTTCTCGAGTTATAATCAAAAGTTTGAAATTTCGCACTCGTTAGTTGGAAAATGGCCGAGTAAAAACAGAGGAACACGCGACGCGAGCGTCGGTCGTTCCCAGAGGTGGACAAAGTAGTCGAAAAATCTACTTAAGTAGAAGTATTGTTACTTACTCAAAAATGCCTACCAAGTAAAAGTAGAAGTATGGCGAAGCATTTCCACTTAAGTAAAAGTAGGAAAGTAGTCAAAATTAATTCTACTTAAGTAATGAAAGTAGAAAGTAATTTCGAATTTCACGTGTTTGTTTATTCTTCGAAGGTTTGCTGTTGTGACGCTTACGATCAGTGTTCAAGCAAAGCCATACTTACGGTAGCATATCAAAAAATCGAAGTTTTATTATTCTCTTGAAATTACACCGAAGCGTGTTACGAATACGATTTAGTAGGGACTCTGGGTTCATCTCCGCGCCTGGACAACACAGCTTGAGAAGAAATGTCGCAGCGATGGCGAGTCGTTAGCAACACTGTTCGTTAACCGGCTAGGGAATTCAACCCCAGACGGGCCGTAGCAAACGCAACGCCGTTAACCGCTAATCTTTTTCGTATGAACCAGGAGTAATGCGCATGTCTAGTTTGTCTACTGTACCATGCTAATCAGGGTTCGGTATGTTTTGTTTTTTTAGTGAGACTGAGTCAACACCTGGTATTTGATGCAACGCAAAAACACACTACCCTAGATGACCTGTAAATGAATCGGCGTAACTATTCATTAAGTTTCGTTGTACTGTACAGTAAAACAAACTCGGTACGTACTTATTGTACACGTTGTGAGGTGGAATAATGTTTACTTCGGAGCAAACAGGTGGGAATGCTTAACGATTCTAAGATTAAAAAGTACAGCCAAAATGCAGGACTACATTTTAATAACTGACGTTTCGCTAAACACTTATAGCATCTTCAGAGCTAAAAAAACACTAAACATTATTCTTAGTTACTAACTGTTACCTAAGAATAATGTTTAGTGTTTTTTAGCTCTGAAGATGCTATAAGTGTTTAGCGAAACGTCAGTTATTAAAATGTATTCCTGCATTTTGGCTGTACTTTTTATTCTTAGAATGTTTACTTCGTTATTGTACACGATGTGAGGTGGAATAATGGCTAGGTGTTTACTTTTACTTGACATAAAAGTCATTACTACTCAAGTAGCGTTACTTCGAGAGGATTTTACTTAAAGTAAAAGTAGAAGTATCAGAAATGAAAAATACTTAAGTTAGTCGCTCGTTACCGAAAATACTACTTAAGTAGTCTACTTAAAGACGGTGAATCATCCAGCCAATTCCGGTGGTTTACAATAGCCAAAATTAAACCATAATTTTTGATATTTTTTGTTTTGATTTTGGGGCTGCGTTTGTAAAGACATGCAACAAATACAAAAAGATGTCCCCCCGAAAAAAGTTTTTGGAAACTCTGAGTTTTGATCTTCCCTCCAAAACCACAGTTCTCTAAACTATTAGGCCTACTGTAATCTTATTAAACTATTAGGCCTAACTATCTCTAAACTATTTGGCTAATAGTTTAGAGATAGTTAGGCCTAATTTGGCCTAAACTATTTAGAAATAAACTATCTCTAAACTATTAGCCTACAACAGTTCTCTTAACCATTAGGCCTACTGTGGTTTTGGCGGGAAGAAGAAAACTCAAAGTTTCCAAGAACTTTTTTCGGGGGGACATCTTTTTGTATTTGTTGAATATCTTTGCAACCGTAGTCCCAAAGTTAAAACAAAAAATATCAAAAATTATAGTTCAATTTTACCTATTGTAAACCACTGGAATTAGCTGGATGATTCACCGCCTTCAAGTAGAACTACTTCGTTACTGACCACCTCTGGTCGTTCTCGTTCCAATGAGTGCTCGCATGATAGGAGAGAGAGCTTGCGCTCATACACAGGTCGCAGAGCTTCCTATAAAAAAGAAGGCTCTAATAATAACAAAGCTACAGTATTTAATACATCATTGCAATGCATGCAGGCCTAGGAACTACGATGGTCTATAGTTGAAATCGAAAATGCATACCAGAGTTTTTATTTCACAGTTTTATTATCGTAACACCATTGATAGGCCTAAGCTATCAGCATGACACGTTGGGCCAGAGGAAAATCAAAACAAATAGAATATCAAGATGGTTCAACATGGAAAGAATTAAAGCAAGGTACTGAGTAGGCCTACTGCAATTTCTGCATAATTTGACCTAGGGCTACTGCCTGAATCTGGTAGCGAAACATCCTTAGACACTGTATCATACACAGTGTTCCCACTAAGGTGATTTTTTCAGCAAATCAATGATTTATTGGAGCAAAGGCAAATACTTTTTTGGCAATATAGTAAACTTAGCTTTAGAAACTCCAACTAATTTGTGGAAATATGACATTTTATGTACTTTAATGCTGGATTGGTATAAAATTTAGGGCACTTATACGTCTTTCTAGAGCTTTGGGCACAATTGTTCCAAGAAAATTTGGGCTCTCACCGATTAGCCATAAAGTTAGAGGGAACACTGATCGAACCAGTGTCTAAGCAATCAAAGTTTGGCAAGGCATTGGCTGCGATTGGCAAACATCTGTGTATCAAATAGCCTATGTCTGAGGTCTATTGTCAATCTGTGAAATGAACTGAAACATACTATTTGCATATCGACATGTATATTTGCTAGGTACTTTGCCATATTGTAAATAGCAGTAAGCTGACTAATACTCGGGCATTTTTTCATGAAGACTACACTGCTACAGATTAGCCTACTGTAAGTCGCAATTGCCATTTAAGCGGAATGTACCCCAGTACAGTAAATGAATTGTGATTTGTGTGTAATGTAGATTCTATTAAATTAGATATGGTCTATTTTTATTAGACTGTTGACTGGTTGATGATGTTGTTAATGTTTCACTTGTGATGCAAACTTATTTTCAAGTGCTTGAGATAATAAATGCGTCCATTCCCTGAAATTGAATTGCATTTGTATCACATTTTTATTATTCTTTTTATCGTTCATTATTCTATGGTACCGGTACTTAGAATTTTCTGTAGCATCGGATATCAGCACTACTTCTGCAGAACCTTTGACGTAGATTTTTGATTTGTGTCATATCATTTGTGGCGTTCAGTGCTGCTATTCAAATTTTGCAACAACTATTCCATAAGCTTAAGAAAGAATCAACGCCAACCACTCAAACTAGTTTCTGGTTTGTTCAATTCACAAATGTGGAAAATATATGTGACTAATCCTTAACTACCTGATTTTTCGGACCATAAGGCACATCTAAATTACTTCAATTTTTTTTTGAATGAATTTGCACCTGTTTAGTGCATCAGAAAAGTTTGTCCTAGTTTGTTTTTTTATATACATCTCCAGCTCTGAGCAGTTTTCCCTCTAAGTTTTCACCTCCTGCGAAAATGCCGGAAATACTGCAAACATTCTGAACTCAATCTGAAAATGCCGAAAGTTTTCTCATCACTTTTGTCCAGTTTCAATGTGATCTCAAAAAAAAAAAAAAAAAAAAGGTCATCGCACCCATGGAGGCATCTTTTTCTTCAATTTTATTTTGATCTCAAAAAAAAGAAGAAAAGGTCCTTTGTCTGAATTCTGCGACTTTTCTCCGTGATTTGTGTGACATACCAGAGCGAGGTGCCGCAAACCGCAGCTGTCTACGGTTTTTGGCGGGAAACAAAAATGCCGGTTTTTGGCGGGAGAAAAAATGTCGAAATTTGCAAAATTTCAGTACGAAAATGCCGGAAAAAATTTTGCACTTTTTGCCGTTTTTTGCGCTTATAGGAAACACTGCTCTGAGATTACCTGATTAAATATTACTCAAAATTTTACCAATGAAAAAAACCGAGAAACACTACTTTTATCAACTGCTCGAAATTTAGATCAAAAATATCATGAATTACAACATTAAGCAACCCATTCAATTAGATTGTGATTAACTGAAGTAGAAAGATGCATTTAGGTTGCTGCACTTCAGCAGGATGTCGTCAAATCATAGCCATTAATTAAACTAATTCAGTTACAGATAATTAGACCCTCATCATAATGATGTTCATTTACAATTGAAAAAACTGACTTCATTTACATATTATACAAGCAATTATTGTCTTCTTAAAATGGAAGTTAATTGGGACTTTGTGCAAGCTTTCAGTACCATTGTTTTAGTTCATGAATTTTGGCAGATGAGAATCGATATTGCTTATAACTAGCAAACAGTAAAACTTAGAAAGTTGAAATTTGGGATTAATGTAAGAAATACGTAATGAAAGTGTCATGTGTACCAATTTTGGAAATCCTAGGTAACGTAATTGTAAATTGAGACATCCAAAAACGATAATTTTTGGCTAGAAAAGTTATGAATTGACTTATAATTCCAAAACTACTTGACGTGCAAAGCTTAAATTTGGGCACGATGTGGGTACTTTTGAATGCTTTATGGCAAACCAAGTTTAGGTGCACCCCATCTCATGACCAAAATTTTGCTGGCCAAAAATGGGCAAACGTGGATGAGTTTGAATCTATATATTTCGGTAATTACTAATATCGATCAAAAATGGTTTGTGGCTCTTGAGCACACTATCAACCACTTTTCTTTTATGTTTGTTTACCCCAACTTGAAAACTAGTTTTTTGTTTATCTTTTTTTTTTCTTCTGCCACTAACTACTTTTGAACTCCTGAACGCAATGTATTCAAACTTTGAGCGATCGAAAATACCAGGGAAGACTAGTGTGTGACTGAAACCAGGGGTGCCAGGTTGGGGATCTCCCACAATTGGGTCTTTCAAAATTTTGAGCCATTCGAGCTAGATGGATCAATTTTTTGGAATGGGTAGACATTAAAAATAAACTAAACGTAACAAAAATTGGGGGTGCTACTATAGGTTTTTCCCAAAGAAGGCCCTCCAAAATTTTTACTGTTTAACCACTCACACTGGACCCATGAAATTTTCAGGGTAGACAAATATGAAGAACAGATAAAATTTAACAAAATTTGGGGGTATCAAAATAGGGGTCCTTCCTCAAACAGGTTGCCAAAACTTTAAATTTTCAAACCATTAGAGCTAGATTGATCAAATTTTCGGTATGGGTCAATATCAAAAATAAACTAAACCAAACAAAAAATGGGGGTTTTTCCCCAAACTGGGCCCTCCAAAATTTTAACTTTTTAAGCTGTACACATAAAATTTTCAACCCTTTGCAGTCGAGTGAAATTTTCCATTGTGTGTGTCGCTGGTCGTTTTTAAAATTGGCGTGTTTCATTACTTTCACTAGCTCAATGCAACAGTTGTTGCTAATTGTTTGTTCAAACAGCCAGTTCTTGACTAATTTTGACAATTTTGGTATCTAAATGATCATTACATCTTGACCTAAGAAACTAGCTTATCATTCAAAAAAATTTTGAAGCACTTTAAATGCAAATATGAGCCTAGATTCGAGAAACTTTAATAAAATCTAATAATTTTGTATTATTTACGTTTATTTCCTATTATTTGAAAGAGTTTGTAAAAAAGTAGCCCAAAACACCTGGCTAACAAGCAGCAAACTCTGGCCATTTGTATCTATAGCGACTGTGTTGGTGCCATTATTTATTCATTTGAAAAAACACAGATTGTTGCAAAAGTGTAGAAGAAATTGGCATCAGCATGAAATCTCCCTAGTTTTGCATACTTATTTGAAGGCAATTGTTTTTAGATAAATTTTGATATGACTATTGAAAGTAGATCTTAGTGCTGAGTTTAGTGATATTTAGTATTATCTTTCACTTGAAAGGTGTAAACTAAGTCCTGTTCAATTATGTAAAATAGTCGATGGAAAGAAGTGTCATTCAACTACCAATGTCACAAAGTCAGGGGAGAAAATGTCAAAAACAGCAGTAGTCATTTATTTCAAATGAAGTTTATTAGTTCAACTGGTGGGGCAGAAAACTTTTTTTGCCAACGTTTCGATAGGCTATGCTCAAGGCATGTACTACCTATCTTCGTCAGGGCTAGAATGCAAAGTTGAAAAACAAGCATATGATAGATGTGAAAAATTACGTCACAAGTGAATCATACGTTAACGCAAAAATTATAACAAATTGGAAGTGAAAAACTGACAGATTGGCGGAGCGTGAAAAAACAATAATATTACGTCATGTGGTTTGAAGTAGAGTTGCCGAATAAATGCTAGGGAACTTGTCATTTTGCTTATCTTTCATAGTGTTGGGAATTCGGTTAATAAAATACGACTCGATAAAACGGCGTTTTGTGAAGTTAAGTTTGAAATCTTGAATTTTAGCGTTGGTCCAATCCATGGAATGTTCGTTGTCAAAAACATGCTTAGTTAGTGCTGACGTATCGAATTGTAGATGCCGAATGTCTGCTAAGTGTTCTTTTTTGCGAATGGAAAAACTGTGTTTTGTTTCGCCAATGTATGAGAAGTCGCAGTCATGGTAGGGAATTTGATATACTGCTCCTTGTTGCATATTAGGGTCCACTGAGTCTTTGTGATGAGCGAGTTTCTTGCCAGTGGTGTTGCACAGTTTCAATACGGTTTTAACATAATGATTAGACAAACAACGCCGTATTTTTTCTGTCAATCATGGGTAGTATGGTATAATGACAAAGCGTTTGAATTGTTGTTCTGTGCGGTTTGAAGGTTTCTTGATGAGGGTCGTGTTTGTTAAAAAGTTTTCTGCCCTACCGGTTGAACTAATAAACTTCATTTAATTTATATTCCTGGTGACAACAATTGAGATAGTCATTTGTTTTGTTTTTCAGTGTGAAACTTTTTGAAGCGTTTATCAGGATGTAGTCCAGAATGCCTTTCACATGCTTCGCAGTAATAAACTGCTTGCTTGGGCTTCACTTTTCTGTCTCTAAAAATCGTAAATCTTTCATCCGCCAGTTTTGAAATAATGTTTCATGATACCGGCCGTTGGTCGAGTGGTAACGTGTTCGTCTCTGGAGCAGGAGGTCTTAGGTTCAAATTTCAAGCCGGTTAAATCGGACACAGTGTTGCCAACTGCTCGCCACTGCTGCGACATTTTTTAGAAAGGAGCTGTATTGCCCACAGGCGCAATGACGCAAAGATGGGCCCCGCAAACTCAGCACTTGCTTCGGCGTAATACAGCAAGTAAAATGAAAAATTTGATTCGATGCTTCATGATAATTGCACCTCCTTGGCCCATAATCTACAACCATAAAACTACCCCTTGACACAGTACTGTATCTTAATAGACACCATGATCATTGTACACCCTTGCCCCTTTATCTCCTGGCCTGAAACTATGTTACCCCTGAACACAAGACTGCATCACAATAATAGGCCCCGTGATGATTCCACTCCTTGTCCCCTTTTTTGAGGCCCTGAAACTATCTTTTGACACAGAACTGCAACTCAACAGACACCATGATTATTTACCCCCTTGCCCCCTTATCTGCTGCCCTAAACTACCGTACTTTTTGAAACAACTGTATCACAGTAAAAGGCCCCTTGATGATTCTACTCCCTTGCCCCCCTTATCTGCAGCCCTAAAACTACCCCTTGACACAGTACTGCAACTCACTAGCCACCATGACCAATTGACCATTGTACCGCCTTGCCCACTGATCTGCAGTCCTAAAAACTGCTGTGATCTTTGACACACCTTTGCATCACAATAATAGGCCTTGTGATAATTGTACTCTCCCTTGCCTCTTATCTGCTGCCCCAAAACTACCCCTTGACTGCTTGGTACACTACTGCATTACATACATTTCCTTGCATCATAAATTCTACCCCATTTTGCTTTAGTTCTGCAAGGTATAACAGGCAACTGCTTTTTGCACTTGTATTTGCTGCCTGAGAGATGGTGCCGCAACTAGAACGCTGGGCCAAAATTTTTGGGTTGGCTGATCTCAAAAAAAAAAGGTTGTCTCGCCAACTTGGTCTAATTTTCTCCTAGTTTTCTGTTGATCTCCAATAAAAAAAGCCACGATCTTGAAAATGCCGCAACAGTAAGCGGAGTTTGGGGGGCATGCTAAGCAGGTTGGGAGGGCAATGCCCCCTGGTCCCCTCTTGGTTGCAGTCCCGCTGAAGGATCACTACAGAGAAAGCATTGTGCAAACTTACAAGCAATTTCGTGATAAGTTCTTTGTGGCATTATTTTTCCTCACTATCACCGTCACAAATACACATATTTGGCACCATCCAAGCTAGGTGAATAACGATTGCCCAATGACTGCATTAATTTGACAATAAAACATACCGTAACGCAGCATTTGTTGAAGGCGACGTATAGTTGTTATTGGACCACAACAACCTTTTTTGTTTGGGCAGTCTATATTTGCCCTTCGACCGCAAAGGTTTAAGGTAAGCAAATATAAAGAAAGATGAATTTTAAAACAATTTAGGGGTACAGAAATGGGGTCCTCCTTAAACAGGGCCGCCTAAATTAAAACTTTTTAACCACAGATGCTGGACCAGTGGTTCCCAAACTTTTTTAATTCACAACGGACCTCTTGGAATTTTTTTAATGTTTGGTGGCCTTCTCTGAAAGACTAAAAAATTAAATAATCACAACCACAAGATCAAAGTACCATGTAGTTAAAAAGAGGTCTACACAGAACAAAAATTTACAGTATATAATTGACAAAGTTTAATGGGATGGGTGCACTTGCTTCGCGGCAATCAATTTGTCTATTTTGGAACTAGTTTTACATAGGGCAACTCTCATGTAATTTGTTACGTCCAGCCTGTTTCGGTATTTGGTTTTGATATGGAGCAAAGTCAAAAAAGCTTCCTCACACTTGTAGGTTGTTGCAAATGGTATGAGCACTTTTAGAGCCATCTTTGCAAGATCTGGATAAGGCTGTGCCATTGCTATCCAGAAGTCATTGCAACACATTTCACGGAGAAGATTTTTTGCACTTCCATCATTAGCCATATCAATAAACTGTTCTTGAATTTGATCGTTAGATGAAGGCAAATTGTCCAATTTGAGTCCAAACGGAGAGTTGATGAAACGATAAAGTTTATCAAATTCTTGTAAATTCGCAAAATAGCAGAAAATTTCTTCACTAAGAATAGAAACATGCGGCTTCATCACTTTGAGGATCACATCACTCATTTGAAGTTCATTTTCATCCAAAAATTCATTGAGGTATGGAAAAGAAGCAAAATGTTGTTTGTCCCGTTTGGAATGCCACAGTGAGAGTTTCATGTTAAAAACCTTCCACTTTTCATGCCAGTGGAGCGCGTTTATTTGCTTTGCAGTGCCAGGTTTACGCAGTTGATGAATTGAAAGATGTCCACCAAAAATGACTGGAACATCAAGAAACGATCATCATTAAGTTTTTGTGCATTTCTGGTTTTACATCGCATAGAAGTTCGTGTATTTCTTTTTGCAAAACGAAAACTCTCTTCAGCACTTTTCTTTTGACAGTCATCTAACGCGTGTATGCAGCAAAAGGTTTTCGAACACGGAATCGCTTTCTTTGCACAATTTCACAAAAAGACGAGAATTAAATGCATTCGCTTTTATAAAATTCACTGTTTTAATTACTTTGTCAAGAACATGGGATAATTTATCGGCCATTGTTTAGACCATTAAAGCCTGGCGGTGAATGATACAATGAGTACCAACAACGTTTGGGGACTTTTCTTTCACCAAAGTCTTAAAAACCAGAGTGACAACTGAGTATTGCAGGAGCGCCATCGGTGCAAACACCAATAACGTACTTCCATTGTATATCATGCTCCTCAAAAAATCCAGTAACTTTGTTAAATATGTTTTTTGCCGTTGTTTTTGTGTCAAGCCTTTTGCTAAACAAGAATTCATTTTCCAAATGTCCTTCATGAATGTAGCGTACATATTTGCAAACTTGAGCTAGATTAGCAACGTCTGTTGTTTCATCTAGCTGAATTGCAAAAAAGTTAAACTTTGAATTTTGTATCTTCGAAACCACTTGTGACAAAATGTTGTTAGACAGCTCAGCAATTTGCCTACTTACAGTATTATTGGAAAGAGATAGTTGTTTCAATTTCTCCACTTCAGAATTGCTCAGTAAATTTGACGTAATAATTTTGCAACAAGGCATGATCAATTGTTCACCAATGCTGTGGGGCTTTTTGGCAACTGCAGTTTGTCTTGCAACCTCATAGGAAGTTTTTAAAGCAGCTGTATTTTCTTTCAAAAACTTTCATGTACTATCAAGTCTAGCATTTTCTAAATTTCGACCTTGGCATTTAAAGAAGTCTACGCCTTTCTTTGCTGAGTTGGGATGATGCATTTTCAAGTGCCTCTTTAATTGGCAGGGCTTTAATGAAGAGCTTGCGAACACTTTGTGGCAAGCTCTTCAGTAAATGATCGGTTCTCTTCTCCACCTATATTAATCACGATGAACCCAAACTGTACAAATAACTTGTATCTGAGTTTCTTTATAGGAGGCATTTTGAAATTCTTACAGAGCTGAAAATACAAACCCAATATATGTAAGACCTAAATTTGATAGCTAAAATATATAATGCAGTGCTTGTGTGGGTAGGCTACGTTTTACTTTCGTAACGCTAATGCTATCTTTCGGAATTTATCTACTTTAACACAAAAATGTAAAACAGCAATTTAGAAAAGTGCAAAACTGCAACTGGTGTATCTTCATAATCTGCCTACTAATACCAGTAGCCAACTTCTTTCTTTACCAGCACATGTACAAAAAGACGGAGTAGCAGCCGATTTTCTCTCTGTGATGCTATAGGGGGTATTGTGATCCAGAGGTGGAGTCCTCGAGGACACATTTTGAAGTCCTTGGCCTCGAAGCCTCAAGTCCTCGAAAATTGCCCTGTCCTCAACTTGAGGACAGCACTATTTTTTGTACCATTGAAGTCTGGTTGGAAAACGCCAGAAACCTCGTGGAAAAGTTGCGAAGACCTTTTTTGTTTTCTGCAATTGGAGATCACCTGAAAATTTTTTTTATTATTATTATTAATGGGCAGTGGTACAAGGGAATCTGCTACGATTAGGTAAAGTCCACCTACACATTGCGTAGGCTTCATTTGGGCCAGTTGTAGCTGTAGCTGCTATGTTATTGTTGTTATTTTATTACCGATATGTTATTTATTTTATTATGATGTTATTTATGTTATTATTGTCCTGCTTCCTGTAAGTGCGTGGCCAGTTTGTTAATGTTACATTTCGTTACCACTTTGTTAACAATGGTTTTGGTGATTCCAAAATATTTAACACGAATGTCTTGGTAAAGCTTGCAATTGTCTACACGATAATTTGGTGTTTCATCCTCTAGGCCACATTTTGGACACAAAGAAACTCGGAATGACCTGTAGTTTTCTTGTGTCGCTGTAGATTGCAGTGCCCAGTTAAAACTTGCTCTACTTGATTTATTTGAGGCCTCTTAAGGTTAAGAAGACATATTGTTAGTCGAGAAGACGTCCAACCTGCCGACTCCTTCAACCTCATGCAGTCCTTCTGTTTATTCAACATAGGTTTCCAAATATCTACGAACCAGTCCTTAAAGGGGAACTCCGTCCTAGCGAGGCTATATATCATCAGGGTTCCCACGATCGGGAAAAGTGCGTGCTAATATTAAATAAGCATGAAAAACAGTTATGCAAAAATAGCGCATTGCACCACGTAGAAACTAACACAATTCGAGCGGATGAATATTAAATATCTGGTTTGTCGTTCTAATTCTTCTCTTAATTGCATAAAAATAGTAATAACATACCTGGCTGTGTTGTGTTGAAGCTTCAAGAACTATGGTCCAGCCGATTTATTTTGTCACAATACAGGTTCAACAAAACATTAAGTAAAGAGTATTACTTTGCTGTAGTTGAAGAGTATTATTACATCAAAGGCAATCAGGCATACAAAAGAATGCAAGTACCTGTAGCCCACTAGCACAGAGCACTAGAGCGAGTGGAGAAATAGCGTGGTATGCGCTGACAGCAGTCAAAAGGTGAGTGGAAAACAGAAGAAGGCTATTTTAACAGCTGCTGCATTCGAATGAAGTTCAGAGATTATTTGCTTTCTACACATTAATAGTGCACTGGTAGCCTACAGTAGGCTGCCTTCCTATGCCATGTTTGGCTTTTAAGTTAATTTGAGAGATTTACTAGTCCACTCGCTAATAATATATGCTGATAGCCCACCGCAGTATTAGCCTATAGTAGGCTCTCTGCTCAGGCTTATGGTTGGCTGTAAGAGAAAGCTCCCTTGCTGCAAAGCATACCGGTTCCTACAGTTGAGCTACTGAGAATATATTCACTAGACTATACCTGTACCGGTAGCCTATTTTATTGGCACA
This sequence comes from Trididemnum nubilum, assembly GCA_963965965.1. Taxonomy (NCBI): domain Eukaryota; kingdom Metazoa; phylum Chordata; class Ascidiacea; order Aplousobranchia; family Didemnidae; genus Trididemnum; species Trididemnum nubilum. The sequence continues at coordinate 18,600,376 of OZ014477.1, forward strand.
GGCACTGCAAATAGCAATAGGCTCTGCTGATCTCGGTGGTTAGTCTGGTGTTGGAGGCCTATTGTATATATCTCTGTTGCTCAGTCGGTCACCTTATGCGTTAAAGTTTAGTCAGCTTACGCTTTAGCCAGTAGTTTGGTTAGGCTATCTTATGTTTACCACCCTACTAATAAAAAGGAACCATTGTTTAGATTTCACAAGCTTAAATAGCATAAGCTTGTGCAGTAGGCTACAGTAGCCTACTGCTTGGTTACTTTTAGCAGCTGGCAATGAACCGAAGTTAACCAGATTGCCTACAATGTGCATGAAATTAGTGTAGCCCGATGTGCCAGTGTTTATCATTGCCAAATCGAAGAGAATTCTAGCCCGATTTAAATAGTACCGGTGTCCAGGAACCGATATAAAGAAGTAGCAAATGGGTAAAATAAATTTAGACTAAGATATTGTTGAGTCTACTTAGGCTTTTTTGGTCAGCAGCATAAAAGGTTGTTGGGTGTGTTGAGTGTTGTTAAGTGACGTTTTTGCAAATATCAAATTTTTACACAACAGTACTAGATTTAATTAGGAGTAAACTATCATTGAAGAAATTTTGATGCTAAATTCGCGTTTTATGCTTATGTGTTCTTTGTTTTTTTTTTCTAAGTGCCATGCACAAAATTGCGATGACATACAAAAAGGAGGTACAAGAAAACACCAGTCTACTTTAGAAAACAGCATTCAAAACTTGTCACTGCCATTTGATTATATGCAAAGTAGAAATAAAGCGTCTCTTTTTTCAAAAGTCACTTAACAACATTTGCCTCAAGAGACTTTAATAACAGCAGTGTTAAACTACCAATGCAAAAGCACATTTAGTAAAGTAGAGAAGACATACTGCAGCTTGTACATAAGAAGTAGCAGGTTGGCATTATTAGATGCGGGCAAGCTACGGGTATACTATTAGTAATGCCAAATTGTCGCTTCAACGAATTGTGGTTGCCAGACCCAAGATTTTCTAAATGGATAGCAAAAAATCCCAAAAATGTGAATTTTGCATTATGCAGATTTTGCAAGGGAAAAGCTATTTATATAAAGATGATGGGAACTTCAGCTTTGAATAGTCACATGAAAGGTAAGCACCATTGTGACTTGGTGAAAATGCATGAAGAGTCTGGTGGTGGAATTCCAACACACTTTGCTGCCAAGCCATCTACAGCATCTTCGTCTTTCACAGCTGTGACCTCAGCGTCTACAACCAGCATTGCATCTGCCTCTACTACTTGTACTACAACACTGGATTCATGTGCTGTTAAAGAGCAAGTTTTGAAAGCTGAGCTGTGGTGGGCCTTAAAATTGGCTACTAGTTCTTATTCATTCCACTCTAGTCGTGACATTTCATTCATTTTAAAAAAAATGTTTCCTTCTGATAAAACAGCTGCAAAATTTGCTTGTGGGGAAACAAAGGTGATGTATTTGGTTTGTCATGGTATTGCTCCATATTTACAAACATGTCTTAGAAACAAAATAAGAGATCAGCAATTTGTTCTAATGTTTGATGAAAGCTATAACAAGTTTATGAAGAGCAAGCAAGTGGATATACTTGTTAGATTTTGGGATGTCTACAATGTGGTCAGTCGATATTATGATTCTAAGTTTACAGGACATACCAGGGCTTCAGATATATATAATTGCATTCATGAAAGTGTGGAGAGTGATTTGGGGTACAAAAATTTTGTACAACTTTCGATGGATTGACCAAATGTCAATTGGTCTTCTCACAACAAATTTGAAGCAAACAAACGTGACAATTTCAATTCTGGGCTAGTGAATGTTGGATCTTGTAGTCTACACAAAATTCATAATGCTTTCAAAGAGGGTGCTAAAGAGTCTGGTTGGCTAATACCTCAGTTTCTTAAAGCCCTGCATACGTTATTTCATGAAACTCCTGCAAGGCGTGAAGATTAAGAAACAGTGACTTCTTCTGATGTGTTTCCATTGAAATATTGTGCTCACAGATGGGTAGAAAATGTGCCAATAGTGGTGAGGGAAATCAGTATGCTTCCCTTCATCAAAATGTACATAACTGAAGTTAAAAAAAGAAGCTACCCAATCCTTCCAACAATACTCTACGGTTGAAAACTGTTTTGAAGATCCTCTGCTGGAAGCAAAACTTCAATGCTACATTTCTATTGCTAAACCATTTGATGGGTATTTGGTAAAGTATCAGACTGATAAACCAATGCTACCTTTTTTGTGCAATGACCTCGAAAAACTACTGAAGTCATTGTTGCAAAGATTTATTAAATATGACAAATTGACAGGAGCTAAATCTATCACGCAACTACTTGCTATTGACTTTTCTGATTCGAGTAACCAAGTTGGATATTATCAACAAGCCGACCAGAATTTGCTCATCTTGCTGCTCTGTAATCGATCATGCCTATGTTAATTCTACTTCCTTAAGTCAAGTTTCATCGTTTATTTTACAAGAAGACATTTCTGACCATCCGCCTGTATGTATTAAGTACCAGTGTAAGTTTAACAGAAACACCAAATGACCGCACTACCGCAAAATAACACAGGAGGGCTTAAAATTTTTTCGTGAACAATTAAATAATAAACTTTCTACACCTGAATGGCTATATCCTAGCAACTTTAACCTGGATAAACTACTCAATCTACTGAATGAACTCATCTTTCAACATTTTCCCAAAAAGATGCAAAGTTGTAGACATTATAAAGTATCTAAACACCCATGGATCACCCCAGATATCCTCACAGCCATGAAGCACAAAAACAAGCTTTATTTTAAACACCTTAAAAGCAAAAGTCCAGAATTATACCATGAATATAAAAAGTGTAGAAATAAACTAACCCATGTGAAAGCAAAAGCCAAACAAAAACATTTTGAAAACTTGTTTAAAGAAGCCCGCGATACCATGGATGCATAGAAATGCATAAATCGGTTACTTAGAAAAACCAAACCAAAAACTATTGAAACTGATGGCAAATTAATTACCTCGCCTCAAAACATTTGTAACGAAATCAACAAACACTTTGTTAACCCATTAAATGCCAAGATTAAAAAATTGACATTTTAAAAAATCCTTTTAATGTGATGCTATTGTAACTATTTTATAACATTATGTGAAAAAAAATTTTTTTTCTCCTGTAGTTTTTTAGTTATTTAATGGCAACTTTAGATGCTAACGGCCGTAAATGGAGTCAAAATTTATTGTTTGCTTAATTTCGACAATATTTCAAAGATTAGTTTCAGTTATAGCTGCCTCGCTTAGAAGGCAACAAATTTTAACATGAGGAGCAACAATATTAGCATCTTAGTGCACCTGGCCATCTCAAAAAAGTTGCAAAGAGGCCTTTTTTTGCTTGTAACAAGCTAAACCCTTGGTGCACGTGGTATTGACCAATGCATTCTACATGGGGGAGGGAGCAAAAATGTCCCCTATCCAACTCCTAATCCAAACTTTATAGAAACACCAAATTTTGCATGCAGGTTGTTTGTTCACCAAAATTTTTTATAAAAATTGGCTTTGAGTTGATGATGTCATCATTTTGACATCATCAAACACATTTGAAAAATGACGTTACAGGCTGTTCAAATTTTGTTTTTTGATACTAATAATGTTTTTGATTTGCTTTTTGATACTGAATCATAAAATGCCTAAGTCAAAGTAAATAAGTCACAAAAACGTTTTATGACGTCATTTACGTTAAAGATTGGCCAAGAAAATGCTCAGATTTCAGAAAGTGACTTCGGGATTCTCAAAATTGGGAAACTTCTGTAACCTCAGCAGCTTCAAATTTTCAGGAGTTATTTGTCATGCAATTTGACGCAAAGTCAAGTTGATTTGAAGAAAAAAGCGTCCACTGGACAATTATACGAGCCACGCTCAGTTTTCTTTATCGCCTGTTGACTTGCTACAGCAGCATTTTGCAAACGGTTCTGTTGTGTGGTACCATGTCCTCCAATCCGACAACATATTTAAGCAGAGAAAGGTACTGTACCGTATGTAAAAAGATTATCAAACTTAGCAGAGCACCCTCTCTGCAAGTCACACTTTTAATGAGACCTGAAACAACATCACCACCCTGCCTCAAAGTTAGGCATCTGACTCACAATAAGGCTGTTTGTAAAAAAAGATGTCCACCACTGAATGCAAGACAACATAGCTTGAACCCAAACTGAATGGGCTTTTCTCGCTTGAATTGCTTGGTGCCATGCTAGCCATAATATGGTATCATGCAGAGGTGGAGTCCTAGAGGACGAACTATGATACCACTTTGAATCACTTGCAACTGTGTCCTTGGTCCTTGCCTCAAATTTTTTTGTGTCCTTGGCCTCGAGCCTTGTGTCCTCGACTTCACCTCTGGTATCATGTTTTCATCAATGCTTTATTTGTTGGTGTCAAAGTATTTCTTGAAGTTGGCATTGAGTTGGAAAAACGATTAAAGTCTTTTTTGCTCCTTTGCTTTTTTTACTCTCCTTTTCTCCAGCATTGGGCTGTTCGATGAGGGTTTAGGCAGAATAGGGGGAATAGGACTAGCAGGCCGGCGCCAGAGTAGCGTGAGTGGGATGGGGGGAGGGCAGAAAAAATATTTGGGGGAGACAAGTAAATTTTTCCCTCAAATTCAGGAGTGAAGACCAAAAAATGGTCTTCATCCCAAATTACGCCCCGCAGATATGGATCGTTTGCCTCCTTTCGTGGCACAATTCTTGCTTCGGGGACTCGTTCATAGGCTGGCGGGGCGTGACGGAATCTTATGGTGCAGACCTCAGTTCTTGCCTGGTGCAGACCTCAGTTCTTGCCTACAAATTTTCGTCCTGGAACGAGACTTTACTCACGCTTGAGGGGTGGGGGCACAAGCAGTATTTTTAGGGGGCACTGGCCCCGTAATGCACTCTAGTGGCACCGGGCTTGTTACTTTCTTTTGGAGCATAGTCCTCGATTAGGGGGAACAATCAGTGATTTGGGGGGGCATGGCCTCGAAATGCCCCTGTGGTGTCCAGGCCTGAAGCCTAGCTTAGTTACTCAGCTACAGATAAACTCCTTTTTTTCCAAACTCTCAGTCAATGCTATTGCTCCTTTCTACCCAAACCCTTGTAGTAGGAGCAAGTAGGAACAAAATAGACATTATTGCGGAAAACTATTACAGTATATCAATAGCTTAGCCTAACATGAGCCGTATTTTTCCTAAACTTGTCTTTGTAGGTAACAAAAGGTATTTGTAAACAACAAAAAGTATTTGTAAACAACAACAAAACGTATGCTAGAACAATTATCTTATTGAAGTGTTTAAAGTTTAGCCGTTTTACAAAACGGCTTCAAATTTGACCCCATATTTGGCCAATGGCAACTAAAGTTGCTATGAAAATATATAACTCCCTCACACCCACCCACACGTAAATTATCACAAAAATCTTGGTTTAAAAGTTAAAAGAAGTAGTTAGAATTTGCGTGACAGCCATTTTTTTCCTACACTTGACGAATTTTGTTTATTTTTAGTTTATTCCAAAACTGCACCACAGCCTAAAACCAAAAATTTAACTTTTGCGACATGAGACCAAAATTTGACTGATACCAAATGTGTTTCAACAACATTTTCTGCAATTCTTTTTTTTCTCAAACTTTTTTCAGATCATCTTTTAGAAAAAACAAAAAAATTGCGAATCTTTAATTTCAAAACCTATATTATTTTAGTTTGTTTAAAGCAACATAAATGGCAACTTTAGTTGCCAATGGCGTTCAATGGGTTAAAATTGGTGAAAAACTCGAAATTCCAGGAATTCCAGCTTTCATCAGAGTAAACTACACTTTACGTTTCTCTGCAAACGTAATGTATCATCAATTGTCTTACAACCAACTGATTTTTACGAAATCATTGAAATTATTTCTTCCCTAACAGATCATAAATCTCCAGGATATATTGATATTCCAGCGCGCATCGTAAAAGAATCCAAATTCCTTATTTCTGATTATTTGGCAAACTCTTTTAACGAATCTCTAGAAACTAGAAGCTATCCCGACGTATTAAAAATTGCTACCGTGATTCCCATTCATAAAGGCGGATCCACTCTTGAACTGGGTAACTACAGGCCCATTTCACTATTGTCCCTGATTAATAAAGTCTTCAAAACAATTTTGCACAAAAGACTCACTAAGTTTTGGGAAAAACTGAATTTATTCACTGAATTTCAGTTTGGTTTTCGAACCAAACACTCTACAAATCTTGCAATAACCTGTGTTTATGAAACCATACTCAAAGAATTAGATAACCAAAAATTGGTTTGCGGAATATTTTTGGATTTTGCGAAAGCTTTTGACTGTGTAAATCATCAAATATTACTGGACAAGGTAGATCATTATGGCATTATAGGTAATGCTAACAAATTATTGAAGTCTTATTTGACAAACTGATACCAGTGTACAGTGAACAATGACAACCAAATTTCATCTATCCTTTTACTGATTACAAATGGAGTGTTGCAAGGTAGCGTGCTCGGGCCATTTTTATTTTTAGTTTACATTAATGACTTGACAAATTCTTGCAAATCCCCAATTATGTTATATGCTGATGAGTTGGTATTGCTTTGTTCGGATAACAATATTCGAAGTCTAAAAAAGAAATACGAAAATGAATTCGGACTTCTTGAAAATTGGATCAACTTTAATCGACTTACTCTCAATTATTCAAAAACTCACTGCATAGTATTCACCAATTTATGAACGAACACAAACGATAACTTTCAAATTAACACCCAAAATCAAGCAATCCTTCCCAAAATTACTATCAGATGTTTAGGTGTTATACTGGATCACAAGCTGACCTGGAAGGTTCACACACGGCTTGTTGTTGAAAAGCTCTATATGGCCAGAGAAATCCCAGCAAATTAAGGCGACATGCTCCTCAATCGGTGTTGAAATGTGTCTATTATTGGTTTACCCGTACCTTTACTATGGTGTTACATCTTGGGGAAATACTGCAACCAAATACACTAAGACTATTCAGATTCAACAAAATTGTATTGTCAAAATTATAAATAATTCAATTTCCTTTAAAACAAAACTGATGCCTATATACCAGCAACTAAATTTAATAAATCTATGCCAAATTTCTACATTAGAAATATTAAAATTTATGTTTAAATATAAAAATAAAACTCTCCCAAACTGTTTTAAAAACTACTTTATGTCTCCATCAGAAACCCATAATTATCGTACCAGGTTTGCTTGTGATGACAACTGGGCTGCTTCATTCCAACATAAAAAGTCAACTTCAAAATGTTCGATTCAATATAATGGTTATAAAATATGGAATGAATTAGCATTAGAAATTAAAGGGTTGCATAGAAAAAGTTATTTTATCTTTTTAAAAAGAGTAAAAAATTTCATATTGGAAAATGAGTAGCTATAGTTTTTTCTTACTTAAAGCATTCTGACTTACCTTGATTAGATGGTTTTTCTGGCTGAATAATTTGTGATATTGGTTTTACACCGACACAGTTGTCCTCGGCGAACTCTTTCTGTCCTCGGACAGATTATTGTCACAGCTGTGTGATTAAATTTTTGTCTTCATGTGTATAGAGCGACGTGTATTTTTATACTTGTTTATTTACCGTATTAACTCGTTTTACCGCCCGATCTTGATTAAGGGCCCGTTTGAATAGCCGCCCGTGTGAGCAGAACAAAAAAATAAATAAGGGCCCGTGCTTTAATACTCGCCCGGTGCAAAAGCTGATTTTTCGGTGGTAGAGAACAATAGAAAATAAGAAGCTGCTAAGAAACGCTTGTGTCACAACGCTGTTGAATTTTAAGCGCTAGTAGGCAACAGTCACGCCTTAGATGTCCAATTGCATAACAGATAGCATTGATTACATTTTGGTGTTGATGTTCATGAGGATGATGGTGTTGATGTTCATGAGGATGATGGTGTTGATTTGTGTTTGACGTGAATAAATCATATGGAGAAAGATTAAATGTCGTGAAATATTTGTCTTCAACGATAATTTTTGTGGTAATTTTACTTTGAAAATAACAAGCGCCCGTGCTTAAATAAACGCCCATTTGAATAGGGGCCCGGCAGTGAGTAAGGTTGAAAAAAATAAGGGCCCGGGCTACAAAACGAGTAAATACGGTATTGGCATTTCTTCTAAATTTGCTGCACTATTTTTCATTAGTTTATACTGAGTGGATCTTGTTTGTGTGCTATCAATATTTTATACTGAAGATGATAGGTTGCAGACTCGATGACCTCACCTTTCCTGTAAAGAGCCTCGAGCTTTTCCCAGGAAATGGCCAATGGTCTTTTCGCAACCTCTCATCAGAAATCATTATTCTGTAATTTTTTTTTTGCCTCATTTTGCTGCTTGACGTCGTATGCTTATTTATTTTGCAGAATATCTTTCTAAACAAAAATAAATGTCAATTGAATTGAATTGGATACAGCCAAGTGGATGTTGGCTTTGCTGCAGATCGCATATTATGTATACCCTTCTGGCAAAACAAAAACTTAGCGATCTGCAAGCAATGCAATTTTGAACAAATTGCAAAACATTTTTGTTGACATTGATTACTCATTTGCTATGTAGAAATCCATTAAAGTATACCATTATTAAATATTTGAATTGTTTAGATCCAGCATTGGTCTGCAATCCAGAGCTAAAAAGCAAGAACAAAAATAAAATAGAATGCATTTTAAATCATTTAGTGCAAACCGGTCTTGTCCAAATTACAGACTGTGACCAAGTGCTGGACGAGTTCGGTAACTTTTTGGCACTTTCATTAACAGTTACAGCTTTTCAACAGTTCACTGATACAGATTGCTTGGACACAATTTACTACAATCTACTAAGTGGCAATCAAAATAATGTCCAATTATTGCCAGTGGTTAAAATGTTGTTACTGTTATCTCATGGTCAGGCTTCCGTGGAGAGAGGTTTTTCCATTAACAATACTGTAGCAGATGTGAACTTGTCAGCTTCGAATCTGATTGCACTCAGGCTTGTTAAAGATCATGTGAATGCCATTGGTGGATTGGAAAATATGACTATCACAAAGGAATTAATGGCATATGCCCGTGTTGCAAGAAGCCGTCATCAGGCTTCACTGCTGGAAAAACAGCAAAGCAAAAAGCAGTCGCAAAAGAATGAAAACAGGAAGCTGCAGGAGGAAGAAGTGAGTCATCTCAGAGAGAAAAAAAGGAAAACAGAAGAAGAAATCAAGTCCTTGCATGAAACTGCTGATGATCTTGCTAAAAAAGCAGATCTAAGTAAAGTGGTGTTATTGACACAATCTAACAGCTTAAGAAAAACGGCCCATGAAAAAGAAAACAGCTTGAAGCAGGTTGAAAAGCTGTTGAATGATAAACTGCTGGAATTGAAGAACTTGTAATAATTGCCTCTACAGTAACTGTTTTTAATCAGGTTCTGCAGCTTGAATTTTAGTTGAGTGTAAGCAAAGATTGCGCAGTTGCACAGACTCTTTAGCATGATTGTAGTACTATTCAGAAAATATTAGCAAGTTTTAGTGTACATAATTGAATGCTTCGTAAATAAGCATAAATAATTTACATAGAGCGATATACTTCATTTTTTTACATATTTTTTAGATAAACAGTTCAAGGTAACCTGCAGAAAAATGAAAAAGGGTAGCTCTTGAGTTAACTGCAAAGCACAGATTAAAAATATAATTTGAGAATTGAGAATATAATTGTTAAAATTATAAAAAATTAATCTGCTGTATTTCACAGAAAATTTGCAATTGACGAAACAGCACAAGAAACGGTGCTCTGCTGTTCTCTATTTTTGTCTTTCATTATAGATTTTCTGGTAAAATAGTCACTCTGTATACAAAATGAAAAGCGGATACTCTTCTTAAGCTGTTAGATGTGATGATAGCCAGACAAGTTGATAATTCAACTGATTATTAGTTTCTGTTGTTCATAACATAAGCTGACATACGGGTTATTGAAAGTTGTGGCGAAGTGCTTTGAGCTGACTACTGTTACATATGTACATGGCCGCCGGAAGTTTTTTTTGTTAGAGGTGCAAAATTAAAAAAGGTGAAGTTTAGTTGTTAAAAGGGCACTTTTGAGTTTCAAAATTTATTGTTAGAAGCTCACATCTGATTTTTTATATTCGTGTCGTACATCTATGGCTAATTTAGATAAGCAAAAACCGCCCCCCCCCCCCTTTTCCCTAATTAGAGGGAATATAGGGCAAGGCAAAAGTTGCACCCCCCTGCCACGCTTTAGGCTCCCATGTGTAGGCACTTGTTAGTTTGTAAACTGCAGAATTATGAGCATTTCAGAATAGTCCATTCATTGCCCACAAAGTCATCATCATCATCATATTTATTTATTTACCAAGTGACGTCATATCACAAGAAAAAAACTGCAACTTCCTCTAGGTCTATCACCAAAGCATTGAAATATGCAATCCCTTTAAAACCAAACACACAAACTTGCAGAGTCAAAGCGATATTTAGTCACTTGGTGAGGAGACAGCGAAGGACCGAAAGGTCATCTAAGTCTACTGCCACCTCACCAAGTTAAGGTTAAAAAAAACAGCTTCTAGATTTTCTCAGTCTGCTACTTTCTATGATAAAAAATTTTACGCAAAATTAAAACAAAGTATTGCAAAGATATGTACACTTTGTACAGTGTATACACAAAACTCACAGTCACCATGTAAAGAAAATGCAAGACAACATTAGAATTGTTCTGACTCTAAGCATACTAAAAAATAAAAATGCTGTAACTACAGATTGGATAGAAATAAAATTAATAAAGTTCATAATGCTTATTTATGTTTTAAAGAATTAAAGTGGGCAATTGGAGTGAAAAAAAAAAAAAACTTCTTGCTTTGTTTTGTCTTGTTTGTCAATATGTCATTAGTACTGGTACAATTTCCAATACCAGTATATATCAACCTCAGTCAGATATTGCAAAATTACTAATAATTCATGGGCACATCAACATGAGAGATGACGTGTTGTATAAATGTATGACAGATGAATGCACCAAACTCATGCTATTCAAGCAAAGAATAGGTTATTGTTGAACTAAAGCATAAATATGCAACTGATAGAAAGCTGTTATTCTAGCTTTTATCGGTTTCATAGTTTGATAAAAAATGAGTTTTAACAGCTTTTTTAAATCTGTAGAATGAAACTTCTTTCATACTGCTTGGAATTTCATTCCAAATTTTAATTCCTGCGAATGATAGAGACTTTTGCCCTAATCTTGTTCTAGTTCTTGGAAGAAAGAAGTTGTTTTTGTGGCTCAATCTTGTCTTATGTGTATAGCAGTTTTTTATTAGGTTAAACTTATCTGAATTTGCAAAAGATAGTACATTATTGTGAATTTTGTACATTAGCTTTGCAGTTTCCAGAGAGTAAATATCCTTGAGTTTTAAGCATTTAGCTCGATAGAACAAAGGATTAGTATGCTCACGATATCCACTTCCAGTTAACAATCTGATGCTTCTTTTTTGCAGAATAAAGAGAGGTGCTAATGTTGATTTTGAAGCAGTCCCCCAACTACTTATGCAGTATTGTAGATGAGAGTATATGAGGCAGTGGTAAACAGATCTTAAGGTTTGCTCATCTACAAAGTGTTTTAATTGATTAAGGGCCCAAGATCCTCTTGCTACCTTTGAACATTGTTCCTTGATTTGTTGTTTCCAGTTTAGATTGTCGTCTATGAGAACACCTAGATACTTTATGTGATGTGATTGCTTGATTGGATTATTATCTATTGATACTTTGAGTTCAGGTTTATTTTGTTTTGTTGTCACTACCATAAACTCAGTTTTATTAAAGTTAATTGATAATTTATTCACCTTGAACCAATTGCTTATATTGACTAATTCATCATTAATATTTTGTTGCAGTGTTGAAACATTAGAATGGGAGAGAGTAAGGTTTGTATCATGTGCAATAAGATGAATTGTGGAATTTGAGGCAAGTGGTAGATCATTGATGTAAATATTAAATAACAACGGACCTAGAGTTGATCCCTGAGGAATACCGCAAATAACATCTCTTGACTTGGATTTATATTGATTTACAAAAGTGTTTTTGTGTTCAATCAAGAGCAACATGCACTCCTTCTACCCATGTAATGCTTAGTAGCCTATACTTCGTACTTCCTTTTGACCACAACAAGTAAACTGCTTAACCTTAATTATGCCAAATCGAGAATTTTAGTCCTGTAGTAGTGGATGGAGCAGCCGCCTGGATACGACCATTGCTGAGCCTGTGGCCTAAACGCTGTGCCGCATTGCCTCCATCTTGTATGAATCCAAACACCATGAACTCTCTCTTAGTAATTAAGAAATGTCCATTACTTGAGGCTAATTTAGTCGTCTTTATCCATGCAGCAATTGAGTTCTGTTGAGTTAGTTTTGGATTGTGTTAAAATAACTGCAATTTTGTGTATTCCAGATGAATAGAGCTTAGTTTGTTTTGAGCAAAGTTTGGTATGGAAAAAGTAGGGAATTTTTTTGTTGACAAATGCGTGGGAACCCTGTATCATGAAATACACCACAAAATTCTAAGATTTTTGCAAAAAAAACGAACTCACTACGTTTTATAGTTTTGATGAAATCCGAAAAAAACTGCGTGAAGCGCAAGTCTGATGACGTAGGTCTGGACTTTATTGTATCTTTACATTATATTGTTTGGACATAAAATTGCTAGTTAAGACTAAAAACTCGTTAGCAGAAGCGCTTGTATTGCATTCTTTGCTAAAATATTCAACCTACTTGCAATCTTTAGGCCTGAGATTAGTGACTATAAGCGAGAGGTAAAGTACAGACCTACGTCATCAGACTTGCGGTTCACGCAGTTTTTTGCGAATTTCATCAAAACTATAAAACGTAGCGAGTTCGTTTTTTTTTGCAAAAGTCTTAGAATTTTGTGGTGTATTTTATGATATATAGCCTCGCTAGACCGGAGTTCCCCTTTAACCGCACTAACACAGCTGGCATGCAGAACTGTAATAAAATGTTCAGGACCATGTATTTTTGATTTAGATCCTGATTTGGCCAGATAGTATAGGCTATGCCACTTCGTTACCATGTACCCCTGCATGTCCTGGAATCCAGGCAATGCTGACATGGTTTTGTTTACGTAACTGATTTAGGTTTCTAATGCAGTTGAACACTGGGATGTTGCAGTGCACTTTATAAGTGCTTTGATAGCTGCTTGACTATCAACCAACACAACAGTACTTTGATTGAGCATTTTTTTTTCCAAAAGCAGTTTTTTTGTCACTTCTGAAATAGCTAAGACTTCTGCCTGGAACACAGTACTATAAATTCCAATGTGGAAAAATGCTTGTTTTAGGAAGATGTTTGGGCAGTCTGCATAAAAACCTGCGTCTACTCTCCCATCCAGTTTCGAGCCATTGGTGTAAGCCTTGACAGAGTTCTGGTTTAGAACGCTTTCAGATCTGGTAGCATTCTTTTTATTATCCATAATTTGACATTTGAAATTTTTCTCGAATACCTTTGTTTTCTTTATTCGGTCTGCTGGCATTTGCAGCATAGGTAAGAATCTTCTATCCTCATTGCAAACATCAACATGGCTTTTCGTTTTCCCTAAGGAACCAACTCGGTTGACATGCCAGAGCCTACTGACAGTGATTCTGTATAACCCTCGCACTGCCTCAGCCAATAAAAATTCCTCAATGAGAGTTATGTTGAGTAATATTTCCAGAGCACCAGTAGGGGTGTCAGGAAAAGCTGATGAAATCACCAGTAAAGCAAGTCTCTGTACCTTTGTGAGTTTCCTCATTAGATACTTTTTATTGAGACCGCCAGGCCAGGATACACATGCGTACGAAATGATTGGACGTATCAGAGCTGTGTATATCCATTTCATCATAGATGGTTTCATTCCACGCGTTTTACCACAACTTGTCTACATTGCAATAATGCTGTAGTTGCTTTGCGGGTAATTCGGTTAATATGTGATTTTCAAGTCAGCTTGCTGTCCAGAGTAACACCTTACAGCCTTGCTTCCTTGGAAAGTTCAAGTTTTGAACCACTCTTTGGTAAGGAACTTAAATCTGGATTCCGTTTGTGATTGAACAGTACAATTTCGGTTTTCTTGCTGCTAATCTGAAGCTCTTGTTCCGAAGAGCAGTTTTGGGTCATACCTCTGATCTAAAGCATATCAGCACCAGTGACCAACACTGCTAGATCATCGGCATAGGCTTGAACATAAAAGCCCCTGCTACGTAACTCTAGCACAGGGTTCGAAATTAACGCTTGCCCGAGGCAAGCTGAAATCGCCTCGGGCAAGTTATTTTTCGGCTTAACTTGCACGACGGGCAAGCTAACAAAATACTGCGTATAAAACAACGTTAAACAAGATTATTCGATGGCGCAATTTAGCTCTGCTTTCGTTGCAATAAAATAAAATGAAGTAGAGAAAATTGTAAGTTGCTTGGTTTATTTTAATAGTTACTAATCATCTCAATTAACACTTTGCTTAATCGTACGCTCATCTTAAATCGCAATTAACACTTATTTAATCGCATGCAGATTTTTTGATACTCATATGCGTTTAGCAACTTTTTGGCATAAAATGCTATATTTTTTTTTGGAAAAATTTTCCACGCTTGCAGCGTTAAATGCTGTTTCAGACACCACACCCTGCGCTGCATGAAATTGTCAAGAAATTTGCAATTTTATTGTTATGATTATTCTTAAGATGTTTTAACTCTTCATAAATTTTGCAAAAAAATTTCGGCTTTCTGGCTGGTGTAGTTCCCAAAATATTCGCAATCGAAATTGCGTTCGCAACAAAACCGCAACGTTAACCAATATCGTCTTAACGTAATAATTGAAACAATTACAATCCAAAAATCAATTTTTGGGTGGTACAGAATTGGAAAAAGTTGCTTATTACGTCACATAAACGTAAAATCGCGCACAAAAACTTGATTCTGAAATGCGTATTCCGCAAATTTAGTGTTTTTTTGCCAAGAAGTACAATATACCATTTTTTGACAAAGGTAAACAACCTCAAAACTTATTGTATCTATTTTTTTCGGGCAAGTTGAAGTTTCCTCGGGCAAGCAAACAATTGTTATCACTTGCCCGTCGGGCAAGTTGTTAACAAAGTTAGTTTCGACCCTTGCTCTAGCACTAGCAAAAATTTTTTGGAAGACGTTTTTTTTTGGAGATCGCCTCGAGCATTCTTGTCCTTGGCCTCGAGAGGAGCTGTCCTTGGCCTTGGCCTCGGATTTTTTTTGTGGCCTTGGCCTCGAGCCTTGTGTCCTCGACTCCACCTCTGCTGTGATCATACGAACGCACAGGAAGCAAAAAATGAATCTCGCAAGCATAGATTTCGTACAGGTAAAAAGGCGGTAAAATGTGTGTTTGCAATTGCAACCACTTCGTTTATATTTACAAAGAGTTTTAGTACATATTGCTGTACTGAAATTATTAAGCTATGAGTAAAGTAAGGCTTTTACCAAATTTCTTTCGCAAACCTCCTGAAATTGCTTCACGGACCCCAAAAGGTCCCCGGACCCTACTTTGGGAACTACTGGTCTAGAAACATGAAATTTTCAGGATAGGAAAATATGACAAAAAAAAAATTTTGAGGATACCAAAATGAAGCCATCCCCCTCAAACAAAGACGCCAAAATTCAAACTTTTAATTGTGTAAGCTAAATACATCACAATGTCATTCTTTTAGTGGCAAATAGAAACAGCAAACCTTCAAAACCTATCAACAAAGACAAACGAAGAGAAAATCGCAGAATCAAAAGAATAAGGAGAAAAGAAGCAAATAAGGTTAGTTTTACTGAAGGTGTGGACCTAACTGTACGCACTTATTTTGAAACAAATATCAATGACTGATGAAGAAAATAATACGCAATCACTCTAGCTGTCTATGCTCATCTGCGAATTTTTTAAAGTGAGCTACTTTTGCTTGAAATCAGATATATGTGTACTTCATTTAAGGTGTGTTTGCTACTGCATTTGTTAGGACATATAACTCTTAACTAACAGTTCTTCATGCAGTGGTTCCCAACCTTTTTCTAACCGTGGCCCATTTTCATTTTCAAAATTTTCCATGGCCCTACTCTCAAAGTATTGCTCAAGAACTTGACCCGAATTTTCATCAGTCTTGAATTAGATTGAAACGGTTTTTCCGGCCGAAAACTGGTGATCTCAAAAAAAAAATGCAAATACGACGTTTTCAAACCAAAATGCTCTGTGGCCCGAAAACCATTGCCTTAATGTAATGTTTTCCAGTCCAATACAGTCATGTATCTATCATACCACTCCAAATATGTGTCAAACTAGATGGGAGCATGCTGATAAGCCATCTCGGTTAAGAACCGGCACGTGTTGAACAATGACTTTTTCTAAAAAAAATTTCGCTTTCCAGTTAAGAAATTACTATATTTATTTGAGTATTGCGTGCCCCCCTAATTTTTGACCTAAATTGACATAATTTTTGGGGGGCTTTTTCTCAGTTTAGGCCAAGGATAGTAAGTGACGGGTGCTGTTGAAGACATGCAGCTATGACAAAAAATTTATTGATGACCGTATGTTGCAACATCAATGTTGTTCTTCGTATTGTAACAATTTGACGTAAGTAGAGCTGAAACTGCAAATTCTCAACGCACGCTCAGCTGTCTTATGTGCGTGTGCGCTCGCGAAATTGTCTCAGAT
Organism: Trididemnum nubilum; assembly: GCA_963965965.1. Classification (NCBI taxonomy): domain Eukaryota; kingdom Metazoa; phylum Chordata; class Ascidiacea; order Aplousobranchia; family Didemnidae; genus Trididemnum; species Trididemnum nubilum. Next base: position 18,617,072 of record OZ014477.1, read on the forward strand.
TAGTCTGTGCATGCACGAGCGCACGCACGTATTCGATGAAACGTAACCTAGGGGATAAAGGCATCGGTGTTGGAAACCTTTCTGAGAGAATTTGATTTGATTTCACATTGCGCTACAAAACCCGAGTATACCGCACACCCTTAATTCTTGAGTAAAAATCACTACAAAATTTTGCACGTTATACTTAAATAAATACAGTAATTGCAAATGTCTTTTGGGACACCCAAGAGGGTTGGGAATTTCAGACATTGTCAAAATGTATGTTTCGTATACAACATTGTGACTGATGATAATAAAAAAATCTTATCCAAACTTAGCCGTTGGAACTACATCAAAATATTTGTCTCTTAAACATCTGTTAATATAAAAAAAACGACGTTCTAGCTTCAGCGGTTCAAAAAATTGATTTTTGGGGGGCCCATTTGAGGGAATTCCTGGGAAGGTGGTACCCCCAAACTATATCAAAATATTTGTCTCTTAAATATCTGCTGATATGAAAAAACTCTATTACCCGAGGTTAAACCATTCAAAAAATTGATTTCGGGCGGGCTTCTTCGGGGAGTGGGGGGGGGGGTGGTACGCTCAAACTATGTCAAAATATTTGTGTCTAAAACATCTGCTGATAAAAAAAAAAGTATCGCCCTAGCCCCTAGCTTGAGCCGTTCAAAACATTGATTTTTTGGGGGGTTCATTTGGGGAGGTTTGCTGGATGGTAGTACCCCCAAACTATGTCAAAATATTTGTCTCTCAAATATTCTCAGATATAAATAAAAACTATCGCCGTAGTTTTAGCCGTTCAAAAATTTGATTTTTGGGGGTTCCTGGGGGAGTGACTCCAAACACTTTTGGGAGACAAAATTGCGCTTGCAGCTCAACAATTATGCACAAAAATTAGATTTCGATATTTTGTGGTTTAGGAGAAATTGAGCGTATAAGATTTAGGAAGAAAAAAAGGAAACAAAAAACAAAAAAAAACTCGTAGCCAAAAGTGGGTTGGTATGGATGAAAGGGTAGCTTAGGAGATATAACCATGTGAAATATTTTGTGTCGTATTTAAGCCGTTTTTGAATAAAACCACTTTTTAAGTCAAACTTTCGGGAGGTTTTTGGATTCTATAGCGAAGTCATGTGACCTTTTGCCTCGAAATTTGGCACAAACATAGTAAAGGCGATGAATCATCCAGCCAATTCCGGTGGTTTACAATTGCTAAAATTGATCTATAATTTTTGATGTTTTTGTTTTGGTTTTGGGGCTGCGTTTGCAAAGATATTCAACAAATACAAGAAGATGTCCCCCCGAAAAAAGTATTTGGAAACTCATAGTTTTGTTCTTCCCGCCAAAACCACAGTTCTCTATGCTATTAGGCCTACTGTAATCTTATTAAACTATTAGGTATAACTATCTCTAAACTATTGGGCCTAATAGTTTAGAGATAGTTTCTCTAAACTATTAGGCCCACCACAGTTCTCTAAACTATTAGGCCTACTGTGGTTTTGGCGGGAAGAACAAAACTCAGAGTTTCCAAATATTTTTTTCGGGGGGATATCGTTTTGTATTTGTTTAATATCTTTGCAACCGCAGTCCCAAAATTAAAACAAAAAATATCAAAAACTAGTTCGATTTTAGCTATTGTAAACCACCGGAATTGGCTGGATGATTCACCGCCTTTAACTTATTAATTTAACTTCTGTCAAAATTTCATGAAGCCAGACCTAACCATTCTCGAGTTAGTTATAAGCAAATGTTTAGAACTTCGCTCTGGTTAGTTTGAAAATGCCCCAGTAAAAACAAAGGAACACCCGACGCGAGTGTCAGTTGTTCTAATTGTATTGCTCCAGAATTTTGAACATTTAGAAGATGTCAGCTTCTCATTGTGACTCCTAGAATTGCTCTACAATTGTATCTTAGCTGCATATTTTGTAATTATTACATCACAATCAGTAATGTTTTTCAGCCCGGTTTACACTTCTGCTAAATTTAGAGAACCGGTAGTTAAAAATTGCTGTACTTGGGTAGATTTCCTGCGCTATGCAGCTCCAACAAGCAAGTTGCTATTTTCTACTAAGGCTTAATTCCGGTTCCTAATAATTTAAATTGTGTCACTTATTATAATCACAACTAAATTTTTATGCACAAAAATGGAGTTGCACATAACTAATCAAATTATTTACGAGCTCTACCCATAGGTGGGCAAGTTAATGCAAAACGTTAGCTTCGTTAACCACTAGTCCGTTAACAAACTTCACACCTCCGTTAACGTTGATCCGTTATTTTCAGCTTTAATTAACGAAAGGTAATAAAGTCTGATAATTCGTTAACATTTTGCGTGTATGTTAGATTTTTTTTTTTATTCACTTGCTTCTAGAATACGTATTGACGCTGTTGAGCTAACTGTAAGGAAGTATATATTGGTATGGTGTTTTTTTGTGTTTTGGAAGTTACATTTTACAGTCTAATCTAATTTCAAGATAAAAATAATTTCAAATGCACTAACAAAGCTGCGATCGGAAAATTTTTGCAAATTTTGAACAGCAATAATTAATAGACGTATGAGGCTGCAGCTTATTATTTGCCACAAAAAAGCGCAACTTTCTTCGCTTCTATAAAACTCGTGCAAATACGCAACAAGTGTTACCAGAGCAAACTGATTTGTAGCGGTATGATGAATGAATGGTGCAAAATATTAACGATAAAGACCTTAACGGAAGTTAACAGAACTTAATGGAAGTTAATTTGTCCGTTAACATAGAAAAACTTTTTAACGGATTAACGAATTAATGAAAAAGTTAGCTTCGTTATTAACGGACTTGTGCCCACCTATGGCTCTACCCCATTGCAATGCATATTGTTCTACTGCTAAGATTTTTACTTTGTTTTTTTAGGATACAAATGCAAAACTTAAAACACAAATTCCGTAGAAATGAATTTTTATCAGAATCAGACTGAACTCTACGCGTAGGCCATGTTTGAGCCACTAAGTATAGTTTTGGTAATATGAATTAAAATTAATCTCAGTCGATTTATTAGGTATGTTTTCACTGTCGAATGCCAGGTCATGGTATGGCTGATTGTCCGGTTGCAAAAGATGATTCTGAGCATGTTTTCAATATGTGCTTCAAATGTGGGTCAACTGAGCACAAGTCAAGTGTGTGCACAGCTAAATTAACTGTAGGTAAGAAAAAGTGATATTTTTTTAAGCATCATACTTGACCCTAAGAAGAATATAACAGGAAAGGAGATTCTATGACAAATAATTAAAGAAAGTATTAATGTGGTATCAGATAAATAATGGTTGTAGAACTGGCATTTCGTATTCACTTTAAAAAGCCCCTCGAAACTAGCTTTAGGTTTCTGTTTATATTAGTTCTTGATTGAATATGTTTTTGTGGTTGTCAAGTCCCGTACCAAAAATATTTTTGGATTAAAAACTATGTGCCAAATACCTTTAAATTGAAACATCTTGCTACACAAGAAGCTTTTAATGCATTTTAGGACAAGAATTTGCGTACGCGAAATGCTTTGTGTGTGGACAACTTGGCCACTTGTCAAAGTCGTGTCCTGATAATCCAAGAGGTTTGTACCCTGATGGAGGGAGTTGTGGATTGTGTGGATCGGTAGAGCATTACAGAAAACACTGTCCTGAGCGAAAAGTAAAACAAAAAGTAACAGTTTATAGAATAGGGACAATGAACAAAGGCCACAGCATGGATGATGAAATGTCTTTGTATGAAGAATCGATCCAAAAGCCTGCAAAAGTGATGCCAAAAGTTGTGAAATTCTGATGCAATTGGCTGCCATCCTGCTGCAGCTTGGTTATTTCCCAAAATAGTCAGCTTGGCGATCAAGATTGGAATGTGGAGCGACAAGAAGCTGTAACGTAGTGTTGATCAAACGAACTGTTCAGTGATCTTTGCTCGGTTCGCAAAGGCATCCATCCCTTCAGAAATACTTTCAACTGACGAGATGTACTACAAATACTGACAGAGGTGGGCAAAGCACAAGTTCCGCCGTTGCGGGCATTTTGTTGCGCTTTAATTTTTTATTTTAAGACATTACGGAAGTTGTGTTGCTTACTAATGTTCTTAAATTTTGTTTCGGATTAATTGCGCTGCGTTTTCAATTTTTTTTTTTCGGTTATTTGCGCAATTTTGTAATTTAAACAAAACTTTGTTTCTTTTTAATCGTAATATTGTCAAATGCCGATCTTTATTAGCAAATCGCTCGCTGCTTTACTGTCTGAAATTACAAAAATGCGGAATTTGCATTGTGTTTGTAAATTTGATTGCGGAAGTTACGTTGCGCGTTCCTTCTACGAAAATCTCGTTCCGCAATTGTGGAGTTGCGTTGCGCGTCACCTGCAAATTAAAATGTTCGTTGTGCTGCGCTTCAGAAAGCAAAAAAATTAAATTGCACATCTTTCGCTGCGCTTTTAGTGCTTGAAAAAATAGTTGCACTACGCTTTTGGTAGAATCTTATTCGTACCCACCTCTGCATACTGACATTTTAAAGCTGTTGGAAGAAAATCGAATTGTAGACTTTTATGGAAAGGATGTACCGCTTTTTGTGAAGTTTTTTCTGTAGTTGGTTGTTTTCCGTCAAAAATTTGATAGCTCGTTACGTGATTCTATCATTGTTTCTCCAGAATTCTTAGCTAGCGAGTAAGACAAGCGTTTAAGCACAACTCTGAATCCTGCAATCATTCAAAAGATTGCTATCTTACCAAGCTCTATTTATTTTTTGTCGCTATAGCGTGCAATACATGACGCTACGTAGAAAATGGTCAAAAAATAAATGAACCATCCACCCCGTGAGTTACACCATATGTCTGTCATGGGCATCATAATCCAGTGGATATGCTGGCTTGTGAATTTTGTAACCTATTAGTTAATTATCTCCAGGGGGTTCCTCATGGGCGCCATGTGGTTTTGGTTGTTAAGTGGGTTGCCACCACTCTAATGATTGTTGCAAGTTGCTCAATGTAGCACAGCGGCCATTTGAAGTTGATTAGCCTGGCTGACGAGAGGTGATATTCCTTGAAACAGCAGCTGTACTAGGCTGCTATATTTTGTTGGTGGGTTATCATGACAGACATGTGGTGTAACTCATAGAGTGGTTCATTTATTTTTTGCGTTTGCAAGAATTTTTTTTTCCTTTACCAAATGGCAAGGTTACATCAGAAATAGTTTGCAAGAGCGAACAGAAAATAACTTTTTTCACGACTGGAGGCTGGAAAGGACGTGTTACTGCCAGCGATGTGGAAGCACCAGTTTTTTAATCGCTTCCTCGTCCACCACTCGACGTAATTTTTGCTTAAACTTTTTTTGCAAAAAAAATTTTACAGATATGTCAAAATTTAACGGTTTATGTTACTGTATTGTCATCTTGAAAACAATATGGCATCGCAAGGATCTGAGCGTAAGCGTATCCAGAATTCAGATTAGGGGCGTTTCAAAAGCGAAACGTGCAAGTGCATGGTCATTGGTCATATTATGTTTGTCTCTTGATACTAATTTTTCTAATCATTCTGCCTAAAATTTGAAAAAAAAAAGTGATTACTGGTTGGGGTCGAGTGGCGGATTTCCAAGCGCTGTGGATAGTAACGTTGCAATCGCATGTGCTGTAAATTGTAATTAATCTTGTAATTGTAATTAATCTTTGTAAATTGACAATGTTTATTGTTCGTGTGCTTTCTTTTCATTTTCTTGAGCCTAGAATAACTTTATATGCAACATAGAACGAGTGATGTAAATACTAACATGCTTTTACAATCCGTATCTGATTTTAACACTATGTAGAGGCATGCTGATGCTTGATAAGTTTGTTTTTTTTGCCAATTTGTAACTTGACTTCGGCAAAAATTATAAAAGCACCTTATAGTTTAACACTGCACGTGGTGGGAATCAAGCTGTTTTAGCTTGTAGCCCACCCAGTCCCGGCGCCACGAGGGGGCATTTCGGGGCCGTGCCCCCCCCCAAGCGAGAGTAAATTTTTGTACCAGCACAAGAGTGCCAGCAAACTTTTGTCTAAATAACAAGTCCCCACAAACGCTCTTCTGGGAATCAGCAAGACAGATCGAGTCAATATATTTTACGTAAAGACTAGCAGTTCCGTAGTATATTTTTAATGCAACGTCCGTCTGTATAGTTCTCAAAATGTGCTCCCCCAAACACACTACTCTGGCGCCGGGCCTGAGCCCACCACAAATTCTTAAAATACAATTGACAAGCCAATGTACGTTTACTTTGCTCTAGAGAACGGCTAGTATAGAAATATTTGGTAGTGCAATTGACGATTTCTTCGTAAAGTTCATTTATTTTTAAGAAGTGATATGGCCGACTTACCCTCATGGACTGGCCAACTTACCCAGCCAGTGTGGCAAATTGGTCACTTTGAGTGGACATTTTTTAATTAGCTTTGCAAGCAAAGTTGAGAAGATTTTAAAATAAGAAGAATGCTAAATGAAAGTATAAAGATCTAAGATTTAGAGGATCTACTTGATTTTGTAATAGCATTTACATTGACAAAAATATTAAGAAATTAAAAAAAAACGGCTAACTTACCCCACTTTCCCCTACTCACTGCTGGCTTATACTGTAAGCACTAATAAATATAAGTAATTAATTTGCCGACAAAACTGCATGTTTTTCGTTCGCTTATGTCGTGGCGACCTAGAAAAAACGGCGCATTTACAAAAATTGAGTGATCAAAATCAAAAAACTTTGCAGTTTTGTCGAGTGAATTAGGTGCGAAGCAGTTTGTCCTGTACCGTAGCGAAAGCCTCGCTCTTTTCACGTTTGACGTCCATTCAGTTTGCAGAAAAAGAAACCAGGCAGTTTGAGTCTTATGCCTTGGCCTCGACTCCACCTCTGGTCAAATCGATCTACGACATAAGGGCGCAGAGACGTAAATCTGCAATCTCACTTAACATTTTCGTACTTCGGAAACTATTATGTAAGCAAAGAAACGAACTTGATTAATTTGTATTTTATTTAGTTTTTGAAAGCCAAATTTTGAAAAAGGTTTTCTGAATTTGCTTTCTTTTTCAGTTCTCAATTATTTCACAAAGCACTACTCTTAAACTGTTTTAAAGTCGCCATACGCGGAAATCTTTAAAAGGAAGTGTTGATTTTTAATGAGTTTATTTGCTTTACGTAGCTACGTCAGCGGTTGTTTTCAAACGCAGTCATTAAACGGTTGTACTTAATCCGTTAAGCAAACAACTATAATTAGTCTTTTGTCCCCGTGCGAAGCCAAATCAAATCACTCATTTTCTCGCTTTATTTTGCCGAATTCGTGTGAGGAGTTTGCGGAGCGTATAAGGCAGGAAGCGAATTCAAAATAGGAGCGTGGTAAATGGACTTCTTGAATAATTTAATCAAAAACAATACAGCCAAAATACCGTAAAACATATTTATTGAGACGCTTTGGTGAATTTCTTTAAACCATTGTCAATCTAGAACATAAGAATAAAATCACAGCTGACTCTTACGGAAAAATCGCACACTCAACGAGTAAAATTGGATTCTGTGATTACAAGACATGTACTATACATGATGCCTGGATAGGTACGCGGAAAACACGTATGTTTATTAAAGAGTGAAGTTTTTTGTACTACCCCCCCCATCCTATTCCCTTTAGCCAACCCTGCACAAATTTAAACGGTACGAGTGAGTAAAAATCTAAAAATTTTTATTAATACAGCCCGATTACAAAACTTACCTTAAGTAAAGAAGAATTGAAGTTTTCCGCGTAACTTGTTCAACTAAACTGCACTAAACAGTAACGGGACTTGACAAACAAGGCAAAATATGAAATTAGACCGCAGAACAAAAGTTTGTTTCTAGTTTTAATTTGTTCTGCTGTCTAAAAAAAAATTGTTCTGCTGCCTAATTTCATATTTTGCCTTGTTTGTCAAGTCCCGTTATTGTTTAGTGCAGTTTAGTTGAACAAGTTACGCGGAAAACTTCAATTCTTCTTTACTTATGGTAAGTTTTGTAATCGGGCTGTATTAATAAAAAATTTTAGATTTTTACTCACTCGTACCGTTTAAATTTGTGCAGGGTTAGGGCTAAAGGGAATAGGATGGGGGGTAGTACAAAAAACTTCACTCTTTAATAAACATACGTGTTTTCCGCGTACCTATCCAGGCATCATGTATAGTACATGTCTTGTAATCACAGAATCCAATTTTACTCGTTGAGTGTGCGATTTTTCCGTAAGAGTCAGCTGTGATTTTATTCTTATGTTCTAGATTGACAATGGTTTAAAGAAATTCACCAAAGCGTCTCAATAAATATGTTTTACGGTATTTTGGCTGTATTGTTTTTGATTAAAGAATTCAAAATATGTAATAGTCAAGTTCGTTTCTTTGGTTACCGTACATAATTATTTTCCGAAGCACGAAAATTATAGCACAGATTACAGATTTATGTCTCTGCGCCCTTATGTCGGTTTCGGGTCAAATCGAGCACAGTGTTGTCAACGACTCACTACCGCTGTGACATTTCAAAAGGAGCTGTGTTGCTCTGATGCGGAGATGGGCCCCGCCAACTCCTTACAGGCAGGGCCTCGGAGAGAAAA